>CAWUFW010002577.1:600000-964563 GCA_963921515.1 Calotriton arnoldi
ACTTCATCTCCCACTCTGTCCAAAGTGTCGTCTGTGCCCGTGCACCATACAGGACCTGTGGAGCATCAAAGACAACTGAAGATATCTCCCTTGGAGTGAAGGAGTCACTCCCCTGCAACCGCAGGCACCACATCACGATTGACTTGTCTGCTGCTTCTGAGCTCCTATGGACTCTGAAGTCTCCAGCAACACAGGACATGGGCTTCCTTGTCCCTCGAGGTCCGAGCTGCCCTCTCACCAAGTTTGAGGTCAGAATCTCTCACACCCCTTTGCTCCATGTACTTTTGCAAGTGCATATACTTGTTGGCATTTCTAAAACAAGTGCACTGGGCTCCAATTAGCCCCAACCTCTGGCACCATTACCACCAAAGAACTTTGGCCTCCTCACACTGAGTGCTCCATGGGCTGTTGCTTTGTGAAACTGCTCGAGGTCCCCTCGCGACTCCTGTGCCTCCAGCCTGTGGGTCCTCTTGAGGGTCATCTTTGCTTTTCTTGGGCACCCCTGGTTGCTCCAGGCCTGCCCTGAGTCCCCTGTGTTTGGTGAGTCTCCTGGTCCTTGCTGGTCCGAACCGTAACCTTCATCAACCTTCTGCGGGGGTTGCTGTTGCCGTGCTTGTTGGTGGTCCAGCCGAACACCAACCACTCAGTACTTGACATCCTTCATGGGCCAGCTCAGATCTGGCTCCTGGTTGTGTTCGACATCTCCTGGTCCCAGTAGCTGCAGAGTCAAGAACCCCCTCAACGCACCTGAAGCACCCGACATCGGTGGGCATTCGTCTACCTTGCCCCTGGTCACTTCTGAGTGACTCAGACTCTGTCCCCTCTGCTTTCAGGTACTCTTCAACAAGAATCCACCTTTGGATTCCGACGGACACTTTTTATCTTCCCAGCAGTGGATCTTCTACAAAGTCCTCCATAGAGATCAACAGCGGTTTCCGATGCCACTTCAGACCTATGCACCCGGCTTCCCTGGGATAGGTAACTCTGGTACTACAGTATCCATGGGTGGGGTGGCTCTCCAACCTCCTAAGTTCCACGGGGGTTCTTCGAAGTCCACTCAGAAGGGTCCTTAAACTTCAAAACTGCAACCCCGACTCTCCCATAGAATTGTACGGTGCACGCGGTCATGTTCCCACACTGCAGCCATCCTACGTGGGGTTCCTACTTACTTACCTTGGGTGGTTCCTTGGGGTCCCAGCGATTGTACATCCTCTAGACACTGTCTTGACTCGAGTCATGGTTCTTATACCACTATTTTAGTATATGGTTCGGTCTCTCCCTGGAGCCCACTGTGTATTAGTGCTACTTACAATTGTTTCTGTGCTACGGTATTGTGTGCTTTATGAGTATCTTCGTGTAGAAGATACTTTGTTGTGCTTTTAGTGTGCCATACTAATAAATACATATATTTATAACTACTGTGTGGTTCTCCTTTCATTTAATCATTACTATAAGGTTGCATTCTGGTAAAACAAGCTGCTTAACATTCCTTCAAGACTAAGCCTGAAGGCTGCTCTCCACAGCTACCACTTGGATAGCTTTCTAAGGTTATCTTTGACCTATTAAATCACCATAAGGGTTGTTTGGACTGGTACAGGGTGCCCACTTTAATTAGTGGACAGCATATACTAGGCCAACGTCTCACAATCCAGCAGCCATGCTCCACAGCCCCTAAACCAGGATATGATCGACTTCCACATGCCCCATAAATGTATCCCATGTGCCTCCTCCTGCACCTTTCTGATGTTGCCTATCACTTTATTTATGTTGTAGATGATATCTGGGATGTAGGAGCAACATGTCTGGTATATGATCTGGCACACCCCACCTTCTTTAGCCAGGATGATGTCTAATCAATGCAGTTTTGAATCACCACCACCCTCAGTGCAGTAAGTTCCTCTGTTATGTTCCCCAGGGCTGACACAGTAGTCCCTGCTAGATCCTCAATTATCTTACCCAACTTGTTTATCCAATAGGTGCCATAGGCCACCCCTACTGGTGTCATCAGAGCACCTAATCCTGTCATCAAGTTATCCACTCACAATGCCGTCCTTTTGTGCCTGGCTGTTTTGTGACCCCGTTGGCCTATCTGTGACAGGTGGGCGGCATGGGATATACGTGGCAACACAAAGGAGAGGTAGCAACTGCCATACCATCCTGTGGGCAGGTAAATATAGGCTGACATCCCACATACAAAGAAGAGGCCCTTATACCCCACTAATTCTGGGGACAAGCGTAGGGGTCCACTCCTGGTTCTCATCAAGTTGAGTAAGTGCGTGCACTTGCTATCACACAAATAAATGTTCAGTTTTCCCAACTCCGCAGCAAGTCCTAGCTTAATGCATCTCTGACGGCGCTGCCACCCTGGCCCTACTATTAGTAATTCCTGTATTGTACAGTGAACTAACATGTCATACTCGGCATGCTTAATGGAGAAATGGCCAATTACCTGTCGCGCCACCCTTAACCTTGGCACCCTTAGGTCCTCAGCCCTCTTGACCCCAGGGGAGTGCTAGATCGCTGTGTCCTTACTTTTACCCATCCCTCGCATCAGACTCTTGTCAAATCCAGCTACTAATAACTGTTCCCTTTTTGCTTGGCTGCATGTACATGTATGGTGATATTTTAAGCGCAGAGTGCCCGGGACATCCAAGGCAAACTTTCTTAACGATGTTATTCTACCTCTTAATGGTCGCGCTACTCTTATTGAGATATTGTGTTGTGTTAGGAGCATAACCCTTACCATATTGTAGCCTACATACTTTGGCACCGGGACTACGTTGTAACTCATCTTGTCCTCAGCATCTATAGGTAGGTGGGTGCAGACATAACACCCTGATACATTCATTATATTCACATATATTGTTAACATTTCAGCGTATTTGTTCCCCTTATACTCTTCCCAAATTGTTTTCTCTTCTCCCCCTGCATCATCATCATTTCCCACGCTGTCCTCTTTTGCAGAGTTTGCTGGGGCAGCTGGTACATTATTTGCGTATCATTCATATCTGCTGCTTGTCCATCAAGGAAGGTTATGGATATGTGTTCAGCGAATAGTATAACCACAGTTGTTACCACTATTGCAGGAATGGGGATACACACTTCAGCCAGCACCCATAATCATCTTCTTGCTTTTTCCCGTCTTTTATTAAACATAGTTCTAGATGTAGGAATATGTGAGATTGAAGGAAGAAACAAAAGAAACGGGATGATCCAGGGAAATCAACCATCAGTTTTGTTGGCACATTTTTGTATTGCATCAGAGGTTACCAGCACTTAGCGCCCACTAAGTACTTTGCGTGGAGCGAAGATTATATCGACGTATTGTTGGTGGAACTGCAGGTGGTGAGTCGGAGCCTGGTGCTCTTGCTGTTGCTCTACTGCTGTCTTTTGCTGTGGCTCTACTGCTGTCTTGGTGAGTGAGCCATAAGTTCAGAAGGACACACACCCGCCTGACTTCCATGCCTCTTGTTCCCTTTTCCCTACGTTTCCTTGAATCGACTTAGGGTCGAAATGCATGTTATTGTACTTGATGTTTACTATCTGTTTGGCAGGCATTATCCGAACCACAGCAAGCTCGCAACCAGTCAGTGCTAATCTCTTTGCCTCCCCATCAATGAATGCATTGCCTCTTGAAACATAGGGCCTCATACGGTCCGATCGCAATTGTATCTGGCAGGTGTCCGACCGACTACATGTCACGGGTTACACCTCTTTGGTTATAGTAAGGCATGCAGAAAGTGACCAATGAGTGGTGCATGCTGTATATGTTGACCTGGTAAGGAACCCCCTCACTGTCCACAGCTACCGCAGTCATGGCCCACCCCGAAGGCATAAGGGCTATCCATATATATGTTTACTCTTTTTCCCTCTGCCAAAACACATGCCCTGATCAATGCCACTAGTTCCGCTGCCTGGGCCCTCTTGACCGCTATTAGTCACGCCCCGCCCAACAGGTTGCGAGCTGTTCCCACAGCATAGGAAGCATGCAAAGTCCCCACTTTATCCCTTAGGCTTCCACAAGAAGGTCCCCATTGGTATCTGCTAATGCTGTGTCCCTTACATCTGATCTCACCTTAGTGTGTCTGTCAGTAGCAAGCACACAATCATGAAAAGCATCAGTGGTTAGGTTATTGTCATCTCATTGTCAGTAGGCAAAAGGCAGGCAGGATTCAGAGTAGTGCGTATTTTGCTGACAATGTGTGTGGCCAATAGCTTCAATTCATATCTAGTGAGACATGCATTTGTTAAGTGCTGTGTCTTAGTAGAAGTTAGCAGTGTCTCCACGGCATCTGGAACATATAACAAGTGTGCGCCAATAGAACATTTTCTGATTGTTCTACCACCAAGGCTGCAGAAGCTACTGCTCACAAGCAAGGTGGTAGGTCTGCAGCCACAGGGTCCATAATGGCAGAGTAGTAGGCCACTGGGTGATAGAATGACCCATGCTTCTGTGCCAACACCTTCCCCCCCATGGGGGCCTGCTAAGTGTGCAGTACAGGGCGCGGCAGTCCAAATAATAATTATTGCATGCTCGAAATCCGGAAAGCAGCCGGGCTCAGAGTGGATTAAAAGGAACTGTAAAGGCATGGAGGGAACAACCAGGTAATATACCAGAGATCTGCACCCACTGGGGAGGGGCGTGTTGTCAGCCATGGGTAGATGTCAAGATTCAGGCAGTGCAATTAGAAACCTGAAGTGGCAAATCCGGGGGAAGGCCAACTAATAAAATGGCAAACTAGTACAGTCTATATGGGTATTATATGGGAACCAAATAGAATGTACGGGGGCCAGACCACTTGAAGGGAGAGACATCTCACCTTACACTTGGTGGCGTGAAAGTGTACATGTTGTCTTGAAAGTACATGTTGTCTTGAAAGCCAAATTGACTTGGCTGGAACACCGTAGCGCGGACGGCTCTGGAAACTCTAAAGGGGAATAGATCTGTAAAGGGGAAATAATAGGGCCGGTCAAAATTAGCAGGCGCCTGCCGGGACAGTCCCGTGTACTAGCGCACCAGGGGCATCACTTACTTGTGCGTTTTCTGAAGTACACATGAGAGTATGAGAGGCCGGATGAGTCGGCGGGGACATAAGGGAAGCTCGCTTCAAGGGTTGCGGTATCAACCAATGATCCAGTTAAATGGAGGGGGAGTGTCAAACATATCAGGTCAGCCAGGCAAACACCCGGATGGCCATTACTAAATGTGCAAGGATACCTGTAGAGGAATGGCTGTAAAGCTAAAAATGTGTTGTACTTGTTAAACTAAACACCATACTAACTGGTAGCAGGTATCAGAATGGTCAAGAGCCTATATTAAATCATTTATTCAGGTGATAAAAAGCATTACAGTCCGGTTTAAGGCACAGACCCAAAAGGGTGGTATACAAATGTCAGAGGCAGACCCTCGCTAGAGTAGCAAGGGTGACAGATATATCAGGTTACATGGTGGTCACAACAAGCATTGTAAAAGACAGATGCACGAAGCAGTAGGACAACAGCAGCCATGTTAAAAGCACGCTTGCACCAGAGACACTTGGGCCATGGTAGGCGTCCATCTTCCGTGTTGATGCCTGGGGGCAGGACTAGCTGCTGCATGGCTGTGTGTTTTGCCAAAAGAATGCCTCCCCACCCCAATGGAGTGGAAGGAAAACATGGAGGCAACATGTCTGCGTCCTCACCTACTTGTTTACGCTGGTCTTAAAATGTATCAAAAGAAGCAGCCACCGGGGGAATTGGCAATGGGCAAGCAGCGACCTGGGAGGAGCAGTAGGGGCGGGTTGCAGAGATCAGTAAAGGGGCGCACTTTGGGCAGGTGCAAGAGAGTGCGACTGCAAACACAAAACTATAAATACTCAATAATAAAAAAAAGCTCATGTCGGGCCATGCATTTTGTACCGAAAGCGCATTGAGGTTAAAAACAAATTAAAACAATGAGATAAAGGCACACACATGAATACGATCACATGTGTGAAGAGCTGTTCAGAATCTATAAAAAAAAAATCCTGAACAGATCGTAAAATAGAAAAAAGTGGAAGCCCGGAAGTCCTGGGGAACAACTCCAGAGGAGTCAATGAGTTGCAGAAAGGAAGGACAAGCAGGAACGATTATCCAATTAGAAGTAAAGTTTTTTCAAGGACACTGACAAAAGCCGATGGTATTTTTAATGGTATGTAAGTTGAGGCATGCTTCACATCACTCTGTTTTGCCATACCAGCGCTAAGGCAAAACTTTAGTAAACAACCCCCTCACCATATAATTATCAAGTTGCCACTTTCAGAGGTAAACGTGGGGTAAAAATTCAAATATTAGTAATTAAATGGAAAGGAATAGGATTACCTAGGTGAGGTGATATTCTATTGTTGCTAGTTTGCACAACCTTTTACACAGACAGGACAGCAATATAAAATGTGTGACAAATTAGGTTACTGATTAAGGGGAAGGTGGAACCCTACTCAAGCAGCCACCCCAATTCTTGTCAGAATGAAACACAAGCAACCCAAATTAACCTGTGCTTAACCCACTGGTATCTTAGCACAAAAATAGTCAGGCTTAACTTAGAGGCAATGTGTAAAGTATTTATTCAGCACACAAACATTAGCAAAGCAAAAACACAACACAAGAAAAATCCCACACCAATGTAGAAAAATAGAGTAAACTATAACAAATTATGTGACACCAAAACAACTAAAAACCAATCAATGTTAAGGTAAAAATAGTGCTTAGAAGCATAAAGTGTCAACTGTGGTTATCTGTTCACGCTGAACTGGGAAAAAGTCACAAGTTCAAGCCGACCGCAATTGAGCATGGTCTGAATTTAGAGACCAAGTCAGTCCTGCTGAGAAATGAACCTAAAATCCTGGTTGCAGAGCATTGCGCCGTGGAGCGGCAGTTCTGAGGAGCAGTGCAAGGTTTGCATTAAGGATGTGTCAAGAAGCAGCAGTTTTGATAAGCTTCAAGTGCTGCAATGTGGGCTTGTGTTGCGACTATGTTGTGCTGTGACGGTTCCGATTAGGAGCTGAGACGTCTGAGTCGAGGATACGTCATGCAGCACCTGTTCTGATGAGGTGTGTGCGGTGCAATACGGGCTTGCATCATAGCTGCGTCGGTTCCAATGAGCACTGCAAATAGCTGTGTCGGGTTTGCGTCATGCTGCATTGGTTCTGGTAGAGGCCACAGCTGGGTTGGTAGAACACCTCTCGCCCCACTTCCAATGGTGCAGGACTGGATGGGTACAACTTTGGGGTTAGGACTTACAGCAGGTAGAGTCAAGGTGCAGGGGTCAAGATGGTTGAAGCCTTTTCTGTCACTGAGGCTCTAATCAGGAGGCCAGCCAACTAGCCCTTGGAGTCACTCTGGTGGTCCAGGGTTCAAATTGCAGGTCCAGTCCTTTTCACTCAGGTAGCAGAGTAGCAGGGCAGCCCTTTTTGCAGCAGCAGAGCACATCAGTCCTTCTAAGTCCTCCACGGGTGCAGAAGTGTACTGAAGAGCTGGGTCTGAGGGTCCATTACTTCCTGGTGCCCACTTTGAAGTGGGATAAGGTGCTCGAGTCCTCCCCCTACAGAGGTGTCTGGAATTTACTGCCTCTCTGCCTTGACCCCAGCTTGTTTGGGGCACAACAGACTAGTGTGAAACCCTTTGTGAGTTTGCTGAGGTGGAGCCTTTGTGATGCACGTGTCGTAGGTGACAGCTCTGCCTCTTTCATGTCAGAGATGGCTCATCCTGCCAACATCTAATCCCATTTGTCTCACTGTCTGGGAGTAATACACAAATACCAACTGGCAGCTATGCCTAGTCATGTGACCCAGAATACAGGCTGCAAACACCAAATGGTTGGGACAAGAAAGTACCAACTTTCTAAAAGTGGCCTTTTCAGAACTGTGACTTATAATCCAATTTTAACATTGAAGAGTGTTTTAAATTACAATTCTTTAGAGACCAAACTCGACTTTTATACCTGCTTCAAATGAAAGTCATCAATTATTAAATGTAATACGGGAACTCAATGTAACCCTATTGTAAAGGTAGGCCTTGCAGGGAATGAAAAATGAATTTCAGAGTTTTCACTACCAGGACATGTAAAAATTAAAAGTACATGTCCAATTTTTTAAATACACTTCACCCTGCCCTATGGACTGTTTATGATCTACCCAGTAGGTGATTTATGTGCATTAAGAAGGAAGTTTAGGCCTTGCAAAAGATTTATTTTGCCAGGTTGAAATGGGAGTTTAAAACTGCACTCCCAGGCTGTAATATCAGGTCTGAGACATACTTTAAGGGGTACTTAAGTGGGTGGCACAATCTGTGCTGCAGCCCACTAGTATCATTTAAGTTACAGGTCCTGGGTACATTTAGTGCCATTTTACTAAGGACTTGCAGGTAAACTAAAGATGCCAATTGGGTGTTAGGCAATTTTACCATGTTTAAAGGAGGGAGCACAAGCACTTTAGCACTAGTTAGCAGTGGTAAAGTGTGCAAATTCCTAAGGCCAACAAAACAATTTCAGCAAAAAATGGAGGAGTGAAGGCAGTGCATTACCATTCCTCAAAATATTCTAAATTGCATTTACATTTGTAAAAGGCTTCACATTCACAAATATTTCATTTAATTACATTTTCTCCTAGGAATGGGATGTTGGTGTTCCAGAGTGGCAGTGTCCCACACACTTTTTTCCAACCATACCCACCATGAAAAATATGTATGATTGACTCCCATCACGAGCAGGATCGAAGCCCATTAAAGGATGGAATTTGGTGGTTGTGTCAGAAAAGGACTTTCTCCTCACGGAATCATGTTTTTCATGTGGTGGTAAAACGTAAGTATGTATATTTGCATTTGCTCTGTGATTTTTGCTTCAGCAGTTACCAGCATAAATATTTACTTGTGCAAAAATGGAACACATAAATAGATTTAAAGAGTGCTCTTAGAAACCCAGAACCTAGAATGTTGGCAGCGCCATGTTATACACCTTGTACTTCCTCGGTAAAACTGGGTGTTTGTTGGACAACATAAATGTCAGGATTGTGCCAGACTGATTACATGCACACCCTCAAGATATGTTGGCCTGTATCCTCACAGTGCACTATCTGGACCCCTAACCTTACAGGGTAACAAATGCTTCTTTAATAGCAAATAGCACCGTTAAAGCCATTTGAAAAATCTTTACAAAATATTAAAAGATGTATATAAAACAAATTTTAAAAAATTGCAACAGTCATACATTGGGCTCAGACTCGCTATTAGGAAGGGACGCCCCCAAACGCTCCTTCCTAATAGCGAGTCGCTAATCCTATTTAGCGAGTCGCAAATAAATTGCAACTCGCTAAATAGGGTTAGAACATGGCCCTGCTGTATTTTGCATGCACAAACGGGTCGCAAACCTGTTTGCGCATGCAAAATAGGGTCGTTCATCTGGCCCTTAGTCTTTTCATTATGTTTCTTATTAAACTACTTCTTCTTAGAAGAGTCAGGTGCTTGCTTTGAGTTATCCATTTCAGAATTACTCCGAATTGTGTTTTTGTAAGTCTGGGGCCCAAATTATCTCTACCTATGGATGCAAAGGTTTCTTTCGATAATTTTAGGTAACTCTTGCTCTTGTTCTCTTAGAGTTAAGTAAGAAAGACATTGGCATACTGCCAACACTGATGCTTCCCCTTTAATGTTACTCAACATAATGTTGGATATTGTGGCAAAATTGACCATCAGTTTCATCCTCAAATCCAGGGCAGGGGCTGTCCTATACTCATTTTGAACCACTTTAAGCACCTCTGGCAAAACATCTAATGGAGGTGTACCATGAGTCCTGGTATATACTGTAGCAAAGACTGTGCCCCAAGTGGTGCAGTCCTCCACAGGGGGAGCCATCCCTATCGGCAAACATATTGTAAGAATTCTGTGCTTATGCTGGGGTCCCGTATGGGAGAACACAACTTCAAGTAAACTTGTTTATTTTGTAATGCAGAACAGAATCTCCTCCCGTCCGGAGAAAATTTTAACCATAACAGCATTGGACTAATGCCTAATGTAGCCAATTGTGGTTGTCCTCGCTTCCTCTGGTTGTCTAGTTTTCAAAATTGTCTGTGGTTTGTAGTTTTGTGTGGGTGGCAGCACAGCATGACCCCAAATACCACATATCTCTCAATATAGCGATTTAGGGCCATTTGTGTCATGGTCTCATTGAATACCCACACTAGTGGAGTACTGTTCTTATTGGTAGGCTTGTAGGACCTCAAGTTGGTAGGGAATTTGGGGCTGTCTGCACATTCCAGAACTTTCTGTCAGAGAAATGGGAGGAAAATGTATGTTTCTTGTCAAAGTTTGCCATTTGCAAAGGCTTCTGGGTAAAATTATGTAGTGAGAGCCACGCAAGTCATGCACCTCTGGACTTGTCTAGTCTTCAAAATGTTAAGGTTTGCTAGGTTCCCCTAGGTGACCTCTGAGCTAGAGCCCAAAATGTAATGTAGCATTTTTATTGGGAGGTGTGGGGGGATGCTGTATGATAGGAGATTTGTGACTCCCTCAGATGCCAGAACTTTCTGTCACCGAAATGTAAGAATAATGTGTCTTTTAGCCAAATTGAGGTTTGCAAGGATTTCTGGGTAAAATTACCAAGTGAGAGTCACTGTATTCAGTTTCTATGCGGAGACACATGGGAGCGCTGGTTGCTTGTCAATTTGTAAATCTCTACAGTTTACAGAAATTTCCAACACAAAATGTAAATAAATGAGTAATCTTAGCCATGTACACACTTTCCAGTTTTGTAGGGCATTATTGGAACGTGAGCAGAATTGATACTACACCACGCTGGACACCTCCAGGTATTCTTTTGCAATAAAGAGGAGGGGGCAGATCTACAAGAAAGTGCCGCAGCGTGGCGCTGCAAGCCCTTTGGCTGCGCCACGCTGCGGCACTTTCAGAGCACAGGAATGCGACATATTTACAAGAATATGTCGCATTCCTGTGCTCTCCCCTGCGCTGGCGCACAAACAGCTGCCAAGCGCCGGTGCAGGCACCCTTGCACCATGGTGCAAGGATGCCTGCGCCATGGGGAGATTGTTTTTGTGCAGGAAGGGGCACCTTTCTGCACAAAAACAATCAGTACAGGCTTTTTCCTCTTTCAATGCGTGCTGCAGAATGCAGCACGCATTGAAAGAGGAAAAAACGAGGAGAAATGAAAACATTTCTCCTCGGTGCGCTTCGCTACGCCACCTCTAGGGTGGCGTAGCATTCACACGCATCTCCAGAGTTACGATTACTCGTAAATCTGGAGATGTGTCTTGTTCCATGGGTGTTGCGTGGGAACACCCACAGCAACACCCATGGAACGCCCCTTCAACGCAAAGTGCTGCGTGTGAAGGGACGGTATTTACAAGGAGAGGAAAAGTCACGCATGGTGGCTTTTCCTCTCCTTGTAAATATCGAGGAGCCCCCTGCGCCACCAGTACGTCACGAAAAGTGACGTACTGGTGGCGCAGGGGGCTTGTAAATCTGCCCCGAGGAGTTCTTACTAAGAGCCAGATTTACATTTTGGCCGGCAGAGAAGACTTTGTTGGCCTGGCGGAGGACTTAGCGTCCACCATGCTGAGACTACTCAGCTGCCAAATTTAGAAATGACCGCCAAGCTAGTGATCATTTCAAAAACATTGGCAGGAGCCGCCATCATGGCAGTTCCTGTCAATGCTTTTTTACGTTTGACGCACAGCTCCATCAACATGATGGTGCCATCCACCATTTCAGCAATTTTTCTTTTAATTTTCCAAAACAAAATCCAAAAGCTGGATTTTCTTTTTGAAAATTAAAAAAATAGAATGCCTCACTCACCATGAGAGTTTTCTCCCATGGCGAGAGAGGCAATAGACAGTTTTCACTGCCGCTTACCGCCAGGGTTTTCCAGGTGTTGATGGGCATTGAAAACTGACTTGTATGACCACCCATCTAAATTAGGTGGGAGGACATAGCGGTCAGCCTCAGACAGCCCTTACTCATTCTGGCCATAACCTCGCCAGAGACGGAGTAGTCTTCGCCATGGTTACACCAATGGTCCGTCCGCATATAAATTTGGTGGGCAGACCATTATCTTGGCAGTAAGGAAACTCTGTCACTGTCGGACAGAGTATCTTTACTGACACAGATATAAATCTGTACCTAATTCTTTTAATTTAATTCACCACTTACACTGGAGAGTTTTGAGACCTCCAAAAATACTAGCTTCAAAGATCAAATACTTATCGCAGTTTCCGAATATTGAATCCGAGACTAGTGAAGCTGAGTCATAAAGCCATGTCAAGGCACCAACCTATGTATGGTCTATTCACACGCCATTCACGCACCACACTCAAGACTTTCATAATGCCCGCCATGGGTTCAATCCAACTGATCAGTGCACTCACCTCAATGTACTGCCTCCATTCAAGGCTCCATCACACTGATACGCCACAGGATGGAATCCCTCTTCAAAACAACCTCTCAACCAGTCATCAATAACATCCACCGTTATGTGCAGTGCTGTGACTGTTATGCACTTGTCATATGGCAAACTGAACAACTACTATGTTCTGACAGAGGTGGAAATATATGTCACACATTCATGTAGAATTGGGTGCTGAGTTTTCTGAAATGTATTGCGTATTTGTGAAGTGCAATGTCACCCAGGAGGGTATCCTGTCACTGACCCTGGAGCAGTCAGGTCTGATCCATGGATTCACCTAGTGGAAGGGCCAGTTGTTTAGCTTTGTGCAGAATGCATTAGTTTTAGAGATGGTGAAGGTCATTCTACTCTTTTGGAGCAAATGAGATGTCACTTCTCCCTGTTTTAGTGCTATGTATGCATGGGATGTGTGTGTGTACAAGTCTGGCTGAGCAAAGGTGTCTGAAATCTGAGGTGGTTTTGAGCTATGCTGGGCCAGTGCTGTGTAAGGCTCTGAATATGTGTGTAAGTAATTTGAAAGGAGCTGTGGATGGGGAGCCTGTGAAACTGTTTGAGGTGCAGGTGTGTGCATGGTGGGAGGCTGAGGGAGGAGGTTACCTGCTGCGTTCTGTATGGTGTGGAGTCATCTGCTTAGTTGAGTGAGGGAGTAATTCAATATTGGGTGAGTGTGGCACCAGTGGTGAAGATGAAGTGATGGCATATGAATCTATACTACCATGACTGTCTGCCTTCTATCTATGAAATATCCCTGTGAAAGCACACCTAGCCTAAGCTTTTCCTACCTGTTCATGTCTCTGTCCCCTTCAAAGCCCTGTATACTTGCCAAGTAGACCTTTACCTTCCATTGCTAGCTAATTGAAGCTCAAGAAAATGTGTCTTTCCTGTGCATTCAACACATTCACTGGGCTATTTCCAGTTTGTGGATACAAGTTGGGGATGTCTATTGAAAGGGATATGTTATGCAGCCTAACCTCAGTCAATTTCCCACTAATTCACTTTTTCATGGTACAACATAAAGCAAGTAGGAAAACACAGGACTGGCTAAGATGGGCAATGGAGTCCGTAGCAGCAACACTCCTGCCTCTTTTCTTGCTTAGAACAGACTCTGCATTAACAACATGGTTGACTTTTTTGGTTGTTGCTGGAATGCAGTTGACAAAGTATCAATCCTACAGCCTTGCCACATTCTCAAAAGCACATGAAGTGGAGTCTGCTGCTTTTCTAGCAGTAAGACTTTCAATGACAGTCAACTGAAAGTCAAGGAAAAACATGAATCTTCCCATGGTGGTCTAACGACAAACATCAGATGCATTGTACATTGCCATCTGGATCAGGTGGGCAAAATTGCTTCTTTTACCAAGCGCGTTTAACGACTCACACTGTATGGCTAAAGAACCTAGGGGCATATTAGCAAGACCGGCGATAAAATTATCGCCGTTTTAGCGGCAGGAAACTGCCGCTAAAATGGCGATAATGGGCTTGATAATATGCCCGTGAGAATTCCAATAGAAGCCCTGGTTAGATGTCCTGCACATCTAACCTGGGCTTCTATTGGAATTCTATAACGCATATTAGCAAGCCCATTATCGCCGTTTTAGCGGCAGTTTCCTGCCGCTAAAACGGCGATAATTTTATCACCGGTCTTGCTAATATGCCCCCTGGTAATTCTTATCCACTCTGCCCATGTACTTGTTGTAACAGGTAAACAGGTGGGCTTGTGAACTTTGGCCTTCTGACCCCAAACCATGATGGGGGTGTGCTCTCATCATGAATGGTTGTGAGAATGTACACATCATGCCTATCAGAGAACTTAACTGTGAGCAGTTTGCTGGAATGCAATGCAGTGCTCTGAGATTTTTGGAGCCTCTTACAAACAAGCTCCTGTGGGAATCCTTTGCAGCAACAAGAAACTCTACCACATGCCACTGTGTCAGCTTTGTGCAGCTCTTCTCCCATTCAGAAGTTGTCCACATGAAGGTTATCACCTTTGTGAAGGAGTGGCTGGAGAAGCTCCCATACAATCTTTCCTGTTAGGAGTCACAGGAAAGATCATGGGAGGATAACCTACAGAGTTCAGAGTGTAGTCCTTCCCTGTATACACTCTCAAGCTGTATACACAGCCAGTAGAGCTCTTACACGGCATGTATTACTTGATGCCATAGTGGGTACTTTTGCTCGCAATGTACTGCCTGAACATCAGCAGCATTTTCTACAGGATCAAGGACTCCTCAAAGGTTATATATGTTTTCAGCTTGTGGTGACCCAGAAAGATGGGATCACCACCATCGTGAAGCAAATGTGTGGGGGAAGCTGCAGGAGCAGCACAGACTCCCCCATCAAAGAATTGGAAAGTCCCCACACTAAGGGGGTCATTAGGATAGCGGGCGGATCGCTATTTCCCACCGCCCGCCTCACATTTCCCCACCGCCATATTAGTATGGCGGTGGGGACCCAGGCGGACGGCAAGACCGTCCGCCAGTTTTCTGCCGGTCGACCAGTCGACCGGGCGGAAAAGGGGCTGGATATGGTGGCGGTGTCTGCTAGACACCGCCATCCATATTATCATGGGCAGCGGTGCAGGGCTTTCCATGGCGGAGACCCCGCCATGGAAACCCATGCGGAGTTTGCTTTCGGGGCCCGTTGCGGGCCCCCAGGGTATTGGGAGGGTGGGGGTGCACATGGGGGTACCTATGGTACCCCCTGCATTGTCATGGACATGGTGGCAGGCACCTCGCGGTGCCTGTCACCTTGTGCATGACGATGCACACAGTGCATTCCCAGCATTGTGGCGGTGCGGTGCTGTGAGCACCGCCCACCACAATGCTGGGAATGGAGGATGCCACCGCCATGGTGGCGGTGGCATCCTAATCGCCTGTGCGGGACCGCCGCACCACTGGTGGCCGGTCCCAGGACCGCTAGGGTGGCGGGCGGACGAAAGTCCGCCCGTCATCCTAATAGGCCCCTAAGTCTCTGGTGACCTTAAGGAAGTAACCCCTCAAGGGTTTTCGGCTGTTCTGTAAGTTTCCTCCAGACTGGAACTTTTGTTCTACAGGGAAAGGCTGCATCTTCTGTTGATGAAGAGAACCGATGCTCCTAGTTGAGGTCTGAAGATGGTTGATAGAAGTTTTTATATATTGACACATTCTCCAGGGGTGGAAAGTGGTAATTGTGTGGGTTGCAATTTAAAATGTGAATCATATGTATTATACTATGCAAAATGTGATCTCCAAGTGAATATTGCAAGCATCCTTTATGAGGGTTGAATTTATGCTCGCAAAGTAATGTAGGTATAGCTCTGATGCCTTTTAGGGGCTGTGGTTGAATTGCTCTCAGTTATGAGAAGTGTACCACACTCCCAGACATGCTTAGAAAAGGTACTCTTGTTAATGCATAAATTGACTAATGAGACGGAGTCTGACAGCCACTTGTTAGTAAAGGTTGTATGCTTTACTGCCAGCATTAGGTGCTCTCAGTTTTGGTTATATACAGTTATTGCATTTATTCCCATAAAGAAATGCTAGTTGGAATAATGCGCTGTTGGCATTTAGGAGCCAAGATATTGTTTACACATGTGAGTTGTGGTATTAGACCGCCCCCCCTCCTTTGGGAAGGGTGAGAATGTTTACGTAATATCACTCAACAGCAATACAATCAGCTTATGTGTATTTGTAAATTGTTGCATAGAATTGGGCCTACCTGCAATTGCTGCATAGTATTGAGTAGTGTGTGTGTAATAAATGTACTTTTCCTTTTTCTAAAGAAAAGCACAGACTGGGCAGTCATTTATTGATTGTTATTATTGTGTATTTGTGAATGGTGATTACTAGCCCACACCACGTCCCTTAAGTAGGCCTTGGACTGCTCTGCAATGCTACCCTATGAGAGACAAGCACTACAGTGGGGTGTTTGGTTCTCAGTGGAGGATAAATGAAGACCCATTACTTGTGCAGACCACACAACTAATGCCTCGTTTTCCGCGGGCGGGCAAGACCACATTGCTGGCCAACCATTATGGACTTGCAGGGCCCCATCCTTTATCCTTTTCATGTCACCATGGCGAGTCCCTTTGGGACAGCTCCACAAGAGTTAGGGGGTCAGGGTACTACTACCCTGCCCCCTAATGGATTATTTTTATATGGTTTTGACAACACAGTGACTGAGTATCAGAGTCATTAAATGTAAGCCACAATATTTTCTTCATGTTGTGGCCAGCCAGTCAGATCTTATGTTTTGAGCTTGCAATACTGCAGTACTCTGCTCTAGTTCAACTGTGGTGCCTGGTTGTTAGATATCTAAAAATTGGAACCCTAATTTCTCTAAAGCTACTGAATAGATTTACATCAAATCAGAAACAGCACACTTTCTTGAGAACGATCTAGCTTTCTGCCTAGTTCTTGTTGCATTTCTGTTCAGCTGTTTTGGTTGTAGTATTCTCTAAAGTTCCTATGGGAACTTGAATAGGGAAATCATCCTTTGTGACCCCTCCTCCAACCCCGCTTGATAGATCTCCCTGAAACTTCCTGTGAAGGGGCAGAGGTGGATGAACTGTTTTTTGGGGAGTTTGTAAAGGTTTGTTTAATGGCCCCAAAGTTATTAGCAAACCAATTGAAACCTGGTCCTATGGAAACCTAGTCCCAACTATAAATAAGCAGTGGCGACCACCATGTGTACATTGGTTTATGCTTCTTTTTTTATAAGGATATAGACATATGTAGCAATTTAAAGCGATATGTTTATATATATTTACGCAAAAAGTACTTGTGCATTGTTAGAACTGTCATCTTTAGGGTGGTCTTACCACCAACTTTTTGCCTTTTTCCTCTCATTTCTGCTGATTCTTTTAGTTGGCCTTAAGGCTCCGAGCACTTTACCACTGCTAACCAGTGCTAAAGTGCATTTGTTTCTCCCCTAAACATGATAACATTGGTGTATACCTGATTGCCATATTGGTTGTACTCGCAAGTCCCTTGTAGCGTGGAATACCATATGCATAGGAACTGTACTTCAAATGCTCCTAGTAGGCTGCAGCACTGATTGTGCCACCCACAGAAGTAGCCTTTCAAAACTGTCTCAGGTCTGCCACTGCAGTGCCTGTGTGTGCAGTTTACTGCCACTTCGACTTGACATTTAAAACAACTTGTCAAGCCTTAAACTCCTCTTTTTATTACATATAAGTCACCTCAAAGGTAGGCCCTAAGTAACCCTAAGGCCAGGGTGCTATGGAAGTAAAAGGAAGGACATCTTCCTTTATGTTTTGCATCTCCTGGTAGTGACAAACAGCCTATTTCATTTTTCACTGCTGTGAGGCCTACCCCGCATATAGGTCAGCATTGGGAATTTCTTAATATTCATCTAAGCTGTAATTCCTGATCAGAGAGGAGTAGTTTTTTTTATGTTTGATATGTTTGGAATGGTAATGATAAATCCTCCTTACTGGTGAAGATGGATTTAACATTGCTGTTTTAGAAATGCCACTTTTAGAAAGCAGACATTTCTCTGTACTTACTGCTCTTTGTGCCTGACAGCCTGTCTACAATGCATATCTGAGTTGGGTGACAGCTACACTTTGTTCATTCCCTCTAGAGAGTCACAAACACAGGAAGGTAAGGTTCATATGCGTACTGAGCACTCATCTGCATCCTGATGGGTCTTCCTGGCAGGAAAGAATGGGAGGGACTGACACTTACCCTTCAATAGGTAGTGCCCTGCCCATACGCAAAGCAGTGATTTACCCCTCAGGTTAGCGTGGCAGACAGGACTGGGTTGAAAGGGACCCTTGAGCACTTCAGAGAGTTCCTTTACCCCTACAACAAAGGCACTTTTAGGTATAAGTACTGGGTCACTGACCCCCGAAAAGCAGACACTTCTGGATCTTGAACTGAACCTCTGTCAGAAGGACTGATGTGCTGCTTAAAGGGCTCAACTGGACTGCTTTTCTGGAAAGACTGCTTTTCTGTTTGTTGCCCTGCTGCCTGATGTGCCCTGACTCCACTGGAAGTACTCTGCCTTCCCTCCAAGTGATCTCCAAGGGTTTGCTGGCTTGCCTCGTGTTTTATGAAGTCTCAGTGACATAAAGGACTTCCTACAATTCTGTTGGTGCTGTTGGACTGTGCCTTTTTGTGGCTCCTACCCATGCATGAGTTGCCCCCTCCAAGCTCTGGGCCTCAGAAGTAGGCTCTGCAGCTGGTCTCACCCAAAAACTTCACATTGCATCGACTGCGTGAGAAATTCTGCTGTATCGCCCTTAGACGATAACTCAGAGGCTGTCCAACAACAGTTCCATAGTCTGCACAGTTTGACGACAACATTCTTTGAAGCTCAACGACGATGCATTGCATTCACTTCAATGGAGCTCGACGACCCAGTAGACTCTAGACGTCGACCAAAGCTCTATTCAAGGTATTTCTTCAGCAGGACCTGTCTGAGTCCTGTGGCCAGCCTGCCGTCGATTGCAGTTGGCCTGAGGTTTGGAGTTGTACTGGTCCCTCGTGATCTCAAGTAACCTTTCGACCGCTAGTGACTTCTGAACACTATTTTTGATTTAATCTTTAAAAATTCATATTGAGACTTCTACTAATTGAATTTTTGTCGTTTTGGTCATATTTTCCTCAGCTAAATATTGTCTTTTTTTCTATACCTGTGTGGAGTCTTTTTCTGGTGTATTCATTGTGTTACTGTGTGTGTTGCACAAATACTTTATACATTACCTTTGAAGATAAGCCTGACTGGTCTGTTCCAAGCTACCATAGGGTGAGCACAGGTTATCTTACTGTGTATCTCTTTTTCCCTGATTAGAGTGGTATTTCCTGCCTGGCCTTGGTGCATACCTCAGCCAACCAGGAAAACTATTTCTAACGTGCATATATGGCAATGTAAATTTTCTTGCATGGATGTACTTGTGGAAGCGCAGGATCACAAACAGGGTGAGTGGAGAGGAAAGAGGGGGCACAGAGCAGATGATAAACAGAAAAAACAGAGGCTGCAAAGAGAGAAAGCAGAAAGGAAGGGGCTTTTACAAACTTCAGCAATTTTTCTTTGTACAACAGCACAACACAGAGTCAAAAGGATCAGTCTCTAAATGGACCAGAGAGAAATCACAAAAAGTAACAGCTGTTAAGCTATGTTATACATTGTAAACATTCAGACTCTGGTAGGGCCAGATTAACAGAAGGATTAAAGGCGCTCCTCTTACCTGCAGGTGTGTCTCTAGGGGTCTCTGGCTGAAACTGAGAGGGATGGTCTTGAACCCCAAACGGGTATGTCTAGGGGGGTTGGCGTAGTGTGTTACAGGCCCCAAAAGTCAAGTCTCCATTAGCCCCAATGCCCATGTGTCTCAAATCAGTGGGTTAAGTTATAATCACCGTGTCAGGGGTTGCCCACTCTGAGGTCAGAGCTACCCAGGACTGACCCTGGTGAGGCCACTTCTGGCCTGGGGGGGTCTTCATGCTCTGTCAGCTGGACAGGAGGCTGGAGACTGGAGCCAGGCGCCAGGCAGACTCTTGCACAACTCATGAGGAGTGTGCTTCCCTTGGTGGGGGGTTGGTGTGCTCCCCCGGAAGTCCTGGGTTGTCAGGCACAAGTCCAGTCTAAGGGTACAGACCATGGGTTGGAGGACCAGTTTCAGGGTGTCCCCTCTGACCTGGAGGAAAGGGTGACTGCTAAAAGTACCCCTACCGGTTTGTTTTCTGGGGGTACCACCCCAGGTGGGAGGGTGCAGAGCCCCAGGGAGTAGGTCAGGGTGTGGGAGTCCCCACCCCAGTCTCCTGCCCAGCCTCAGGGTACAGACCCTGGGCTGGTGGGTCAGTGTCAGGATGTCATCCCTGACCTGGCAGGAGGGAGAGTGGACAGAGAGTACCAGGCACCAGGGGCTACTGCCCCCCACTCTCTGACGCCACATAGGTTAGAGAGCCTTGAGAGGCATGAGGCCTGGCTCTCATTACTGACAGCTGTCAGGGGCCACTATGGCTTGCTGTTCTGGGGGACAAGTTGTCCTTGGGAGGGGGACAGGAGTCACACCCTGAGGGTGGACTAGGCCACACTACTGTGTTGGCCATGTGGATACTGTCTGCCTACTGAGACACATTTGTGAGCAAGGTAAGCTTAGACGCTGGACAGATGGGGTCCACAGGCGAGGAGAAGGGTTCCCTATGGCCTAGCTTAGAGGGCCCTGAGAGTATGGATAAAGGGATCCACCTGGGTTCAGGAAGTTGTGGAACTGGAGTGTGCCCCTGCTGTTGCAGCCAGGGTCTATGTTCTATCACCCCAATCACGGAAGTCCATCAAGGTGTGTGTTTGGTCTACCCTGGCTTTAGGCTGGTAGGGGTTGTGTTAGACCTGGCCCTTTTGACAGGTTTATCCCCAAACTTTTTGCCTACTATTTTTCTGACCCTGTTTTTGTTGGCTATAGGATTCTGGGCACTTTACCACTGCTGAACAGTGCTAAAGTGCATGTGCTCTCTGTAAAAATTATGATATGATTGACTATCCATGATTGGCATATTTTATTTAATGATAAGTCCCTAGTAAATTGCACGGTGTGTGCCAGGGCCTGTAAATCAAATGCTACCAGTGGGCCTGCAGCACTGGTTGTGCCACCCACATGAGTAGCCCTGTAAATGTGTCTCAGACCTACCACTGCAGTGTCTGAACGCGCAGTTGTGAACTTCCATGTTGTCCTGGCAAGTGCACCCATTTGCCAGGCTCAAACCTTCCTTTGCCTTATATGTAAGGCACCCCTAAGGTAGGCTCATGATACCCCCATGGGCAGGGTACAGTGTATGTGAAAGGTAGGACATGTACTAGTGTGTGTGACATGTCCTGATAGTAAAATACTGTGTATTTCATTTTTTACTCTGTTAAGGTGATCTGTCCCATAGGCTTTTTAGTGTGTCACTGGTGTGTGTGTGTTGCGCAAACCCTTTACACATTGCCTCTGGGATAAGCCTGACTGCTCTGCCAAGCTACCAAGGCGGTAAGCAAGGGTTATCTTCAGTGTGTAACTCCCTTATACTGACTCGAGTGGTGGGTTCTGCGTGGTTTAGGTGCATACCCTAGCCAACCAGAAACCACATTTCTAACAGGCACCCACTACCCTAACTTGCCAATAGGTGGTGCCACCCCGTCACCATTAACCATCTAGAACAGGGTACCCATTCACATCACTTTGATAGCGGAAAACTAAGGGCCTTATTCACAAAGGTAAGCTTACAGAGAACTCCGCACATAAAAAGATAGGCCTGCTGTTAGAAATGGGGGTCTCTTGTTGGCAATGGCTGGTGCCACTGTCCAAATAGGGACCCTTCTTCCTAAGTCAGGGCAAGTGGGCTACCCCCTTTGATAACCCCTGCTCAACCCTGTGGTAACGTAGCACGAGCAGTTAGGCCTATCTCAGAGGCAGTGTGTGAAGCATTTATGACCATGCACAATAAGGCAGTAACTACACCACAAAAGGACACAACTCAAGTAGGTATAGAAAAATAGTATCTAAGGTTTAGCACGAGACTCTCAAAAGCGTTTTAACCAGTCATAATGCACGTAAATCAGTAGGGACTTAAAAAGGCAATAACGTATTCACCAGAATGTGGCACTGACTTAGTTCAAGGCCTGGGTCTACGCGACCCGTTGCGCACCAGATACCTGCTGTTGGACGGGGACAGAGCACGTAGCTTCTCGAAGAAGCAGAGACGGTGACAGGCGGACTCCCAGCGACCACAACTCTCGACTGCAGTGGTCCGCAACGTGCACTCACAATGATTCGGGCACTCGGGGACAAGCGGGCCGGGCTGGTGGTGGCGATGACTCGTCATGCAGCTCCGTGGTGGGCTCACAGCGGCAGCAGCTCTCTCTTTGTTGCGGCTGCCCACTGGACGACTCACGATGATGCAAAGTTGGCAAAGGTGCGGGCACTCAGCGGCAGCAGCTCTCTCTTAGCTGCGGCGACCCACAGGACAAATCATGATGATGCAAAGTTGGCAAAGGTGCGGGCACTCAGCGGCAGCAGCTCTCTCTTAGCTGCGGCGGCCCACAGGACAAATCACGATGATGCACAGCTGACACAAGTGCGGGCACTCAGCGGCAACAGCTCTCTCATAGCTGCGGCAGCCCACAGGACAAATCACGATGAGGCAAAGTTGGCAAAGGTGCGGGCACTCAGCGGCAGCAGCTCTCTCTTAGCTGCGGCGGCCCACAGGACAAATCACAATGATGCAACGTTGGCAAAGGTGCGAGCACTCAGCGGCAGCAGCTCTCTCTTAGCTGCGGCAGCCCACAGGACCAATCACGATGAGGCACAGCTGACACAAGTGCGGGCACTCAGCGGCAACAGCTCTCTCTTAGCTGCGGCGGCCCACACAGGTTCAGCGAAGGTTCCGAAGGTTCAAATTAAGGCAGGCGCTCAGCGGCGGCAGCTCTCTCTTAGCTGCGGCGGCCCACACAATGAGTTAACAAGGGTTACCATTCCCGTTCCTCACAGTAGAACTAGAGGTTCCGGATTACTCGACGGAGGCCTCACCTGCAAGTAGAATCCCTAGCACAGGAATTCAGACGGCTGACGGGGTGAAGTCTAATGTCCCTGAGACATCAGCAGGAGGCGCTCTCAATTCAGGTCCTCGGGTAGTTTCTTCAGCAAGCTTGGTGAAAGTTTCAAAGTCCTTTCCTCTGTTCACTCGGACAGAGTTTCGTCTTGACATCCAGAAGGAACACACTTGAAACAGGTTTCAGCGCAGCGTTTTATACCTAAAAAGTCTTTGTTCTCAACAGTCACAAATCACTGAATCCAGCCAGAACCAGTTCGGTGGGGTCGGGGCGCACTTGGTTTACGGGGTGACATCCTGCTCTTTGAGAATCAGGGGGTCTGCTATCAGATGCCCAGTGGGAGGGGGAGCCATCATTCACCTTGCCAGGCACGGCCCTGCTCAGATTAAAGAGTCACCCCTCCCCATACTCTAAATGCCGATCTCTCTCTCCAGCCAGGTCTGACCCAGCTGGCCCTGCTGCTCCAAAACCAGACGGCCAATACACACACTAGCAAAGCCTACAGGAAAGCTTAGGCAAGAAAATACCTCGTTTCTAGCAGAGGCATTTTCGAACACAGGCTATGCAAATGATCCTTACTAAAAGATGTATCTCAATGTCCTGAGCTTAAACATATCAAATTCGAATTTCCTATCAGGTTCCTGGGGGCAGGTAGGATTATGGGATGTAATACTCAGCCTGCCCATTCTGGCCTATGAGAACGGATAGCCTCACAATAGTAAACAGTGAAATGGCGGGTAACTCGCTATTAGAACATGCTACACAGACATACTTTAAAAGCTGCTTCAGTGGGTAGCGCAAATCAGCGCTTGCAGGCCCACCAGCAGTATTTGGTCTACCAGCCCTGGGCACACACAGTGCACTTATACTAGGGACTGACAGGCAAACCAAACGAGCCAATTATGGTTATCCCAATTCATACAGTTATCTTTAACAGGGAGCATTCGCGCTGTGGCACTGATTGGCAGTGGCACAGCGCCCAGAGCATCTAAATCCAGCCAACATAAAAGATAGGAAGCGAAAAGAGGAAGGGAGACCCGTGCCAATGATGCCAGGTCTAACACTTGCCCAAGGCAATGTGCAAGTATATATTGTCATAGATGGTACATGCATGTAAACATGCAGGCAAAGAACCTCACTTATAGACATTCATGCCTACTTACAGCCGCCCACACACATAAACCAGCAAACAGGCACTCATGCATGCAGACATGAAGGCTATCATGCACATATACAACCTGATAGGCTGAGAGACTTCGTACATTATGTTAAATTGCTTGTACATATGGTGAATTTTTCTCCTATAAAACCAACTCAAAGGAATAGATGTGACAAGATGATAGTAGGTGGCAAGGCAGAGGGAAGGAGAAAGGAGCGCCCATGAATCAATATCGCTTTTAAAATGGAGCTGTGGTCTGTAGTGGATGTTAGGCTTCTGGTTGCCAAGCAGGAAGCCAGAGATAACAATAGAGTACAGGATAGGAAATGATGGCTCAGGACTGGGTTGAAGGTGTAAATCAAGCATGTGGGTGAGCAAACAGTACAAGCAATCAAGCCTTAAAGAGAAATAAACGAGGTAGACTGACAGAGAGATGCCAGAGGAAGCCAAGGATGGCTTGTTAGCAATGGTGTGCTTCCAGAACAGTGTTGTCAGAATATAGTTTGACACAATATGTATGTCAGGCAATACTTTCATATACAAATTTCTAACATACAACATTTGCCAATATCTGCAAATCAATATACAGAGGGTATAATGCACAAACAACAAACATATATGCACAATACAATCCCACACAATACAGTTATCATCAGAATGCATATGAAAGGGGCCATTTCGACTCGTTCTGGAGCTTTCTAGAGACACATTCTGATGGGTCTTTTAAGCAGCATCAAAGTGCGAAGAGGAGAAAATCATTAATGCACAGTCAATTTAGGAACCCCACTTCAAATACATAATAACCAAAGTACAATTTAGGAAGGTTAGTTTGATTTATTGCAAAGCCAAAAATAACTGAACATAGAAACACCTCAACACAAGGGTATAGAAATACAAAGGAAACAGCATAAAGCCAAATATACACACCCAATTCAGACAGTGCAGCATGAACAGTACTATTAGTTCGAGAAGGAGGATTGAGACAATCAAGAAGCTGGAGTCCAAATTTCCAGGCATCGAGGTCTGATGAATGAAGAGCATTTAAATCTAGCGCTACTCTATCAATAAAGTGACATCCCTACTTTAATGAATAAGCATTTCGAATCAGGAGGAAAGGTGTCAGCCGTGGAGTCTTCCTAAGAGGTTTCTCCACAGTTGAGATAGGTCTAGTAGCATAAAGCCACCATCACTAGAGAAAGAGCTTGTTCTGAGATGCTCCCTCTCCAAAGGCAAAGAAGATGTGGGCACTATACCTAATTCGAACAACCAGTTATCCACAGGTGGAATTCTCATGATGCACTTCTCGCACGTACTCCACAATGGGTACAGTCATGAGCGTACTTTTTCACTGTGTTATCCATGTACATCCCATTGCAACAATTCATCCTTGGCTCCCGTGCCTTCTCTCGTGTGAAACTGACTTTGCCCATTATCGCCTCCAAGCCATGTAATTTTAACTTCTCTCCTTGCTGAGCTGCTACAATAAAGATATTAATATGCATAAAGGATGCTTCTCCACCTGCAATGCAAAATGTGAGAAAGAACAGCTTCCACAGTGCACATGAAATTTAGAACATAAATCCTAAAGCGAGAGTTTGTCAGGGGTTGCATTTCAGGCCTACAGCTTTGGCTAACATAAGAACATATCACCTAAACATTACTGGTGGCATAACAATATTTAATTTCGACTAACACATTTACCAAATTATAGAAAATATTATTATTAAACACATTTAGTACACAATGTCAAGCTTCACAACACAGTTCTCCGTGTTAATGTTTTCTGCCAGTTACATTCACTTCCTACATTAACTCTTCATACTACTTGTCAATAACTAAAATATGTCACGTAGATATGTTAACACGGTCAACAATTCTAACACTCACATTTACACAAGACAAGATTAAATGCGGGTGCGCTCTACATATGATTATGATGCACCCGTACAAATTAGTAAAATGCAAATACGAAACTTCCACTCCATCAGTTCCCCCCTCTGATGACGTTGAGTCATCATAATAACCTTCAAAACAACTCATAGAGGAGACCGATCTAAACAGATGTGGTAGCCAACCTTAATTGCCTTAACTTCTCCATTTGCTTCAAATTCCCATAGTAAGTATCCTGCAGTCTTTCCATCCATCTTTCCCTTAAGGAGTTATCCAGCTGCCTTGCTCTATGCCATTTGTATACCCTCATCATTCTGACTAAAACAATGATCCAGATTATAATAATCAGTATCAGTTTTAAGATGTATCCAAAGATTCCACTTCCCTGATTTGTAAACCACCTTCCAACTGTGCCGAAACCTTTTTCAATCTTATCCCAAACTCCTTCGTCTGCCAAATCTTGTATCTCATGATGTATATCAGTGAAATTACTAATATATCTCTTCAGATCTTTACTTTTATCAGGGATATAAGTACAACACTGTTGGACCTTCAACATCCAACAGACTCCGCTCTCTTTTGCAAATAAGACATCTAATGCAAGTTGATTCTGCATCACCATCACCCTTATCGAGACCGTCTCCCCATCAATGCGTAGCAAGGACTTAGCTGTGTTAACAGACAACCTATCCACTATGGCAGACAGTCTTCTAATCTTGACATCATTAAGCACTACTCCCAAACTAGGTATTATTGCTCCGAAGATGTCTCTCACAACATCTCCAGCACTCAATCAATGTTTTTCCCTGCTTTTCGACCTTCCTTCAGGACTCTCTAAATCATCCGCATAGTATATTTTTGGAAACACAACTGCCAAATAATATGTACCATACCCATTTGCTCAGCAAACGTACATAAGCTTTCTTTCCACAGACAAAATATGTTCCTGGTACCACATGAACTGACTCCTACAAAAACGTCTTCCAAGGGCCATTGACCAAAAATATATGATCACATATACTCTGTCCTACAAATAGGGAATAGTAACTACTCTCAGCTTGTCGTTTGTAAAGCTTTCCTTGTTGTTGCCAATCTAGAACTATTGGTCCAGAACTTCCTTTAGCCTTATGAGCCAACTCCTCCTTGGTTCAATCAGAATCCGTATCGATGTTATCAACATTGTTAACTAATCCACTACGTCTATCTTCTACCTGGTCTATAAATTTATTTTCTACATCTGTTAGTATTCAAGTTAAATTATGTCCGTGCGTGTAAGCAGTGTCTAACATTACAGTTGGTGCAAAATAATTTTCCATTCTTTCTACTCTACTTTGGGTATCATACATATTCAAATGTTCATATAGAGGTATTTCTGAAAGGCCCACATCATAATTGGAGAAGTAGTAGACATAATGACACTTTCCATAGAACATACTAAGGAGTAAGGTACAACTAATGCTGTAGGTCATATGCAAGTGATGGTAAGTGATTCCCTCTTCACCTGATGTAGGTAACTGCATGCACACATAGCAGTCTCTAACTTCCATAGTGTCTACATACTCATATAGCAACCTAGAATAAGCATTTAATGTATAATCTCCCTTAGACAGGTCTACATGAAGGAAGCGACAAGTCTGCGCCAGTAAAAATGTAAGTAAGTCTGTTTTTATATAGCGCAGCTACTCACCCTTACGGGTCTCAAGGCGCTGGGGGCCGTCGTGGAAATTAAGTGAGCTATTGCCCAGAGTCACATGGTGCTGAGCTGAGCTGCCGCCGGAGCCGGGGATCGAACTGTGAACCCTGTGCTCCGAAGTCAGCTGCCCTGGCCGCTGCACCACACCTCTCCACAGTAAGCCTTTCTCAGATCCTAAAGTACCCTCCTTTGAGACAGCAGTAGTAGGTGTGGATGTCCTGTGTACTCTCACCCCATGCTCCTCGATCTTGGGTGAACTTAAAACTGACTATAATGACTACAGTTATTACTACAATCAACCCAATAATGAGTGCACCTACAATATATTTGTGCCTACGATTCTAATTTCCAGACTCCATTTTACAGTAGATCGGATCACTGTTCAAGGAGTAGAATAGCACACTTTTCTCCTCCACTCTCAATGTATGACAAAGTTCTTGAGCAACTTTGAAGCCCTGGAAAGTTATTTTCTTTACGGTATTTACACAGCTGAGAAGACCTCCCTAGCCCTCTTTCTTCTTCTTGATAGACTCCCTTAATGTATTCTTCCTCCATTTGGGCCTAGGTTATCTTCTTCAAACTAATTATTCACAATTCACAATTCAATTCACATCTCTTCTCAGGTCAGAGCCAATCTCTTCAATAACTCGTTGTAGCAGTTCAGCTCTCAATGATGCTATCTCTCGAGGAGACTGTGGTGCTTCGAAGCTTGGGATTTCCCCATCTTCCAAAATCAAAGCCCATAAGCCCCTTAGCCTTGGTAGGAAAGGAACAGTCAATGACAGAAGTGCATTTATTTCAAGCCCGGAACTCTCAGCAATATCCCGACCACCAGCACAGCGATCTCGGACCTCGCTCTCCCCGGCATTTGCAACCAGATAAGTCCATTTAGGAGAGGAATACCTCCAACAAGGCACTTGAGCTCTTCTGGATCTCCTAGCACTTTCCATGTCCTGCTCGGTCTCACTCAGATCCGACTCTGATGTCTTACTTATTGGCGCAAGTTATCTTTCAAATGCAAATCTAAGGTCTTCCTTCCCTGTCTCACAGGCCAAGTCTCGCCTACAGCATCTTTCTTCCTTGACTGCACATGACTTCCTGTCACACCAGTCTCTTCGACTGAGTCAGACTCTTGGTCAGTCTCAATGGTACCATCTCCCTCAAAGTCTATGCCAGGGTCTTGTGTAGCTTGACCCCCCTCAGATCGACCTGGTGTGCTTCCAGCCTCTTCAGGTACCTCTACAGCTTGGCTTGTCCCCTCCCATGACCTTTCCGTCACGGCTGGAGATTCTTCTGGGAGAGGAGCTATTTCATCAAAGGGACCCAAATCTCAACAGCTGTGAGAGATATGGACCCAATTTGGCACTCTACCACACTTCACAGCAGTTGTAGCCACCAGTATCACTTGGTATGGATCATGCCAACAAGGATCAATACAGTTTTTCCTCACATGTCTTTTGATGAGAACCCAATCCCCTGGGTTCAGGTCTTGGCAGAGATCCCTTGATGTCTGTGCAGTGGCAGCTTCCACCTGATGAGACACAGAACGAACTATGTCAGCCAATTCCTTACAGTAGTCAAGGGCCAAATCATCTGAAATGTTCACAAGCACATTAGCAGGCACAACAGGCAAATGCATCGCTCTCCCCATGAGTATTTCGTGGGGCAACAACCCAGTTCTCCTGTCAGGGAATGCTGCTCAGACTTATTAGCACTAATGGTAGAGCATCAAGCCACTTCAAGGATGTCAAAGCACACACTTTAGTCAACCTCGGTTTCAAGGTACTTTTGATCTGCTCCACTATTCCAGATGCCTCTGGTCTGTAGCTGCAATGTAGTTTCTGATCCACATTCAGAGCTGTGCACAGTAACTTCATGACTTTGGAAATGTGCACCTGTATCTGACTCCAATGTAGTTGGAAGTCTCAACCTAGGAATTAGTTCTCTTAGCAATAGCTTAGCTACTGTGAGACCATCACATCTCCTAGTCGGGTAAGCCTCGACCCATTGGGAAAAGATGCACACAACATCTAGAATGTACCCCAAACCATTTCACACAGGCATCTCAACAAAATCCATTTGGATTCGATTAAAGGGACCCCCCTGACCTGCCAATGTGGCTCATAGCAACAACCGTCTTTTTCTCAGCGTTTATTAGTTGATACAAGAGACACCGATGACACACAGCTTCCGCAATCACTCAAAACTTCGGATTGAACCAAGTCTGCCTGAACAATCTCACCATCACATCCCTTACTATGTGAGCTGCTCCATGACTTTGCCTCACCATTGGGTGCAAGAAAATAATCTAGCAATACTGCCCTGCCATCAGCTGACACCCAAATGTCATCCTGCCCCTTCGCACAGCCTTCTCTGACCGAACCTACTTGTTCTTCCTCTGTAATTTCCAATTGCAAACGTCTCACTTCATCCCATGTGTCAGCAGCTGCTTACATCATATTGAGCTTGGTCTTCTCTGTACTCTCACCAGTATATTCTCCATTAAAGACACATGCATTAAAGGCACAGTAACTTGCGACTTCATCAGCATACCAATTTCCAGTAGTTACAAAATCATTCCCCCTTCCATGGGCTGCGCACTTGACAACAGCCACTTCCGTTGGCAATTGTAATTCTTCCAACAGTTGTCTCACATACTCCCCATTTCTTATAAGAGAACCAGATGACGTTAAGAATCCTCTCTGCGACCATAGCTGTCCAAAATCATGAGCCACACCGAGCCCATACAGGCCTCGGTATAGATCGTGACTTGGATTTGTTTGGAGACACAGCATGCTCGTGTCAAGGCAATAATTTCAGCCACTAGTGCAGAATATACTTCCTGTAACCAAGCGGCTTCCACCACTCCAGAATCGGTACAGACAGCAAATGCTGCTCTCAGATTTCCTTCATTATTTCTTAAGCATGAGCCATCAACAAAAAGAACTTGATCGGGATCAGACAATGGCTCACCGACAATGTCAGGCCTTGGCTTCGTACATAGTTCAGTGACATCCAGACAGTCATGGTCTTCACATTTTTCCCCATCAGCCCTTGGAATGGGTAACAAGGTAGCAGGATTTAGCGCAGAACACCGCTTCCGGGTTACATTCTCAGCAGCAAGAAGCACCTGCTCGTACCTTGTTAATTTGTTATTTGTCAAATGCTGTGTCTTGATTCTCGTCATCAGAAGCGCAACTGAGTGTGGTACATACACTGTGAGAAGATGACCCATCACAATGCTCTTGCATCGTTCAATACTGACACCTGTTGCAGCAACGGATGTGAGACATCTGGGCAATGCTGAAGCTACAGGATTTTGAGTAGCTGAGAAATCGGCCACTGGTCTACGGGCACCTCCATGTGTCTGTGTGAGCACAGACAGAGCACAACCTTCCCTTTCATGACAGAACAGCAAAAACGCTTTGTTGCAATCAGGCATTCCTAAAGCTGGAGCACAACACAGGAACTCTCTCAACTCCAGGAAGACAAGTAGGCAATCATTGTCCCAATGCAACGGATCGCACACATCCGTATGAGTCAGCATCTGCAAAGATTTCGCCATCAGTAAAAAGTTGGGAATCCACTGTCGGCAATAGCCAACCATTCCCAAAAACATTCTGACCTCTTTTTGGGTACTAGGCGGAGTCATCTTCATGATCGCCTCCACTCTTTCCGGTGACACCTCCCTCTAGCCCTTTTCAATCCGATGTCCCAAGTACTGTACTTCACTCAGATAGTACTGAAGATTACTCAGAAACACTTTATGCCCATTCTCAGCCAGGTGATTCAGCAATGCAATGGTATCGTCCCTGCAAGCATCACGTGTCTCGGATGCAATGAGAAGGTCATTTGATGTATTGGACTGAGTTTCAGGCAGAATCAGACTTTCAATTCAAGGTCCTTTTTCAAGTTCTGGTTGAAAATGGATGGACTTTCAGTATAGCCTTGATGGGTATGACACCACATTAAGACACGGTTTTCCAGACAGAAAGCAAATAAAAATTGTCTTTCCTCGTGCAATGGAACAGAAAAAATACACATGATAGATGTCAAGCACAGTAAACCATTCAGCTTCACAAGGAATCTGGAATAGGATTACAGATGGATTTGGTACCACGGGACAACATGGGATCTGTATGCTGTTAATTTTCCTGAGGTCTTGTACAATGCAATATTTTCCGCTAGGTTTCTGCAATCCCATAATAGGAGAGTTGCACGGATTTCCCATGATCTCCTTTAGGATGCCCTGTGCAATCATGGACTCAATTACGGGTATAATTCCTGCCACTGTTTCTGGGGTCAGATTGTGCTGTGGCGTTCTCAGATATTCTGCATTTGGCTTGACCTGTATGTGGACTGGCTTGACTCCTCAAATCAGTACAATCTCCTCTCCTGAAAAGTCCCACACCAATGCTGAAACAGTGTCTCTGAGATCTAGTGGCATGTCTTCCACTGTCAGTAAGGGAAACATAGTAGTGCAAAGGTTCTGGTTCGCAATTTGAAAGCAATGTCCTCATCATTGGTCTGCAACTCAGTTCCTTTTGGTGTGCAATATATGGTACAATTCAGTTTACACAACAGATCAAGCCCTAACAAACTAGGCTTGAATCACACACCACAAACTGATGGTGATCCTGAAAGGTTCCGATTTTCACTGGCACCTCTTCCGTCAAAGGGTTTGTCATATTTTCATTAGCGACTCCTACAACTTGGATCGATTTTCTCGAGAGGGGCAGGTTTGGGGCTACTGCAGATCTCACAGTAGAAAAGGTAGCACCAGTATCAATTAAGAATGTAATGGGATAACCATCCATGTCTGCTTCCACGTATGGTCTCTTCTAGTCTACCTCTAGGACTGCACCAAGTGTACAGTCTTCCTCCCCTCTCAGGCACCGTCAAAGACGGGTCCTGACCAAATCTATCCACAGACTCCATCGAGGGCGTCTGGTAGTATGTCCGAATGCCCTGTGGAATTCTCAGAGGATGAGGCACTTGCACTAATTGGCTCTGATTCCCTCCCACATTAAATGATTTTGGCCTGGTCACTTTCTGTAACCGGTTCACCCCATCTGCCATCTGTATGATTTCTCTTCCCTGCTCTTGGTTCACAGGATTGAGCATGCAGAACATGCAGTGGACTACTTCAGGGTGGCGACGTCTATCCCTGTCTTCAGCTCTTTAGGGATACCTTTTCCTCTTCCCTGACCCGTCGACCCTCCAACTTGTTGCACTTGTACACCTCCTGGGGCGTTACCCTGATCACGAGTTGGGGCTCCCATCATCCGCTGCACCAGCCCTCCTTTCTGGGCTTTACGCATTTGGACTAACATCAGTTTCTCCTTTATCCTCCTATGTTTGGAGTCCACCTCATCACTGCAGTACCTGGCATACCATAGAATTTCATCCATGTATTTGTTCTGTCAGCAAATCAGATGCTGTTGTATCATGAGGCTGAACTGCAGACTCAGTCCAGTCACAAGTTTGGACACAAATTGCCCCATGTCTTTGGGGTCAAGGGTATCTAACCCACTGTACTGCTTGAAGTCTTTCATAACAGGTGTGTACTAACTCCTTAGGCTCCTGGGTCGTTTGATCAATCTTTGTCACGTCCCATAGGAAGGGCACCATAGGAACACTGCAATGATGCGCAAGAGCGAGGTATCGGCAGTAAAAACTACAGCCCCCATGAGCCTTTGCGGGTCCGACGTTGGTGACTTCAACACGCGCTAAGGCGTTTCGCAGAAAAGGCTTCCGGGGCATCGGAGAGGTGCTGATTACTCGTTTCCTGGAGCTGCGCCGGCGACGCGAGAAGGCTGGTAAGGGTGCTTCGAGCACCACTCTTCTTTACTGGCTCGCAGTACGAGCGGCTGCTCTTTCCTGTGTGGCAAGGGCATTGTGCGGACTTCACGTTGCTCCATTGGTTGAACCCAGTTCGGAGGTTCATTGCGGAGCAACCTTCCTGTTGAGCACAAGTTCCACAGGGAAGACCCTCCCCTGCCTTTACCGGGTCTTTCCCATTTCAGGTGGCAACCTGGGATTTATTCATGGCACAGAGCCTGTGTTTGGCTTATTAGTTACCGACGCGTTTTCTCACGTTGGAGAACCGTCAAGCAGCGGTTCATGCGGTGAAAACGCCTACCCGATCAGATTACTAACTGTTTGAGACTTGGTCGGGTTGAAGGAAGAAACGAGGAGTTTCTCACCTGAAAAAACTTATCATTTATTTGCAACAATCCGTCTATGCTTTTTCCTGGTTGTTATCATGTTCATAAGTTTGTTCGGCCACTGACCAAGAAGCATTGAGGAATTGTGCTGGATATATTTCGTGTCTGCCTGGGGGTTTGTGGTGCTTTGTGGTCATTGGAGTCATGCCTGTTTCCTTGTGTATTCTTTAGCAGGAGTGCAGTGAGTGAGCAGGAGGACGGCTCTTCCGCACCCCTGTCTCAGCCTTCATTATCTAACCAATTGGTAGGTCAGATTGCTGTAGCTGCCGTTCCCAGAGAATGTGGTTAATGTGGTGCTACTGCTCTTGCTGACTTTAATGCTTTTCCTTTAGATCTGACTGAGCGCTACCACACCTGTATAGGTTTACCGATTTCGAATAGAAGTTTCTTTCTTTACAGGTACGGTTCCCCAAACGGGTACTTTATATATAGGGGTCAGGGCAGGAAGAATTCTGTACTATTGTTTGCTGATCCCTGTCTCGTTGTCTTTACAGGTCTCCCTCCCTGCTGTCCCCTTCCTTCCCTTCCCCCGCTTGATCACTCCATTGTGTCTGTGTGCATTTAATCAGACCGTGGGGGTGTCGAGAGGTGGACCATTATTGAGCAACGTACGATCCTGAGGATTCCAGGCCACGACAATCTTGACCCAATCGATGTCCTGTGGGGCTATTTTGGACTGCAACCACTTTATCACCTGATCGGACTTTTTCACGACCAATGGTGAAGGGCCATGAATTACTGAGTCCCTCTCTGGCTAAGCACTAGGCCACTCAGCAGCTATCTTACAAGCAGACCATAGATCACTAGGAACCACAATTTCAAACAAGGTGTTTAAATCAATCCACAGCACTTTCAGGATATTAACAAAACGATCAACTTGCTTATACCACTGAGCAGATTTCTCTCTCAATCTGGGGAAATGGTTTGTGAATACAGCAAGATCACCCCAACTGCAAGGGACATGCACATACACTCCACTACTATAATCTACAGATGGTTCTGTCGGATAAATCAATTTCTTAGCATTCCATAATGAATATGCAGTAAGAAACACACCAAGGATGATATTCCGCAGTTCAAATGTTAACAACAAATAAACAAGAAAGTGACTTTCGTGAGTAAATGAAAAAGAGTGACAAGATGGTGTCGTGAGTGAAATATAAACAACAACGAAGGGTTACAAACATGTAATTACGTAAATCAATAAGCATCTGTCCTTTTACAATTTATATCTCATATTCTCACAAACACCCTAATGCAGTTCCTTTTTCTGGCTTTGGGGTGAGGAGGCTGTAGGACATGAACTTGATATAGAGCGTCGACGTTTCGAGCCAGAGGTATGCGCTATTGGACCAGCGTCACAGTGGGTCTTCCTCAGGACATTAAAAATGGAAGTGGACAGCCTATAAAGGACAGAATAATTAATAAAATGAATGAGGTGTGTTTCTATCTTTAAAAAGGGGAATATAAAGGGTGGTCAAAGTAAGTAGTGAACCTACCAAGTGAGGAGGTGGTATTGAAATTCACACAGTAATTCTTTAGAAATGCTGAGGTTATGGCAAACAGCAACAGTTTTGCAGTAAGACCCGTGAGGAATCCACCATCCAGTTGGACTCTGAAAAGAGAGTGTGAGGTGAAATTCAGACACCTTAAACCTCAGGGCATCAAATATGGAAACACGCGGCTTACTGAGCGCGTGGCCTACCTTTGCAGGGGAGACGATTGTTTGGTAGAAAATCTAGAAAAAGGTAGGGGCATGATTAAAGAGCCTTTAAAGACTTATCCTTTTCCCTTAGAATACGTAGCTCAAAAAAAGCGTGTGACATACCTTCACAATAAAACAACCATGTGGTCAATATTTTAGTATTAGTCGATTCCACCGTCTGGTTGGAATCTAAAAATAAACATAGTGAGAAGACGTATAAGGTGTTTGAAAAGGGGGTCCTTTAAGAAAAACACGTCGCTAACATAGGCATACCCTCCAAAAGGCACTCCCCACAGTGGGTATGCCTCTATTCCCTGTGTTCCCCCTCAGGGAGGAGGTGTCTCTCCTTTCACCCTTCTTGAACTTTTCTTCCTCGGCCACCTCTCTTCCCACTTATTCAGCATACTTCAAGCCGTTATTCCTATTACCAGTTTCCGGAAGTATGGCCTCAAACTAATCACTCTCTTTTCCTCTAACTCTTGGTCACTGAAGGTTAGTTTGATTTATTACAAAGCCAAAAATAGCTAAACTTAGACACACATCAACATAGTGGTATAGAAATAGGGAAACAGAATACAGCCAAATCTACGCACACAATTCAGATCGTGCAACATGAACAGAACTATTAGTTCAAGAAGGAGAATACAGAAAATCAAGAAGCAGGAGTCTAAATTTCCCTGCATCGAGGGCTGATGTATGAAGAGCATTTAAATCTATCCCTACTCTATCACTAAAGTGACATCCCTACTTTAATGAGTAAGCATTTTGAATCAGGAGGAAAGATGTCAGTCGTGAAGTCTTCTTAAGAAGTTTCTCCACCGTTGAGATTGGTTTAGTAGCATGAAGCCACCATCACCAGAGAAAGAGCTCGTTCTGAGATGCTCCCTCTCCAAAGGCAAAGAAGATGTGGGCACTATCCCTAATACCAACAACCAGTTATCCACAGCTTGAATTCCCATGATGCACTTCTCGCATGTACTCCACAATGGGCACAATCATTAGTGTATTTTTCCACTGTGTTCTCCATGTGCATCCCAATGCAGCAATTTGTCCTTGGTTCCTGGGCCTTCTCCCGTTTGAAACCTACTTTTTCCCTTATCGCCTCCAAGCCACATAATTGTAACTTCTTCTCTCCTTGCTTAGCTGCTAAAAAAAAGACATTAATTTGCCTATATAAGGCTTCTCCACCTGCAATGCAAAACGTGATAAAGAACAGCTTTCACAGTGCACATTAAATTTAAAACCTTAATCCTAAAGCAAGAGTTTGTCAGGGGTTGCATTTCAGGCCTACAGCTTTGGCTAACATAAGAACATATCACTTAATCATTACTTGTGGAATAACTATTTTTTATTTCGAGTAACACATTTACCAAATTAGAGAAAATATTTTTATTGAACAAATTTAGTGCATAAGTAATGTCAAGTTTCACAACACGGTTTCTCAATGTTAGCGTTTTCTGCTAGTTACATTCATTTCCTATGTTAATCCTTCATACTACTTGTCAACAACTAAAATATGCCACCTAGATGTGTTAACACAGTCCACAGTTCTAACACTAACATTTACACAGGACAGGATTAAATGCGGGTGCCCTCTATACATGATTATGATGCACCCCTATTAACGAGTAAAATGCAAATACGAAACTTCCACTCCCTCACACACTTATACACATAGAAGAAAAAAGTAGAAAGAAACAAGGAATGACAGATAAATGGATGCTAGTTTACAGGGCCGGCTTTAGCGCTGGTGGCGCCCGGTGCGACAATCATTTTTGGTGCCCCCACACCCCATGACCGCCTCCTCGGATTCTCTCACTACCACCAGGCAAAAGTGCCCCTCATCTCTCCAATCATAAATTATTGCTAAACGCAGCGCCCCCCTGAGGTCAGTGCCCCCTGCACAGGTCAGTGCCCAGTGCGGCCGCACCAGTCGCACTGCCCTAAAGCCGGTCCTGCTAGTTTAATGTTCTAATGCTGGCAAAAACAAAATTGAGGTAAAGGAAAGATAGATAATTAATGCTTAATCTGCCCTTGATATCTCCCTAAAGAAATTTTTTTTACTAGGCGATTGAATACTTCAGTGTCTGTGTCTGCTAGATCACTGGCCAATTTGTGCTCTGCATGCCCATTTTCACCTTTGCCTGTTTGCTATGTTCATATAGATAAGGAGCAGTGGCATTCAGTGCCTTCATTTCTTTAAAACTTAGAAATGACGCAAATAGGTTTACTAGATTACTCCATCTAATCAAATGCTGTGTACCTGGACTTTCTCTTTAGAAAGCATAGATATCAGGTGCATCCATTAATTGCAGTAAAGGAAGGTTTTCAACTCCCAGAATGCACATATTTATTAAATGAAATCATTAGACCAGAAACATGGAGCAGGATAGCTAAAACTGCCCTAATTTTTATAGCTGTGATTTCAAATTAAATGTGTTTTGGCCTTTAGAGGATGAAAAATCCAAAGAAATATAAAAAAGATATTTATGTATGATGTTTTCGTTTTGACATGAGCTAATTGTTTTTCCAAGTTTCAGCTTCGTAATCAGGGTCAAAGTGCTCTCTGATCAAACACACGTGTTTGTACCATCACTAGTAGGTCAGAAATGAAACTAACAAATACTGATTTTGCGTGTAAGTAAAGAAAACTATCTTTCTGTGCCACAATGGTCACATCCCTTACTCTCTTAACCAATCACAAAGTTATATGCAATGAATTGCTATGAATGCTATTAGCACCATTTGGTTAAACCTAAAGCCTTTCACTCAGTTTACAAGTGTGGTGTTTGCATGACGCTGAATGGTCCATTGAAAAGACTACATAAATGCTAAGAAGGATATAATTGGCCTGGTCATGAGCGGTGAGTAAAATACAGGTGTAGAGGAGATAAAGCATGCAGGGGTTCACAAAAGGGCGGATGGAAGCAATAAAACTGCACTTCATTGTATGTCAAAACACACACTTCATTTCTAATCATCTAACTGGTCTATGTGTAGGGTGACCACCTCGCTCAATATCATCACACAGCCAAGGGTCTGGCCTGGTATTTTAGCTGACAGTCTAATGCCCTATTACTTACCGTAATCTTCATTACTCCTGGTCCCGTTGTCCTTGTCCCATTCATGACAAGTGAAGATAACCATCTCCCAACAGAAAAAAAAACAGAGGAATGCTGGGACCCTAACTCCAACCCCTCCCACTGGAAGTACATAAGTAGTACATACCCAGCATTCTGCCTGAACTACCAAGCCCAACAGGAAGGCCGGCCGTCCAGGAGGGAGGGCGGGGCGTAATGAATGGGACGAGGACAACGGGACCAGGAGTAATGAAGATTACCGGTAAGTAATAGGGCATTACCCCAGGTCCCTCCTGTCCTTGTCCCATTCATGACAAGTAGAGAATACCCAAGCTAGAAACCCGACATTCCAAAACCTCCAAGCACACCAAGGAAGCCATACCAAAAGCAGCAACCCAAGGAGAGCAAAAAGCAGAACCGCAGGGAACAACAGGCAGAGCACACAGTCCAGAAAGCACCCCACCAAAACGCAGGGTCGCACCCCCCCAAAAAAAGCAGGAAATGACCAAGGCAAAAAAAACAGGAAAAAATACACAGAGCCACCACCCAGAGGGCAGTGAACACACACCAGGAACCTCCGAAACACCAAGGAAGAAGGAGAACCCGCTAAAAAACCACCAAAGGCTGCCAACAACAGAAGAACAGCGAGGAGGCCACACAAAAAAGAAGACCCAAGAGGCCAAACCACCCATCAAGCCAGGAACAGGCCAACAGGGATGCAACCAAGGTCCGGAAATTGGGCACCCGGAAGGACGAAGGCGACTGCAACACCAAGGAGGCAGCCAACCAGAGAAATGAGAAACAGAGCACCCAGGCCCCATGAAAGGCAAACCCCAAACCGCCAAGTGGAAGGGAAAAAGCCCCAAGGGGGACAAGGCAGAGAAACCAAGGCCGAAAAGGATGCACTCTCCCAAAGGCAGAGCCCCCAAAGGGAAACAAGGTTGAAGCAGCAAACACCACCGGCACCCAGAGGACCAGAAAAGAGGAAGCTCCAACAGGACACGAAAAACCACAAGGGTGGCCTCCGGACAAAAGGCCGACAAGCCCAGTACCACCAGGCAGCAGAACAGGTCACAGAGCAAGCCCAAGCCAGAATGGAAGGAAAGCCCCGAAAGCCAAACAGACAGCCAAGCAACCTCAAAGCAAGAGTTTGTCAGGGGTTGCATTTCAGGCCTACAGCTTTGGCAAACATAAGAACATATCACATAAACATTACTTGTGTAATAACTATTTCTTATTTCGACTAACACATTTACCTAATTAGAAAAAATATTTTTATTCAACAAATTTAGTGCATAAGTAATATCAAGCTTCACAACATGGTTTCTCCATGTTAGCGTTTTCTGCTAGTTACATTCATTTCCTATGTTAACTCTTCATACTACTTGTCAACAACTAAAATATGCCACCTAGATGTGTTAACACAGCCCACAGTTCTAACACTAACATTTACACAGGACAGGATTAAATGCGAGTGCGCTCTACACATGATTATGATGCACCCCTATTAACGAGTAAAATGCAAATACGAAACTTCCACTCACTCACACACAAATACACATAGAAGAAAAAAGTAGAAAGAAAGAAGGAATGACAGATATATGGATGCTAGTTTCAAGTTCTAATGCTGACAAAAACAAAATTGAGGTAGAGGAAAGATAGATAATTAATGCTTAATCTGCCCTTGATATCTCCCTAAAGAAATCATTTTTACTAGGCGATTGAATACTTCAGTCTCTGTGTCTGCTAGATCACAGGCCAATTTGTGCTCCGCATGCCCATTTTCACCTTTGTCTGTTTGCTATGTTCATATAGATAAGGAGCAGTAGCATTCAGTGCCTTCATTTCTTTAAAACTTAGAAATGACGCAAATAGGTTTACTAGATTTCTCCATCTAATCAAATGTTGTGTACCTGGACTTTCCCTTTAGAAAGCATAGATATCAGGTGCATCCATTAATTGCAGTAAAGGAAGGTTTTCAACTCCCAGAATGCACATATTTATTAAATGAAATCATTATACCAGAAACATGGAGCAGGATAGCTAAAACTGCCCTAATTTTTATATCTGTGATTTCAAATTAAATGTGTTTTGGCCTTTAGAGGATGAAAAAATACAAAGAAAAATAAAATAGATATTTGTGTATGATGTTTTCGTTTTGACATGAGCTAATTGTTTTTCCAAGTTTCAAGTTCGTAATCAGGGCCAAAGTGCTCTCTTATCAAACACACGTGTTTGTACCATCACTAGTAGGTCAGAAATGAAACTAACAAATATTGTTTTTGCGTGTAAGAAATGAAAACTATCTTTCTGTGCCACAATGGTCACATCCCTTACTCTCTTAACCAATCGCAAAGTTGTATGCAATGAATTGCTATGAATGCTATAAGCACCATTTGGTTAAACCGAAAGCCTTTCACTCAGTTTACAAGTGTGGTGTTTGCATGACGCTGAATGGTCCATTGAAAAGACTACATAAATGCTAAGAAGGATATAATTGGCCTGGTCATGAGCGGTGAGTAAAATACAGGTGTAGAGGAGATAAAGCATGCAGGGGTTCACAAAAGGGCGGATGGAAGCAATAAAACTGCACTTCATTGTATGTCAAAACACACACATCATTTCTAATCATCTAACTGGTCTATGTGTAGGGTGACCACCTCGCTCCATATCATCACACAGCCAAGGTTCTGGCCTGGTATTTTAGCTGACAGTCTAATGCCCTATTACTTACCATAATCTTCATTACTCCTGGTCCCATTTGTCCTCGTCCCATTCATGACAAGTAGAGATAACCATCTCCCAACAGAAAAAAAGGACAGAGGAATGCTGGGACCCTAACTCCAACCCCTCCCACTGGAAGTACATAAGCAGTACATATCCAGCATTCCGCCTGTACTACCAAGCCCAACAGGAAGGCCGGCCGTCCAGGAGGGAGGGCGGGCGTAATGAATGGGACGAGGACAATTGGACCAGGAGTAATGAAGATTACCGGTAAGTAATAGGGCATTACCCCCAGGTCCCTCCTGTCCTTGTCCCATTCATGACAAGGAGAGAATACCCAAGCTAGAAACCCGACATTCCAAAACCTCCAAGCACACCAAGGAAGCCATTCCAAAAGCAGCAACACAAGGAAAGCAAAAAGCAGAACCGCAGGGAACAACAGGTAGAGCACACAGCCCAGAAAGCACCCCACCAAAACGCAGGGTCGCACCCCCCCAAAAAAAGCAGGACATGACCAAGGCAAAAAAACTGGAAAAAATACACAGAGCCACCACCCAGAGGGCAGTGAACACACACCAGGAACCTCCGAACCACCAAGGAAGAAGGAGAACCGGCCAAGAAACCACCAAAGGCTGCCAACAACAGAAGAACAGCGAGGAGGCCACACAAAAATGAAAACCTAAGAGGCCAAACCACCCAGCAAGCCAGTAACAGGCCAACAGGGATGCAACCAAGGCCTGGAAATCGATACCCCGGAAGGACAAAGGCGACAGCGACACCAAGGAGGTAGCCAACCAGAGAAATGAAAAACAGAGCACCCAGGCCCCATGAAAGGCAAACCCCAAACCGCCAAGCAGAAGGGAAAAAGCCCCAAAGGGGACAGGGCAGAGAAACCAAGGCTGAAAAGGATGCAGAGGACCAGAAAAGAGGAAGCCCCAACAGGACACGAAAAACCACAAGGGTGGCCTCCGGACAAAAAGCCGACAAGCCCAGTACCACCAGGCAGCAGAACAGACACAGAGAAAGCCCAAGCCAGAATGGAAGGGAAGCCCCAAAAGCCAAACAGACCGCCAAGCAACCTCAAAGGAAGACAAGGGGAAGAAAGGAAAGACTCCACAGCCCCCGACCAACCACAAAGGGGGAAAAAGGGCCAGTCACAGGACAAACTCCAACACCACCGGGAAAGACCTACCGGAGACCAACGTAAAGAGAAAGAAGAAAAGAGCAATCCAACAGGGCAAGGCACAAACCCAAGAGACCAACTAAGGGCAGGGCCACACAGACCAAACCAGAAGGGGGGAAGCACCGACCAAGAACCAGCCCCCCCAGACCATACCGGCCCCCCAGAAAGCCCAGAAGACACCACCACTGAAAGTCTCAGAGGAGGACCAGGCCCCATGGCAGAAACGTCCAGCACCAAACAGCAGAACTGACACAGGGCAACCACCAAACACCCAGCACAGGAGAAGGAGTCAGAGCGGGAGCCCACGGACAAGCCCAGAGACAAAGGTCAAGGCACACACCAGAAGGGCGGGAAACCCGAACACAACCCCAAGAATCCAGAAGGGAGCAAGCACAGTACCCAAAAGAAAACCAGCCGCCGACAGACCAACCAGGAGGACCAGGCAGCCAGACCTCAGCCCCAACCGAATCAGAAAGGAAAGGGGAAGAGCCAGAGACCAGAACACTGGGAAGCCCCAACACCCCACAAGACCAGCAACAGAGCCCAACCAAAGGAAAGGCAAAGAGGTGGAAACCACCAGACCCTGGACCCAAATAGAGCCAGGCCAGATACGAAAGGACAGAACAAGAACTGGTGGGCGAGGCAAACCCCCAAGGCCACCAAGACCAGGGCAACCCAAAGAACCAAGAGGCACAACAGGGAAACCCTGCCCCAAACAAAACACCCCCAGGAGGAGCTGGAAACCTAGAGGATGACTGGAGCAGGAAACCACAGCCCTGGAGAAGGCACACACATCGACCATCCGAGAAGTGGCGTAATGGGCCCACCAAGCAAAAAGCCAGACAAAGAAACGGCCCAGAGAACCCAGGACTACACCAAGGGAGCACCCCACGCGAGCCCCAAAAACAGCAGCAGAAGGGCAAAAACCAAAAGAAATGGCAGAAAACAAGAATACCACCAGAGACGCCACCACAGGGATGGAGCAGCCAGCCAACCAAACCACAGACAGGCCAGCAACGATAAGAGGCCACCAACACGGAACCCACACAGGCCCGGAAGGGGCAGGACAGGGCCAACAGCCACAGCCCCGAAACCAGCCAAGCCACAGAGACAACTAAAAGCCAGGGCGGAAGCCAAGCAGACCACACACGCACACCAAAGCTGTGGCCCAGCACGCACCAGAGGAGGGCAAGGGCAGGGGAGAACCCCCCCAGGGCAGCAAGATAGACAAGGGAACCAGCCACAAGCAAGGCCACCAAGTCCGGGAAGCCAGGGCCCAAGCCAAGCAGCCTGCCTGTGCAGGAGGAAACGATGGCCCAACCCACACCCGGGGAAGGACCATGCGGAGCAAAGGCAAAAGCCAAGGGCAGGGAGGCCAGCAGAGACCCCCGCACAGTACTGCTGGGCCATGCAGGACCGAAACCCAAACATGGCAACAGCCCAAACAGCCCGGACCAGGGAGCGCAGAGAACATAACAGCTATGCCCCAAAAGAAAACACAGGCAATAGCCAAACCAGGAGCCAAACGCACATGGAGGACACACAGCCCCCACCCCCCAACAAGAGAGCAGATACCGGAAGAGGGACAGAACCAAAACATAACTCAAAGCGCAAAAACGGCCCCACGCAGGCCAACCGGCAAAGACACAACAAGACGGAGGAGAGCAAGCAGCCACGAGGACCATGAAACAGGGAAACACAGACCCAGAAAACAGAGCTGCTGGCAAAGGGACAACAGCCCAGGGACAGGAGGGAGCAGAGAAGCCAGAGGCACAAAACCCCGCTCAAACCGCAGTGGCAGGCACTGGGAAAACCAGCAGCTAGGCGAGCAGACACCCAAAGGGAGAGAGAGACGGAGGAGTCGGTGGAAACACCCACCGACCAACACCAACAACAGAAGCAGGCCCAAGGGGTGCACGCAGGGTAGAGAGGAGAGGTTGCCCAGGCAAAGAACCGCGGGCCGAGGAGGAACACACCCCAGAGCCAGTACATACCCAACAACACGGCCAGACCAAGCGCCCGGGCAACCCCCAGCAAACAGCACTGAGAACCCCAGGCAGACACCAAACCAGGCAAGAACCAAGCTCAAACCTGCGGAACTACAGAGAGCAGAAGAGGGTAGGAGGACGCAAGGAAGCATGGCCGCAGGCCAAGCCGACCCACCGGCCAGACGGCCCACCAGAGGCAAACCAAAAGCCTACAGCACGTAGCAGACCCCGGAAGATCCCAAACCAGGGACCAACCAGGCACACCCAACTGAACCCCAGAGGATAGAGGAGAACAGAAACAAATAGTGCCAGAAGTACACCAAACAATGGCGACACCGCAAAGGGCACAAACAGGGTGGGATGGCCACAGTACTAAGAACGAACCAGGCCCAACCCAGCACAGCACCAGAAAGCAGACAAGAGCAGGGGCGATCAGGGAGGAATGGCCGGAGGCCAAAACCAGGCGTAGAAGGAACAAAGTACCGTACGTGAGCACCAGTTGCAAGACAGATGGGCACAGGCAATGTGAGGCACAGAGAGAAGAAGAGTGACCGAGCCTCCTGCCAGACTCGAAACAGGCTCCACAAAACCAAAGGCTGCCACACAAGCCGGCAAGCCACATCCTCACCCCAAAGGAGGAGAAATCGACCCCAACAACTCAAAAGAGGACCATGCTGCAAATGCGAGCAAACCCGCGGCAACCCCAGGACACCCAGCCGAACACCCCCGGCACAACCCGCAACCAAAGCAGGGAGCAGGCACCAACAGGGTGGCATGACCGCAGGCCCTAAATAAGGGCCAAGGAAGGAGGATCACCAGAGCACCGGGGGAAAACACCCAACCCCTGGAGCCTCACAGCAGAGGAGGGATCAAGGAGTAAAACCACTATGAGGTACTCACCGGGGAGGGGGGGCCAGCAGACTCCGAACAAGGCTCCCCACCCCCCTCCACAGCCAGACAAAGGCGAACCACCAGCAACCTCGCCAGGGCAGCAGGAGCGCACAGCAGGCTGGACACCAGGCACAAAATGCAGGCAGAGGAGACGTCCAGTGAACGCGGCGCATCAACCACCCAGCCAGGCTTCAGAAAAGACACACCCTCCAACCCGGAAGTGACTGGGAGGCCAGTGCAGCAGACACAGAGGGCCGGCTGGTACTACAAGGAGCCAGTCGGAAAACCAAGTCTCCTGGCAAGCCAGGCAGGCCGGGAGGCCAAACAGCACATACCCATCCAGAACAGCCAGGCAGCCAGACGGGGTACCGAAGAAAACTGCCACTCAAGCCCAGCAGGAGCAGCACAAGCACCTCATTCCATTCCTGTCGACAGACAAAAAAAAAACAGGCGGAATGCTGGGTAAGTACTGCTTAAATACTCCCAGTGGGAGGGGTTTGGGTCAGGGTCCCAGCATTCCTCTGTTCTTTTTTTCTGTTGGGAGATGGTGATCTCCACTTGTCATGAATGGGACGAGGACAGGAGGGACCTGGGTGTAATTTATTCTGTGTGTTGTGATACTGCTTTGCATCTGTTGCACTAATTAGGCTAACACATCTGATAAAAATTATTTGAACTGCTGCAGAGAGATAATTTTACATGTGACTGACTTGCCTTTCCATATCGTGTATGATTTGCTTTGGAAGAAATTGATAGCCTTTGAGTGAAATGCCTGAGGCTATATGCCACTGCCTTAAAGACTCAGCAGGGGATTCAAGATCCCTTGGATTTTATTTCATTGTGAATGCCCTGCGTGGGACAGAGAGGGCAGAGTGCAGACTACTGCTAGCTGTCAAACAATTCAAAACACTAGTAACACCCGGTCTCTATCTTACCAGGGGATTTTCTTTCTCTCCTTTTTTTCCTTATTTTTGCTGGCTTGCAAGTTAAATAAGCAGAGTAATTTTCATTCGAAGAAAACCTGCCAACTGTGATTGTTTCCGAGTGAATAGATCCTTTTTTTTATGTCCTCAGCATATTCAGACAGAATGGCATGCTTCCACTTTTCAATATAGAAATTTGCTGCAGATAACTTTCTCCGAGACACAGTTGATTTCACCGATGATCATAAAAATGGCCAGGAGAGGCAGCAGTAATGGAAAACAGGGCTGCCTGACAGAACACTATCGCTGTAGCCATTCATAAATAATAGTACACGATTAAAATGCCACGGAGGAGGTGACCACCATTGCAATCTACCAACATATGCATCTCTGGCGTTCCGCTCTCAATTCTAGGTGCGTTTTCTTTTTCATCTTTCCTTGACATACCCAATGCTTCCATTTTGATGAAACATTATAGTGGTGCTCGCCTTTTAAAAATAAACTGCATTGTTTCGCCTGTGGCTATGTTCCCCATAATTATCATACGATTGCAGATTCTGCGAGGTTAGGAAAAAGCATTTAGACTTGTGAGCACTTTTAATAAAGGTTGCAGAGTCCAGCCTGCTGCAGAATTGTGTATTTCAGCATCGGCACATTATTTCTTCCATTTGAAAACACCTCTGTACCAAAAGTGCAATTCTCCACAAAGGGTTCTTTGTTGCTGATGTCGGCTAACATACAAATGCACGCAATGATAAATAAATCATGCGCCATCTGTATTTTTCTAAGTGAAGCATGCTCATTTGTAGGGTTTGTTGTTATTCTCCAAGGAGCCGAACCGATATTGTGCGGTTCATTAGGGGCAACTGTGTTGTTACTTTCGGATTGATGAGGTTGCAGTCAATAAAATGCTGTGCTCAGGCACTTTCCATTTATCGTCTCCTGTGAATGGTTTATAGGTCTATTGATCACCATCATGATTGGTTTAGAAGATGCCATTTGTGGATTAATCCTGGTCAAATGAAGGGTGTCTGTAACAAAGAAGTAATACTGCCACAGCTTTATAAATGGCGAGGTGAAGGAGAAGTGCACAGTTGTTTTAAGTTGTGCATTGTGTATATATGTGTACAAGATGCTTGTTTAAATATCTTGCCCACTAACGCAAAATACATAACAAATGTAAACGAATCAAACAAATCGAATATTAGTAGTTTTCAAGAAAAGGTTTGATGTGTTGTAGTGTGTTATGTACTGATGTTTACCCACCTGCACTTAGTGGTCCCGATCTACAAAAATGTTTGAAGATCCCTCGTCTCACATACATTAGCCTGCATATTTTCGAAATGTTGCACAATCCATTCCCATACCGGGTACATTAGGATAACTATTCATATAAACCACAGACGTGCCTCAGTGTCTAGGGTGGGTACGGGGAATTGTTGGAGGAGTGCAGAAAGGGAATTCTCCGTGCCGAAAATATTCTCCCATGAGGATCATAGAAAAATAAAAAAACATCGTGAACTTCAAGTTCACTATATTCTTGCATGTGAAATTGTACACTATCTACATTTGTAGTTTTGTACACGCAAGAATGCTAGCTGAAATGGATTCTAGAAATAATTCTAGGAAAGGTTTATTTTTGTGAATGGTGTCCAAAGAACTACATTCCAATACCGAGCACTGTAAAACCCATCATTGAAAACTATGTGCATAAGCAGTTTCTGATGTGGAGAAAAGAATAACGGGGTTACCCTTGTTGTGTTTTGGTGCATTGGTGAAAAATTGTCATTCGGGCTATTATATGTGTATATTTAGAGATAGCCATTAGCCAGATATAGGTGGATCGATCACCGATGCATATACGACTGAAAAATCGAACTGTGGTGTCTTTCGAATTAAGCAGAGCAGATCTATCTTTCATTATGCAATGCCAGGCTTCACCAGAAAAGGTAAATCCACGACTGCTCATAACACTGAAAATCGCTGACTAGTTTATAGGTTCATTTTGTGTCCTCGTTATTGTATGGAATATCCTTGTTTAGTGGTTGTATTTACTAGAGTTGGCTTGTTTTGCAATAATATTCACTTACTTGTTGCAGTTCAACCTCTGTTGCTGGGTAACCACCCCGGTTATGGATTCTGTTGCACATGAGTTCGACTCATTAAGTACGAGAGGATTTTTTGCTTTTTGATCATCTGGTTTACGGACCTTTACTGTGAGTGAGCATCACTAGCAGACTCTCACTCACAGTATTTGATTGGTAATTGGACTGTGCATGTTTACCACCAAGGTCCACCTTCTCAGCTAATGCCGATGCAACATAGAAAGGAAAAGGAGCACTGGGATTGTTACATATGAACACATGTGCACTTGAGTGTGCAGGGTGAACCTAAGAGACTACGGTTGTGCGCAGCCTGGTAGACTTAGACAGATAACCTGCCTGTGGCAGTTTTACACTGTAAATTCGACCTGCCAAATTACGTTGCACATGTCCTTACAGTGAATTATCCCTAAAAATGATTTTCACTCTACCAAGGCTTGTTACTGCTGTAGGGAATCATCGGGCTGCATTGTTACCAGTGCTAAAGTGTATGAGGTTCTCCCCTAAACATGTTGACATTGGTGTATACCTGACTGGCATATTTACTTTACCTGTAAGTCCCTTGGAAATTGGTATACCATCTGCCCAGGGCCTGCAAACTAAATGCTGCAAGTGGGCCTGCTGCACTGGTTGTGCCACCCACACAGTAGCCGTTCAACCTGTCTTGGGCATGCCATTGCAGGGCCAGTGTGTGCAGTTTATTGCCCCTTGGACTTAGCATTTGAAAAAACTTGGCAAGCCATAAACTCCCCTTTTATTACACATACATCACCACTAAGGTAAGCCCTAAGTGACTCCAAGGGCAGGGTGCTGTGTAAATAAAAGGCTGGACATGTACTTTTAAGTTTTGCAAGTACTGGCAGTGACAAACAGCTAAATTCATTTGTCACTGCTGTGAGGCCTACTCATTCCATAGGCTAGCATTGGCGATTGCTTAAAACACCTTTTAAGCTGTAATTCCTGATAGAAAAGGAGTAGCTACTTCATGTTTAATATCTTTGGAAGGGTGGCGATAAATCCTCTTTAATGGTAAAGTTGGATTTGACATTACCATTTTAGAAATGCCACTTTTAGAAAGTGTAAACACAATACAACAGTAGGTGGTTGTGTGGTTCATACACGTTTTTACTTTTACATGAGGGACATTTTAATTAATAAACATGACCTCAGATTCCAGTTTTGCATTTGATTTAAACACTTTTCAAACTTCAATATTACTGCAAGTAAGAAAGAAAATACCAGCAATCAAATCTCAAAATGTGCGAAAAGATAATTTTAGAAAAACATTGTGCTCAGTGTGAAGTAGAAAAGCATATTTGAAAGCAAAGCATGAGAAACATGGAGGAAATAATGTGAAATAAACATAAACATAAGGGCATTCAATGTTCACCAGTCCTACAATTGAAGAACCAGAGCAATGAATTCCCAGCTAACGCTCTTGGTAAACAGACAGTAGGGGGGTCCAGACTTCTCTAATATGGGCATAAGAACAATTGTGGTTGTCATAAAACTCAATTTTAGTCCTCCTTATTGATGTTCATTGTGCTGAGATCCCCGTGATTAATGGTCTACACGTTTCAAACCCCAAATTCCTTTACAGGTTCTCCTCAGGACAAGGGCTTGGTGAATTCTTGGGGCACGAATTAAGAATGTCAACTTCTTGAACCATAGCTCGACTTTATCAGGAATGTTGGAAGGTGAGTATGTTGAACTCACTTTCACCTCACCAGGGACATCAAGTTTTTAACATTGGTACTTAGTTTGTTTAAAGATATGTCTCCGGCAGTAGATGCAAGGCAGGGCGATCATCTTAAGGGACTTTGTTTCAAATCTGTAATCAAGGGAGGAGCAGGCCTCGTTATCAAGATGTCTTCTTAAATCTTTGATGTTTTCCTGCTTTCTTTCGGCTGCAGCGTCCGGGCCCGAGAATTTGGTCCTGGAAAGTTCTTCCCTTCCCCTTCCAAGGCTCCAAGAAGTCTAAGGTGATAAAAGACTGGTGCCAAGTTCCTCTGTGAGTGTGCTGAAGGCAGCCCTTTGAAATGCAAGTTGGATAGGGAACAGCTCTGTCCCACCCATCCTAGCAGGTTGGCCCATCCTACCAACACCTTTGTCTCACCGTCTGGGAGGAATAAACAAAGACCAACTGCCATGCTATTCACAGTCATGTGACCCAGGACACCGGTGCAGGCACCAAATGATTAGTACAAGAAAATGCCAACTTTCTAAAACGTCAAAACATGTGAGACACCAGAGCGGCGCGAAGCTCAGTTTTAAAAGCTTCTAAATGGCCCTGTGATCTGTTTCACTTTCAGTAAATCTCACCAACAGAAGCTGAAATGTCCTAATGACTGCTGGCAATTGGAATTCAAAGAACGACTAAGGTACAGGTCATGAGTTTTTTCTCCTGCTCTCTTTTTTAGACATGTTTATTCACGAATAACCACTAGTTAAGGGTACACTGACTGTACAATAATTTTTCACTGCACTAGAACAAGAAGACTCAAAGAGACTCAAAACGGTGTCAGCAAGAAAAGTGCCTATAAGTAGCTGAAACGAAGTAGGTTTAATCTACATATGCTCAGAGTGTAGTGGGGTTGTGTGAGGAGTATAAGGAAACTATATTAAAACACACAATTTTTTTGGTTTTAATTTTTAAGCTTATCAAGACCAAGTCCAAGCCCTGAGGAGAACCCTTGAGCAGGATAAGGTCCGAAACGCGTTGGCTTGCGCTCACGGGGGAAAGAGTTGGGTGTGCCAAGAGGGAACATATATATCTTTTTGTCCCCACAAAGACAACACCCTTGAGATAATCATCCCCTGAGCTTTTCACACAGGCAGGACAAGAGGCAGTAACCTCTGTGACTATTATATGTGTCCGCCAGGTGTATTTGTATATCAAGGACTGGGTGCTTGTACTTGCATTATATATGTATCTTTGTAATGTGAATTGTGTTAATTGTGTTTTACATGTCGTGATGTTGTTTTGTGAACTATTGTTTTGATTGTTAATACTTTTTGAAAAAATATGTGTTGCCCGACAAGATGACATGCAAATAATGGTTTAATCTTGTTTGATAACTAAAGTAAAAGAGATGTGTAAATAAAAACACACAGGCTTTAGATCAGAGTACTGAAGTCACGGTTGATTAATTACAAAACGATCTATCTGGACATTTTGATTGTTACAGTTTAAGAGGGGTCTAGTCCAGATAGTGCATGGACCCAAGCCTTTCTTGTTCATTAAGTTTGTCGAGCGGACGGTGGTTTGCAAGGCTTTTTTGCACATAACAGTGATTTCAGCAGAAGAGTAAATACCATCATCCTGGTAGGCCCCCGAGGCTTCTCCAGGTAAGATAACATGTCAGAGAGGGACACATTGTCTTTCACTGAAGATCATATACAGAGACTGATTGCAGATCCTACCCTATTCTCCACCATAACCCTTAGCAATTCGGCTAAACAACAGAACGTGTCAGATAAATTGATTAGGCTCCAGAAGAAACACGTGAGAACAGAACTACATGGCCATTTTTTGGTCGAACATCTAAAAGTAGGAACAATTCCGTGGGGTCTTCAGGTGAAGAATGTTCCGGTGATATTCAGCGAAGATCCAGAATATAAGAAGGGCTTCAGCTACATCAGCACCAAATGTAGCCGTGACCTGATGGTCCATTCCATCGAAACAGCTCAAAGAATCTGCAGGAAGGAAGCGGAGGAGATTGAAGACCAGATCAAAGCTATTAAAGACAATCATACGACTGCTGAGGCAAAAACCCTACTTGAGAAAATTGAGAAAGAAATTTCTTCCTTTAAAGACCATACTATCAATTTCAAAGCCAATAAGTTTGAAAAGGACAAAAAATCATTCAACATTGAAACAGTGTACCCATATTTGAAGGAAGATTTTTATACAAAATCCGACTCTAGCAGGTTTCTGCCACAATACCAAGGAAGATCGAAGAGGCAATTCTTAACATTTTCAGATACATCATCTTCTGAATTGACAGGGGATTCGGACCGAGGCGAAGGAAGCTCGAACCAAAATCAATCTAGGGAGTCCTCTTTTTTAGGGGCGGGCCAGCAAAAGACAAGCGAAAGGTACAAACCACAACTATGGGAAATGAGGACCCGATGACAGTACTACAAGACTTAGGGAAATTATCGATCATTAATTTGTCGAATTTGAATTTAACTAAAGAACAAACAGAGGTGTTGGAATTGGGACTGGCGTTTGTCCCAGGGGTCAAACCAGATTTCACCAAAGTGAAGATGGAGGTGATGCAATTGTTTCGGAAGATACGGTTGAAAGCCTTTTTCAGAGACAAACATGACAATGCTTCCTGTGAGGTGCCTGGATTACGGAACAAATCAACTTTTTGTCCCCCTATTCACAGCGTCCCAAAGGATATCATTACCTTTGAACATGCAGTACTGTCATCACTGAATGTCCTAGAAAAGAAAAGAGTTTACATCAAGAATAACATCTCCATGGATCACAAGAAGGCCATTACGTCCTTGAAGAACCAAAAAGAGGCCATTATAAGGCCGGCTGACAAAGGGGGTGCGGTGGTCGTCAGGGCCAAAGAGTCCTATCTACAGGAAGGAAGAAACCATGTACAAAATCCTACATGGTACAGATGTATTATACAGGATCCAACGAAAGAGGTTGAGCATGAAATTTCAAGATTAGTGAAAAAAGGCACGGATGAAGGGATCCTGGGACCCAAGAAAGCAGAGTACCTTACTAAGAAATATCCACGAACACCGCTATTGTATTTTCTGCCGAAAGTGCATAAGGACGCTCAAAATCCCCCTGGCAGACCTATCGTGTCAGGGTGCGATTCCATCCTCGAGCCACTGTCCAAGTACGTTGATGTGTTCCTCAAGCCATTCATTTTGGAAGTCCCTTCGTATCTACGGGACACAATGGATTTTATTAATAAAGTGGAAGGGTTCACCTTCGATCCTAATGTGCACATCCTGGTCACAATGGACGTGTCATCACTCTACACTCAAATTCCCCAGCAGGACGCCCTAGAAGCTATGGGATTTTATTTAGAACAAAGTCCAAGACCCCACCAAGTTCCCACAGAATTCATCCTGAGTCTGGCCTCCGTTGCTTTGCGGAAAAACTTTTTTGAGTTTAATGGGAATTCCTTTTTATAAGTGAAAGGGTCAGCCATGGGCTGTCCCTTTGCGCCAGAAATAGCGATACTATACATGGACCGTTACGAACACCGATTCATCTATAATACCAACCCATACCACGATCAGATTGTGCAATGGTACATATATATTGATGATGTCTGGTGCATATGGAAGGGAACCGAAACATCTTTGAAGGAATTCCATGTCTGGTTGAATAATCGGAGTCCTGATATTAAATTCAGCTTGTCGTCCAGCATAACGAGTATGCCATTTTTAGACGTTGAAGTTAAAACATCAACTAATGGATTGATTATGACACTGCACACCAAACCAATGGATACAAATAATGCATTGCATTTTAGAAGTTACCATCCAAGGAATTTGAAGAACAACTTACCTTTTGGCCAGTATTTACGCATTCAACATAATTGCACCAGACGGGAGGATTATGAGTTACATGCGGATGTGCTAACGAGGAAACTCAAGGAAAGAGGATACCCAAAGAAACTTCTCAAACAATCAATGAAACGGGCCTGGTTCACGCCTAGAGAACATCTGTTAACCAAAAAAAGGAAATCACCCACAGAGCGCATTGTATGCGTCACTACCTTTGGTCCTCATACTCAATCTGTTAAGAAGATAGTCCGAAATAACAGGCACTTGATTGAAGGATCCATACCCAATGTAGGTCTTCCACTATTCGCCCTAAAGAAAAATCGGAGTATCGGACAGCAAGTGACACGGTCCTCTCTGCCTCCTCAAGAAAGACGAGATACATTAAGGACAATGCTCAATCTACAACCCATACAGGGGCACCACAAATGTGGGAACTGTTCTGTGTGTAGTGCCACAATAGAAGGAAACATTTTCAGTGACGATCTAAGACATTGGCGCCATAACAACTTTACCAATTGCAAGACTAGAAATGTAGTATATGCAATCCTTTGCCCATGTGGAAAGATCTACATAGGGAAAACCACACATGAAGTGCGACAAAGGATCATACAACATCGGTCAAGGCTGAAAAACAAGGTCTTAACAGCACCTATGGTGAACCACTTCATTGCACACAATCATTCTGAAAACGAGTTCAAATGAACAGTTTTATGTTCCATTAAATAAAAGTCGAGGGGAGATCCGGATACACTTTTGAGCCAAAAAGAGGCTTATCTAATTATGAAATTTGACACAGCTATACGGGGGCTGAATGAACTGTCAGAAATCACAAGGGTGTAAAACATTTGGCAGACAGCAATTTTAAACACACTACGATACCCAGAATGCATTGAAACAGTTGGGATCCACTCCGGCTTTTGCTTGTTCCTTGTTGCACACTCGAATCCAAAACTAAACGTATCTGTCAGTCCATTGTGAATGCTGCCCAAGTGAAGACCGCGAGCTCTACGATCGATATGCAGAAAATCTTGAAAGGCAAGTGTTTGCATATCATGTGGCATAATGGGAGAAGAAGCGCAGCAATCACGCGCTGCTCATTTTCATATTTTCCCCCAAGAATGTGCGTAGGGAATTCACGCTTAGAAATGCTTGTATTTAACAACTTGTTAGCACGCACAGAGAGAGAAATCAGTTCCGTAACCCCCAGCCTAAGAACAGGAGGGGCCATCTAGTCCCCGTAACGTCAAAACATGTGAGACACCAAAGCGGCGCGAAGCTCAGTTTTAAAAGCTTCTAAATGGCCCTGTGATCTGTTTCACTTTTAGTAAATCTCACCAACAGAAGCTGAAATGTCTTAATGACTGCAGGCAATTGGAATACAAAGAACGACTAAGGTACAGGTCGTGAGTTTTTTTCTCCTGCTCTCTTTTTTAGACATGTTTATTTAGGAATAACCACTAGTTAAGGGTACACTGACTGTACAATAATGTTTCACTGCACTAGAACAAGAAAACTTAAAGAGACTCAAAACGGTGTCAGCAAGAAAAGTGCCTATCAGCAGCTGAAACGAATTAGGTTTAATCTACATATGCTCAGAGTGTAGTGGGGTTGTGTGAGGAGTATAAAGAAACTATATTAAAACACACAATTTTTTTGGTTTTAATTTTTCAGTTTATCAAGACCAAGTCCAAGCCCTGAGGAGAACCCTTGAGCAGGATAGGGTCCGAAACGCGTTGGCTTGCGCTCACGGGGGAAAGAGTTGGGTGTGCCAAGAGGGAACATATATATCTTTTTGTCCCCACAAAGACAACACCCTTGAGATAATCATCCCCTGAGCTTTTCACACAGGCAGGACAAGAGGCAGTAACCTCTGTGACTATTATATGTGTCCGCCAGGTGTATTTGTATATCAAGGACTGGGTGCTTGTACTTGCATTATATATGTATCTTTGTAATGTTAATTGTGTTTTACATGTCGTGATGTTGTTTTGTGAACTATTGTTTTGATTGCTTAATACTTTTTGAAAAAATATGTGTTGCCCGACAAGATGACATGCAAATAATGGTTTAATCTTGTTTGATAACTAAAGTAAAAGAGATGTGTAAATAAAAACACACGGGCTTTAGAACAGAGTACTGAAGTCACGGTTGATTAATTACAAAACAATCTATCCGGACATTTTGATTGTTACAGTTTAAGAGGGGTCTAGTCCAGATAGTGCATGGACCCAAGCCTTTCTTGTTCATTAAACTTTCTAAAAGAGGCATTCTCACAAATGTAACTGAAAATCTGAATTCACTATTAAAGAGGATTTAAAATTGAAATTCCTTGAGACCAAACATGACATTTCTACCTGTTCCCAATCAAACACTAGCCTTATTAAGATAGAGGTAGGCCTTACTGTAGTAAAAAAACAAATGTAGGTGTTTTTCCCCACCAGGACATGTAAAACATAAAAACACACGTCCTACGTTTTAAATACAATGCACCCTACTCTGTAGGCAGTTTAGGGCCTAGCTAAGGGGTGACATATGTATTAAAAAGTAAGACTTAGGCCTGGCTAGAGATTTATTCTGTCCAGTTGAATTGGCAGTTTAAAACTGTCACTTGGGTACAGAAGTATAGTAGGACCAGTGTAAATACAAATCTTGGTTGTCTTTTTAAGGTCAGCAGTGAAGCGGTCTTCCTCATGAGTGCATTGTCTGTTTTATAGCACCCTCATGTCCCTAAGTATTTAGGACTTCAGATTTGACAAATAATTCTGTCTTTACTTTATATTAACATTAAATTCCAAGGCATTGATTAAAAGATAAGCTGTTTCTAAGTGCTATAGACTGTAACTTTTGTACTAGTGTAAAATAACATTCTTTGTTGGTTTGCAAAATAGTGTACTAAACAAAGCACCTTCATTATTTTGATCATCCAGTTGCTGGTCAAGCTGCTCAGACATTGTCAGTAAATGTTTCCAAGAATGAAAGTACTTAAGCTTTAATGACAGCAAAGAGAAATTTATTTTCAAAGGCATCCACAAATGGATGTGGAAACTTCAAGGCAAACATGCCCGATAGAAATTCTCTTAGTTTGAAGAAAGAACTTACATTAAACTGGAAATATTTTTGAGCTAAGGCAAATCCAAGTAAGGAAATCATAAACGTACTAGGTGTATGATTAGTATTGGGACACAAATCCAGGAAGTTGGTGTTCACTGCAAGCCCCTCCTCCTGGGGGATTTTTGGGGCTAGAGAGTCTATGTCAAGAGAAATAAGTACTTTGTTGTTGAAAGCATGAGAGTAATCAACTGTGTATGTAGAACTTTGAAGAGCGAATAGATGGAGAGCTTGTTAAGTATTTGTTGCCTGCCAGTTTGAAATAAGTCACTGTGAGTGTCCGGGCTTTCTGTGACCAGTACATGTGGCATTAATTCAAACATTGATGACGTCTATATATGCAGAAGATATCAATGTAAGAAGAATCACATAAAGAATGATTACACGGAGAAGCCGAGGATGTTGGATTGAGAGTTACCATTATCCCCATCATGATGCAGCTGGAGATGGATCATACTTTCTCTAGATTTAAATGTTTAAAAGTCCATCACCAGGACAAGTCGATTCTCTGTCAGAATCTCCATGAAAATCCCATTGATGAAGGGGGCATGGGGTTCATGCTGTACATCCGTATGTCCTGAAATATCAAAGAAAAGAACACAAATAAACTCAGACAATACTGGAGAACATGAAAAAACCTGTAGTCACAAAATGGTCGACCCATGCAAAGTGAGAACAGGGTGTGTTTGAGTCCTACATGACATTCGACAGTGGTCTCTTCAATACACAGGCCATGCTTCATGTGGGGTGATTGGTTGTAATGCGCTACAGGGCAGTGCGTGTGAGTTTGCCCCGAGTCTTCAATGCAACAGCCACTTTAATTCTAGTAGAACTTTGCTTAATAAGGTTCTTTTGAGTCTGCCGCTTTACCCCAGGTGCATTATTCCACTGAAATTAGGAAAGCAGTGCACGTTGGGTAACGCAGCTCTGTAAAAGCAGCCATGTTGAACTAACTTGATCCAGCAAGTCCTGTGAATCTGAATTTCTTCATCATGGGATGAATTCCTTCAGTGTAACTGAAATACACCTGTCTTCTAACTGGTTGCTGCCAAGGCCTCCTGAAGGACGAGTGACTTACGAACTATGTTACACTTCCACATTGTCTACTACATCCACGTTTGTAATGTCTTAAAATGCATGCAATATGTCAAATTTGAATAGTGCGTCATATAAGCGTATAACAATAAACATTCACAAACGCTCAGTAAATCTGCATTTGCAAACTGTGCAGAGTATCAATGAAACTGCAAACCACACAACCACAAGAAAACATATTAACTATGCATTTTTCCGACACTTGTTGACTCTTTTTCTTAATGTCATATATTTTAGAAAAACTAGGCAACACATAGATAACCTAGAAAGGGAACTCGCCTCTCACAAGCCTGCTGCACCAATTAAATGGATGTATGCCCTAATGTAATTGTGAAGCTCTATATGCCATTAACCTTACAATAAATCAATGAGCGTGATCATTGGTGCTTAGAAAAATCAGTAACTGGGTGTTGTGTTGTGCCTCTCTATACTGATTGCATGAGCTTTCTAGGGTAGTAAAAGCTATGCTGCCAGACCTAAGTATTGTCTTTTAAGAACTACCTAACTGCCTGTTGGGGACTCGACCACAACATGCCTCCACTCTATTGACAAATTATTCTGTGAAAAAGAAAATACACATTTAAAGATACCAACACATTTCAAGCTAACAGGATCACATAGGCAGCAGCAGCAGCAGGTAAAGGATCACCATAGAACATATTAATCAGTGAAAGATATAGTGCTGCCACATCACCATGAAACACACCGAATGATAAAATACCGTGATTCTTCTAAAAAGCATACGTTCTGAAGTAAATGGTATTACGCGTGAGTTATATATGCTTTGAGCCCTTGATGAGTATACCATATTATATTAGAATACACTTTAAAGCATAAATGGACACCCTCCTTATTTCCTGCAGTATTCATCTGAATCATTCAGCTCTGTCAAACTAGAGTAATGTGCACGAAGTGCTATCTGTGCAGCAGAAGAAGACCATTTGACTGCGATTAGAGCCATTTAGTTTCTGACATCCTTCTATGACACCCTTAATTATAAGTCATTGTTAGCCTCCGATGATGAGTGGACTGGGAGACAAATTACCAGCTAGAATTCCAGGAACTTTAATTTAATACAAACGATTTTAACATAGCAATTGAAATATAAAACATAGTAAAACAACCTAACTGATATGGTTATAGTTCAAGGTTGGACAGGAAACATTAGTGGATGGTAAACATGTTACGAAAAACGTCATTTCCATACAGGTGCTGTGCAAGCTTATTTTTTCTAGCATAAACGCCCAAGCTTACAAAGCACTTCATTCAGAAATCGAAGTAGTACACTTGTCGTAACTGTAAAGAGAGGACGGTAAATTACGTTTAAAAGAAAGTTCTGAACAGTTCCTATCTTTGGACAAACTGAGCCTGTTGCTCAGCGTGCTTTCGAAGATAGGTTTCATTCACATTGAACCCTTTAAGAAGAACTCTTGACACTATTCTAATCCAGGGTCAATAGTAACATTTACACTTTAGTTTTCCACTGCTGATCAATGAGCATAAAAACATGAGATTCAAAACTCAAATTATTGCTCTAACAGACATATGGGTAAAGTTGTTTACATAGAAAGTTGCAGCCTTAGATTCTATAATGCACCTTCTGAATGTGCCCTAACCCTTGTGGGCGTGGGAAAACTGCCAAATGAAGCAACCTGGTGCTACCTGCTGACCCCCCTTAGTAATATGGATGTGATGCCACAAATTACATCTCAGAAATATAAGGAAGGACCGGGAAGGATTTCCTAGCCCTTCCAGTGATCAGGCCAATATGTGGGCAATAATAGAGGCCACTGGCATTCAATACTGCCTCAGCCCATTTCTAGCCAAGCCCACCAGCTTAAGCTGGTTGCTGTGAAGATGGGGAGTACGGGAGGAGGGAGGGCCGGCAAGATATGCAGACCAACTACTCTATCTTCTCTCCAAATATCCCTCTGATTCCATCAACAGAGGAAACAAATTAGGCGGTGAGAAGTAGTTTCAGCTCTCACTTACTGGTTCATTTTATACAGCTCCTTCTTCTCACAATACTTCTATATGAGAAGCATTGTGAGAGACAGGACCTGCATATCTGTACTCTCATCAAAGAGCTAGACTTTGTTTGGATTTTATCTTGGACTAATAAAAATTCAAATAGCACCTGGCTCATTTCTGGGTCAAAACGTACAATTTTGTGCCTGACAAAGAGTCAAGAAGATGTTTGGACTTTTTCATGGATTTTGAAATAATCCAAGCAGTGTGTGGTTCCATTAAAGGGCACAAATTCTAAATGCAGTGCCACAGCAAAAAGACAGATCTGTTTGGATTTTTAACAGGCTATTAAAAAAAAAACATAAAGTGTTTGGCTCCTCTCTGGTTGACACAACTACTTCCAGTCACAATGTCTCTCATCGGGAGGCTCTTTTTTCGGGACACCGGCGTGCAAGTTTGTGCCCCAGCAAGGAGCCAGGTACTATTTAGACTTTTTAATAGGCTAAAAAAATATAAAAAGGCTTAGAAAAAATATACAGCCTCTAACTCCTAGCTGAGTGATGTAATCGAAATGAAGATAACACCGGACTGGTGAGTTTCGTGAATACGTTTATTGGCATGAACAAACCTGACAGGAGTCAGGCACCATTAGCTCCTTTCACTCGCAAATTGACACCAACAGGATTCCACACGCACGAGATCACAATACAACACTGAGGTATAGCTCCTTCTCACAGTGCGAGAGTAATAATCTATGTCTAGGTATCAATAAAAGAGCCTTTCATGATTTGGATTGCCCCTTTGCCAACATAAATAGACACCGTTTTATACATACATCAGTTTATCAGAGAAACAGGTGTGAAATCCGTTGGAGGATGCCGGGAAAACTATAAATTGCTAAAAATACTACTCCTAAACTGAGAAAAATCCTAACTTTAAGACTTTTGGTATTCACAGAAGGCATTTAGGAGTCCTAAAGTTAGGAGTCCTAACTTTACTACTCCTAAACTGAGAAAAATCCTAACTTTAAGACTTTTGGTATTCACAGAAGGCATTTAGGAGTCCTAAAGTTAGGAGTCCTAACTTTACTACTCCTAAACTGAGAAAAATCCTAACTTTAAGACTTTCCGTATTCACAGAAGGCATTTAGGAGTCCTAAAGTTAGGACTACTAACTTCTGTGAATACCGAAATGAGTAAGTTCATTCTGTGAATACCAAAATGAGTAAGTGTATTCTGTGAATACCAAAAAGTACTAACTTTACGTTTTTGACGTAAGTTAGTTCTGTGAATCAGGCCCTCTTTATTTTTTGCTTTTTGACTACTCTGGTTTTTTAAAAAACTTTTATTGAGATTGAGTCTCCTAAACTGAATCTCACTCACAATAAATTTTCTGGAAATGGATTAAGAGTGCTGACCCCCAGTGTCTGCCTTTTTAGATAAGCATGCTGCTGCAACGTCTAAAGTAAAATGCTCTGGGCTAGTTATATGTGAATACTTGAACACAAGTGTGTGCACACGTGTGTAGGCTGTGTGTGTGAGCCTACCATCTTGTGTCAGCACACAAGCAGCCTGTAACAGAGGGGACCCTTCATGAATTGATGCTGACCTGTGCTAGGCATTGTAATGTGAGTGGGTCTTCATACAGTAGGTCTGTAGTGATAACGCAAAGTCTGTGGTGCTTAAATAAATTACACATTACGACAAAATCTGCTCAAAGGGACACTTTCACCTCACTTAGGCCCCCAGGGAGCAGTCAGGTATCAATCTTAGGGTAAACATGTAGCTCCACAGACCCTTGCATCATTAAATACTCCCTATTACACTTCGGGAACTTTCATTTTTCCTTAGCTTAGCCGTGTATTCAAATTCCATTCTTTTATCCTCCTCTACTGGAACAAAGGAGGTTCAAAGACCTCAGACACAATAGTGCCATTAACAGTACTTGACTCAGTTTCTGGAAAAAGGAAGATGGGAATGAGGAGAAAAACTGCATCTGCTAATTAACTACTGCACCTGGCCAGGGAAAGCTGAATCCCACAGAAACAATGGAGGAAGACCAGATCTCTTGGTCCAAACCCAGGATGTTTTGGTGGGGAGGGAGCAGACAGCTGTGTCAGGTGCAGGGCTGAGGCTGCCAGGAAAGGTATGTTCTTAAACCAATTGAAGCACCATCTTATAATGTTCTAGTATGCTTTGCAGAATGTTTGAGACAGAAGTGGATTTATGATGTGTCACCCTGCGATTGGCCAGGGGTGCTTGGTTTCTAGAACTTCCCACCCCACTTATAAACTCCTGCACAAAGGATAGATTTTTGTGAAGACACTGAACTTGGGCACCATGGTGGTGAAAGAATACCCAGCTGGAAGGAGAAGCCACCTGATATTACTGAAAAGATGGACTGAAGAACTTCAACTCTTGCTGGCCCCCAGGATTTGGATAGGTCTTTCCAGGGCCAGTGACACTGGCATCATTATGTCCCCTGTGGAACAGTTGGAGAAATGGACATGATAGGAAACCCTGGATTGTCCCCTGGTGCTTCTGTGGACTGACTCTTTTCTCTGCTGACACACAGGTGCCCTTCAAGTAACCAGGGGGCTGTGTGGTCTGGGGTTTGTGGTAGGGAGGATGTTGTACTTGTTGGGTGTAGAGGGTGTAGTTTTGTGCTTACTTTGTTTTACTGTTTTGCCTCACTGTAATGTGTTAAGTGTTTCTTTATTGTTATTTTGGATTCTTCATTTGTTCCACGTTCTATCTCTGCTTGCTAGGAGAAAGATCAGAATCCCTGGTCTTTCTCCTGAGCAACTGGCGATGGCTGTGGGTCCGTTTACTTGATACTTCTTTTCCTACAATAAAAACCTTTAAAGAGGCAACAACACTGTTTCCTGGCTCCAGTGTTTCTACCCCAATACTACATCTGTACCAGGAGTGGGGTACTGCTTTCTGCGTCCTACAACTTGGATTGTCCTCCGGCGCTGCCATCATTCTGCTGCCTTCTGACCCACCAGCTTCATATTTTGGTATTCTCCCAAACCACTTTACTTTTACAAGGTGCGTGTTTTTACTTTTAATTTAAGCTCTTTCGCCAGGTCTGCGCTGTCTTTGGTTTCATTGCCGTTTACGTATGAAACCTAACACTCCCTGGAACTCTCCAAGCCGCTCAAGACGCTCCATTGTTCTTGCTCCAGTCTGTGGCCTCGCGAGTCTCTCTAGGGCATTCCACTGCTGCTTCCTGCCTCGTTAGCTCCTCGGGCGCTCTGCACTTCACCTACCTGCCTTGCTGAGTCGCTCCTCCGGCACAGGCCATACTTTGACCGACGTGGGATCTCTGCTGCGCGTGTGTCTCGCCAGCCTGCTGCGCGTGTGTGTCTCGCCAGTTGCCAGTCGTTTCTTCACACGCATGCCCCGCCGTCTTCTTCCTGCTTAGTCTGGATTGGCTACAGCTTTGCGTTTTCCTACATTTCATTGGCTCTGGCTCTGTGTGCTTCCTGGATATAGAGAGGCCACAGCCAATCTTCTTTGCACTATTGGCTCTTATTGAGATCTGGATAAATATATTGAGCCACAACTGTTTTCTTCATCTTGCTGTGGGAGCTTCGGTCTGCTTTTTCGGCAGTCTTGCTCCAGCCAAGATATTTCTACACAATTACTATCTGCTCGCAGTTTTGTTGCTTTGGCTCTGGTTGAAATCTGAGTAAAAAGAAAGAGCCACAACTATTTATTCAATTTTAAAGGGAGAGAACACACATCCATCAAATTTTTCTCTCCTTCTGTTGTTTTACAAATGGTTTCTTGCATCTTGCTGTGGGAGTTTCAGTCTGTTTTTCGGCAGTCTTTCTCCAGCCAAGACTTTGCTCCAAGCTTTGTTTTCCATAAGTTTGATTTGGTTGTGGGAGTTACGGTCTGCATTGTCGGCATACTTGCTCCAACCACTGACTTTGCATCATTTTAATTGTTACTATATTTAATATTACATTATTTTACTGTTTATACTGTTTCTGCATTTTTCACTTATTCTTTCCTATTTTCTTCTTATTTCTTCTTTTTCCCTCTTTTTCTCACTATGGCTTCTTCTAACAATGTTTTACATCCTCGTCCTTTTTTACCTAAACCCGTCAAACCTGAAATCAAGTGGAAACAATGGCTTCGAGGCTTTGAAGGTTATTTAGTAGCGATTGATGCTCTTGATTACTCGCCTGCTAGGAAACTTGGTTTACTTTTTAACAACTTAGGATTTGCAGGTCAAAGTATTTTTGATAACCTTCCTGTTTTTCCACGCCCATCTGGGGATTCTGTTTGGAATGATTATATTGAAGCCAAGGAGAGGCTTAAAAAACATTTTTCTGAAGAACTACGGGGCATATTCTCAAGGAGCCATCGCCGAGTTAACGGCACTTTATCGCAGCCAAAGTTGCGATAAATTTATCGCCCCATTCACAAGCTGGTGCTAACAGCCGACAACACCAGTTTACCTGCGAAAGCATCCTCAAAAAACATCGCCACAGATGACCCCTGCAACTATCGCTAATGAGATGCAGAGTAGGCGTTCCCGAGCAAAAACCCGCGACAACACCACACCTCAACATTCTCAATGACCAGCCCGATCAGCGATAAGACCAAAAAACAGGCGATAAGGTGCGTTAGCAGCAGGAATCTAACACCTGCTCTGACCTGGTGTAAAGTCGGACGACAACCTGCACCATCATAGGAAGACCAGCCCACAGCCACACATGAAGACCAACAGATGCCATGGAGATACTCACCATGCATCCCAGAGCCCCGAGAGGGCAACAACACCCACCGCCCCCCCCCACCGGACCAACACTGAGGCAGCGCAGACAAAGACAGCGACCCTCCGAAAATGCACCAACCCCACAGAACCAACACCAGAGAATGTCATTGCCCACTATATGCCCAAAGGGACAACCCTCCTCTGCATCCTGACCACCATAGCCCACAGGCTGACGGTACCAACACAGCGGACATCCAACATCCCACCGCAGACAAAGCTGCTGGCCGTGCTGCACGTATTGGCCTCTGGTACCCTCCAACCAACCTCCGCCTGAGACGGAGGAGTCACAAAGCCTGGCCAATCCAAGTCCCCCACAACGGTCATGGATGACACCATCAGCTTGGTACCCCACTATCCATACCTCACACACACTGCGCAGGAACAGCCGGAGACCAAGCAAGGCGTGTACGCCACAGCTGGCTTTCCGCACGTGTCAGGGGGCAAGTGACTGCACACATGTCCTACTAGTGGCTCCTTGCGACACTGCACACAAGAAGTGCAACAGAAAGCGCATGGATCCCACCAATGTGCAGGCAATAGTGGACCACCGTGGAATCTCCGCCAATGACATCGCCAACCACCCAGGCAGTGTGCATGATACCTGCACCTCCTGACAGTCCATCATCAACCTGCGCCACCAGGATGGCACCCACGGAAATGCACTGCTCGTTGGCCAATACCAAATGCACACACCACACACCTCAACTCCACAATCATGCAACACACAACACAGGAAATGCACACGTCACAGGCTCACATACAACATGCACACCCACCAGACGCGACAGCACAACTCACTGTGGGAACCTGTGCCAGCCATGTGCATGAGCCATCTACGGCATGGCACCTCGGACACACAATAGCAGATTGTCGGAAGAGGTGGGGACCAGGCATGTGCGAAGGAGGCAAGGGACCGATGAATGAGAATGTGTACACAATGCCAAGTGTGTCGTGGACGTGCTGGCCAGACTGCAGTATGCAGACCACACACATATCCATATCGACACACACCGCTGGTGTTTGGAGTGTAGTGGACAGTGGACGCAACCATGTCACCCCAGCCAGTGGGGAAGTCGCGGAAATGTAGCTTGTGACGTCCCCCCGTAAGCGTGAGCAGAGTGGGCTGGCCCGGCGTACGCCAGGCCAGCGTAGGGGTGTGAATAAAAGGCACATAACCCTGTGCGTGGTTCTCTTCCGGAATGCCCAATGTCCCTGCCAGGGCGGCGCCCCTCACCCCGCCACGAGGCCGACGCCGTGAGCGGTGTTGCCAGCGATCCTGTGCACCTGCTGCAACCCTGGACGCTGGTCCCCGAATCAGTCCTGCCCGCCCCTGCACACCCAGGCCTCAATGCCCACCTTCCGACACTGGCGTGTGTCGATGAGGGCCCACCACGTGCCGGTGCAATCTCCAAGCCCGAGGCCTGTGACCTTGGCAGCCTCCTCAGACCATCATGGCCTCCGCAACACAGGCCCGCAGTATTCCTTTCACGTTGACATACTCCACCGGCATGCACAGCGGACAAGTAGGTCACACATTTGGAACCGAGTCTTGATTACACCATGGCAGAGCACATAAATCATGGCTGAGTGTATGTCACTATACACCCTTCGATGTGGTGCCAACAGGTCTTAGTGTTACATCACAGCTGCAAGATTCTGTGGGCCCACGCGGACTACTGCTCTCGGCCCACGCTGCGCTCGAGTAGGTCACAGAATTGGAACTGAACATCGATTATTCAAAGGCAGAGTAGGAATCATTGCACGCAAGGAGGGGCATACAAGGATGACGCATTGCAGTTGGGAGGAAAAAAGGATCATCATTACGGAGGTGATTGAACACTACCGACAACTGCCCTGATGTCACTAACTCTGTGCATCGCGAGCCTACTACACGTGGCTGTGGCCCACTGCTGACCGCTGCCACCGGCCTACACTGCGGTCCAGTAGGTCACAAAGTCTGGAATCGTCAATGCCGGAGTTCATATCAGTGTACCGGCATCATCGCAGACTTCATCCCCTCTCAGCCCCGGTGCCACTAAGTCTGTTCCCCAACATTCATGGACACTCTCTGGTGATACATTGGTGGCGTTTGAGTCTATGGACTAGGGGGTAGTTTTCATCCTCATGCAGCTGATACCGAATTGGTGGTGGCAACGAGGCAGTCGCTTTCCACTGCTCCATTTGCTGCTTCCGGATAGCTTCTGCCCTCTGCATCATGCCCTGGAAGAACACCTTCCACTGTCCCCTGAAACACTCCGCGACATTCACCTCCGACATCGACGAGGACCCGCTCAGTCTGCGTGGCCCTACCTCATTGGACCGCAAGTCACCGTCCCGTGGCGGTGTGCCTGTGCCTGCCGCTGTGCACCCGGGGCCACTAACTCTGTGCAGCTCAAGTCCTGGACCCTGTCTGAATGAATATTGGATGACCTCTGTGACGGTGGTCTTGGGGTCATCGACGCCATGTGCATGTGGCCCTGCGCTGTCTGCTGTCTCCGGCCTCAACTGCGGACCACCAGGGCTCACACATCAAATTGAGTCCTGACTGGCCCGGACGTCGCATCACCGCAGGAGGCACACGCCACCAACGCCAGGGCCAACTCCAACCACCATCTGCCAGAGTCGAGACAGTGGTGCTGGCAGACTGACGGAGTTGCTCAGACCTGTCGTGGATGCCATCATCTGCCTGATCCACTGCTCAGCACTCCAGGTGCCACTGACTCAGTGCAACGCAACCAATGGACCGTTACTGATTGAGTTTTGTGATGTGGAGATGTTGCGCAGCAATGTCACCTCAGGCAGTGTGGGAGACCTGGGACGTTGATGAGGAAGTTGCTGCAGGTCTAACACACCCCACTGCATCTGCATCCGGAATATCCTGAATGGACACAATCCAAGTTATTTTCATCACATGAGCGCGCACAGCTCTAGTGCCCCAACCTCAGTGCACTGCAACTCACGGACACTTCTGTTTGTATGTTGGGTGACCTCTGTACTTGCTCCGGCTACCTCCATGTTTCTCAGCAGTTGACTCTGTTATGCATGTGTTTTCTGTTTCCATTGCACTGGTGTCCACTGTTCAAGTTGTTGCCAGCACCGAGCACTCCGTGCGGCCTGGCTTATGCTCACCCCACACACATCCAGCACAGGCGTCACTGTACATGTGGCCCTGCCAATAAAGGGGCCAGGCGCACGTGCCCGTAGCCTGTTCAACATAATGTCTGCATGTGTCTCTATGGCAGTGTGGGTCTCCTTTGTGGGGTGTAGGTGGTCCCTGAAGGGTAATTGACACCCACGTATGTGATCTAGTTCGCCTTCCATGGGTTCGGACCACCACCCGCACCAGTTCGGCCACCTCCTTTTGGCGTTCTGACACCTGGCATTGGGGTGCCATGTGTGGGTTGGTGAAGTGTTGTGGGCCAGCCTTGCTTGCGTGTGCTTCATGCTGTGTGGTCTGTTGCAGGGGCTGGGTTCTCCTCAAAGTGGCTTGTCTGCCCTGGTCCTGGTGGTGGGTTGCGTGGGATGTCCATGGGCTGTTGTAGGGCGTCGGTGTTGAAGGTGTGTTGGTCGTGTCCTGCATCACTGATGGGTTGTCTGGTCTGACCTGCTGGAGGTGTTGTTTGTCCCTCTGCAATGTGAAGGGGAGATGCATGTTGACATTGTGTTGGCATTTATGTTGGCGCATTGTTCTTGTAGACATGCAGACTGTGTGACAATGTACATTGTGGCTGTTTGGGCGGTGCTGGCAATTTGAGGGGGACAGTGGACATTTGGACTACATGACTGTTGTGAGGTTGTACCCGTACATATGCATCTCACAGTTCCCTGCTCTGTCAAATGTGATTGGCCTGTTTATGCGCATGGGCAGACCCAGTTGTGTTCCCCGTTCTGCAGTGTCGGTGTTGCACTTTGTGCCACATTGTCATGGGATGTGCTGTGATTGCCATGTGTGTGTGCTGCAGTGTGCCACGGGGATGGGGGACATGACCCTGGGTTATTGTGGGTGTGCAGTGTGCTACACGTCGTTGTGCATGTGTGCCATTGTGCCCATCTCCCCCCGTTTCCCTAGGACCTGTTCGTTACTCACCCTGGTGTTGTTGTGTCGGGTCCTCTCGAGCTGTGTCTGTACTCCCACCTCCTTGCACCGTCTCCACACTGATGGCTGGCCTCCATTTCCTCCAGCTCCTCCTGTGGTGCAGGACTCCCAACTCCTGTCGCCGTTGCTGCCTTCCTGTTGGCAGCAGCTTTGGGCCTGGTTTAGGTTTTCACGTCATGCCAGCACCTCTTGGCCTCCTCCATTAGCCTCCTCGGCACTCCGGCTGCATTCAAGGTGGTCTGAATGTGGGTCAGTTGCTGGTAGTGTTCTGTCACATTAGTGACGCTGGTCTTGTTTTCCTATGGACTGCACCCCGTCTTCCTCTCCCTCTTCTCCTTGGCCTTCCCCGACCCAGTTGGTCCTTGCTGGTGGTCTGTGGGGCTTGTGGGGTTTGTGTTGGCCTCTGCGCTGGGTCAGGGTGCATCCATGTTGCTACGCACTTTGGATTGTTTCTGGTGTGTTGTTTTTGTTGCTTCTATGGTGCATTTTCCCACCAGACGCGTGGGATTTACAGGCCTGCCGCTGGTTTTCGCTGCTTTTTGTATCGCGTTCGGCCTCATTGCAGCTTTTTTGGCGTTCGTGTTTCGCATTTTGGCGGCGTGCCGTTGATTTTAACGCGGTCAGTTGACGCGTTATCTGGAGACTATCGCATGGTACCGCCGTGTTGTGAATACTTGGTTAACAGGGCGTAAATGTCCCGCGATGGACTGCGATGTTGAGGGTTGTGTTAAGTCACTTTTGCGATGGTTATCACACGTTCTTGAGAATATGCCCCCAAGTGTCTTATTAGAAAGACACAGCTTTGTTATGCGTAAACAAGCCAGTGCTGAAACTGTGGAGGAATTTATTGCTGATTTACATGTCTTAGCTTCCACTTGTGAATTTGAGAATTCTGATGATACATACATCAGGGATCAATTTATTTTCAATTGTTTTTCAAAAAAATGCAGGAACGTTTGCTTACCTGCCATAATCTCTTACTGTCTGAAGTTATAGACATTGCTAAAAGCATTGAACGTTCTATTTTATCCACTCAAGCTCTTGCTTCTCGTCAATTTCAACCTTCTGTTTCTAATGTTACTGATGACTCCACTATTGCGGCAGTCAAATTTTCTAAAGATACTAAAGATTTGAAAAGACAAGCTTTCTGTTATAGGTGTGGGTCTAAAACACAAATTTGGCAATAATCCCAAATGTCCTGCCTTTGGGAAGAAATGTATTAATTTTAAGAAATTAGGACACTTTCACACTGTTTGTAGATCACAGAGTCTGGTTCGCAGATCTACCATTCATGCACTTGATTTACAACCTAAAGATGTTTTACAATCTGAAATTTCTTTACAGAATTCTGATAGCAATGTTAAAGATTGTACTTAAAGGATGTCAAATCTAATACTTACTGTTGATGATGGTCAAACCTTAAACAAAATAGAAGGTCCTTATTGTCAAGCTTATATTGGTGACAAAAGTCTACGTGTCATGGCAGATTCAGGTGCTCCCATAACTGTTTTAGCTGATAAAACTTTTCATGATTTGTGGTCTTCTTCTGTCCAACTTATTCCTCCTGATATATGTCCCAAAGCATTTGGTGATAAAGAGATTGACCTCTTGGGGTTTTTCTTTGAAGATTTAAGTATTTTAGGCAGATCTGTACACACAAAGATTTATGCCACAGTTAATGGCAAAGATATTGTTGGCTGGATGGATTTATCCAAATTGGGTATATATCTCAAACCCGGTCACAAAAATCCCATCGTTTTGGGAGAAATACCCATTTTGTCTCTTTCGGATGTTTCTGATAACATTGTTCCTGATCTCATGCACAAATTTCCTAAAGTTTTTAAGGATGGTATTGGTACCTTTCAAGGGTTTGAGCATGAAATCAAACTAAAAAAACATGCCACACCTGTAATGCACAAAGTCAGACCAGTCCCTATCACTGTTCGTTCGGAGTTGAAAGCTTTGCTGGACAAACTCACTGAGGAGGGTATTATCACTCACACTGACTCCTCAGAATGGGTTTCTCCCATCGTTTTAGCCAAGAAAAAGAATGGTACTCTTCGTCTATGTGTGGACTTGAGGTCCCTTAATCGCAACATCTTGGTTGATTGCCACCCCCTGCCACACATTCAAGAAATGTTGTCTAATATTGGTGAGGCAAAGTACTTTTTCACCATCGATCTGCATTCCGCCTACCACCAAATTCCCCTCACCCCTGTTTCACAAGATCTCACCACATTTATAACACCGTTTGGTGCTTTTAAATATTTAAGACTTCCCATTGGTCTCGCTTCCGCAGTGAGAGTTTTTCAGAAAGCCATGGACAATTTATTTAAAGATCTCAAAAATGTTCAGGCTTTCCAAGATGACATTCTTGTCTTCACGGAAACCAAAGAACAGCATTTGTTAGTTCTTGACAGAGTCTTAAATATTCTCACCACTAGGGGGATAACTATTCAATCTGAGAAGTGCAAGTTTTTGGTACAAAACTTGGATTATCTTGGTCATTCCATCACACCCGGTGGTATTAAGCCAAAATTCAGCAACATTGAAGCCATTCTTAAAGCACCTGTCCCCACAGATAGAGATTCATTGAGATCTTTTCTTGGTCTCTGTGAATTGTATGATCGTTTTGTCCCCTCCTACGCTTCTGCTGTTCAACCTCTGAGGCAGCTTCTTAAAAAGGGGATCAAGTTTCTCTGGAACGAAGAAATTGACCGTGCATTCACTGATCTCAAGCATTTGGTCTCTACTGCTCCTGCTCTTAGTCCTTTCGTTCCAGGTTATGACTGTGTCATTTACATTGATGCCAGCATGAAGGGTATTTGTGCAGTTTTCGGACAGAAAGTTAAAGGCAAAGAAGTCACTATAGCTTTCGCCTCTAGAGCTCTTTCGCAGTCCGAATCACATTACAGCACCATTGAAAGGGAGGCTCTAGCTTGCATCTGGGCTGTCCAGAAATGTAAAACTTATCTATGGGGCTGTTCTTTTGAAATTTTAACCGATCACAAACCCCTTGTCTTTTTACTTCAAGGGAATGGTCTTGGCAAAGCTTCCTCTAGATTAGTGCGTTTGCTCTCCAAATTACAGGAATACAACTTTTCTATCAATTACATACAAGGTGGGAAAAAGTTTCGTGCAGATTGTCTGTCTCGCATGCCTTTATCTTCTGACTCTGATTTCAACGATGATTGTGAATGTGTTGTTGCTGTTTTGGATGCTGTTTCTCCTTGTAAAGAAGTCATTTCTGAAAAAGACTGGCTAGATGCTCTTTCACAGGATGAAGTTCTCAAGAAAGTCATCGAATACATCAAGTGTGGTTGGCCTCCTTTACGCAACCTTCATAATGACTTGAAACCTTTTGCTCAAATTTCATCTGAACTTTCTATTGAGAATCAAGTTTGTACTAGAAATGGCAAATTCATTCCACCTCTTCATCTTAGGTCTCACCTAATTAAATTGGCACATCAAGGACATTTAGGCATAACTGCTTCGTGCAAGGCCTTGAGAGAGCACTACTGGTGGCCTGCTATGAATGCCCAGGTTTCTTAATTTATTGGTTTATGTCCTCAATGTGTCATTTCTGATAAGCACTGGAAGACATCCAATGAGCCCTTACATATTGTTTCCTTACCTGATGGATTTTTGATTAAAGTGGCACTGGATTTTGCTGGTCCATTTAACCTTCTTCCATCTTGTAATAGGTTTCTCATTGTCCTCATCGACTATTTTTCCAAATGGATTTATTTCTCATTTGTTGAATCTGCTTCTACACAGTCTATTTTGCATTTTTTACGACATGTTTTTTCTCTTGAGGGTACCCCTAAAGAGTTAGTTACTGACAACGGCACACATTTTATTTCATCCCTTATGAAAATGTTTCTTTTGGAGTCTGATATTAAACATCTTCAGGTTGCTCTTTACAGCCCATCTTCAAATGGACTTGTTGAAAGAGCTAACCGTTGTATAAAAGATGGCATTCAATCTGCCCTTGCTTCAGGAGTTGATGTTAATGTTTTTCTCAGAGACAAGATCAATGCTTATCATTCTACTCCTCACTCTACGACTGGTTTTTCACCATTTGAGTTGTTGAGGGGCAGAAAATGCAGATCTAAAATTTTACCCGCATGGCTTGTTTGTCAAACTGAGCCCAATTCCTATGATTCTTTTTTGTTAAGGAAAAATGTCTTATTTAAACAAAAACAACAAAAAGCACATTTTGACTCTTCCAAGTATGTTTCCGAAAATAAATTTTTGGTTAATTCATGGGTCCTTATCAAGAAACCTGTCAGAGTCTCGAAAGAAGAATCTATTTTTTTTCTCCCTGCAGAATTGAGCGTGTCAGTAAGGGGTCTGTCCTTGTACAAGGAAGAGGTTGGTGGAATAAAAACATGTTAGTTCCGATTTCCAACCTTCAGAAAGATATTTATTTCAGATCACATGCTTCCGCTGTTGTTGGCACTCCTAATGTTGATGAATCTATTTTGTTTGAATCCAATCTTACTAATTCATGCTCCAATGAAATGTCTCCTGGGTTGCATGTTTTGGTTGATTCTCCTACTCCTCTAGCCTCTACTTCTCAAACTGTAGTGTCTCCTCACATGACTAATTCTGTAATGTCAGAACCTTCTATTTCCAAAAGAGTTTCTAAATTACCTTCTCGCTTTCATGATTATGATTTGTCTTAATTTGTTTTATAAGGGGGAAGGTGTTGTAGTATCGTGCTTACTTTGTTTAACTGTTTTGCTTTACTGTAATGCTTCACTGTAATGTGTTAAGTGTTTCTTTTATTGTTATTTTGGATTCTTCATTTGTTCCACGTTCTATCTCTGGTTGCTAGGAGAAAGATCAGAACCTCTGGTCTTTCTCCTGAGCAACTGGCAATGGCTGTGGGTCCGTTTACTTGATACTTCTTTTCCTACAATAAAAACCTTTAAAGAGGCAAAAACACTGTTTCCTGGCTCCAGTGTTTCTACCTCAATACTACAGAGGGTGTGAAAGACACCCCCCCAAGCAAAGAAGAGAATCAGAATCAGAGGACAGGTCTGGAAAGGGAAACTTAAACAACAATCTCCGCATTGGAAGTGCCCTTTAGAGATCAGGAGGCCTGAAGACAATGCTCCTGATGGTTGGGGCTAACCATTAGGAGCAAAATGAGTCCTAAATCAGCAAATTCGGTGTGAGATATTGTCATTTAAAGCTTGAGCTCCTGGCAAACCGAGCAAGAAATGGAGCAAGAAGCACTCCTGTACAAGGTCATGTTTCTGGCTAGTGGCTTAACAGAGTCCATGGGATTCATCAGGTCGGACAGCAGATCCTCTGGTAGCTGGTGACTATATGGGTTCCTGAGCCCTTTGTCCATGGGGTCCAGATGACCCTAAATGAGCGTACCTAAGGACCTAGGAACGTAGAATGGAGATAAGGGTTAGACCACCAACATCGTGGCATATACATTGTATGTATGCTACCAGAGGATCCGATCTCCATCCTGACGAATGCTATGTACTCTGTTGAAACGCTAGGCTGAAACATGTTGACAGTTTAGTGAGGCTGGGGTTCTAGTTGCCCTATTCCCACATTTCGTTTTTTAACACTAGGGGGCCGATTCCGATTTGGGCCGGAAATCTCTCCGACCGAGCCGGACCCGGAGAGATTTCCGACCGAATCGGACCCTAGCAGTCCGACCGAACGAGTACGATGCGCACGCATGCTATCGGACTCAATTCGGTCGGACTCCCATTGAAGTCAATGGGAGCCAGTCGTACGACGCGTACACGGGCTCCCATTGACTCAACGGGCACGACGCAAACAAAGGCGCCCCCTACAGCGTGTTCACGTCGATGCGGATCGCACCGTGCATGCACGTGTAGGGGGGACCCATGTGTCCCCCCTGTGTGCGACTCGCACGCCTATGCCTCCAGGGGGTCCGACACGGACCCCCAAAGTGCGGCTCCGACAGCTCCTTGGAGCTGGGCTGCGCGAGTCGGTCGGAGCGGGCGAGGTGCGCATCGTACTTACCCGGCCGGGAAACGTCTCCATTTCGAGGTGCGCGTCGTCCCCATGCGAGTCGGTCGGAGCAATCGGGTCCTGCGAACGAGTCGGTCGGAGATTTCGCGAGCGCACGCATCGTACTCGCTCGCCCGGACGCACGTACGACTCGGTCGGGAAATAGGGCTCCGAATTGGATCCGGTGAAGCCAAATCCGATTCGGTGCCCTACCGGCCGAGATCGGAATCGGCCCCATAGTGTTATCCTATATAGTATAAAAGTCAAATTGAATTACCACATTGGTTTATTAAGTATATATTTCACACATATTCGTATTTAGTAATAATTCTCTCCCTGAATTCAGGATGTAGGCCCGCCCTTCATCAAACCGGGTTTTGGAAGAGCAAGGGGAGTTCTAAAATGATGCATTACACCTGGTGGTGTGAGGACATCTGTCACATTTTTGTGTATGTCTAGGAGCAGGCTGATTTAACATGAATATAATACATAATGTGATAGATTAGAAAATGTTTTAAGAAAATCAATCCCGGTGGCTTTATTGTGTGTAATCGGTTCTGTCTGGAGGCCAGCTAACCCTTAAGCCACTGTAGCTTCTGGTTCACTATACTGGATATTTTCCAAGATTTTTGTGACTTGGAGTCCTTTTAGCAGCACAGGAGTCCTTGTTCCTGGCAGAGTCTCTACTGGTCCAAAAGTGTACGGAAGCGCTGGTGTCTGAGGTCCAATATTTATACCTGGTGCCTTCTTTGAAGTGGGAGAAATTTCTAGAAGTCTCCCTTTGAGGTGTACAGGTTTAGTGCCTCTTCTGCTCTGGCTCCAGTATAATGACAGGGGGTATGCAGCCCTTTGTGTACACAGCCTATTCAAGTGTAAGTAGGGCTGTGCCCAGCTCAGCCCTCCCATCCTGCCAGTAATGGCCCATCCAGGCACACCTATGCTCTCTATTGTGTGTGGCTGTCTAGGAAGAATACACAAAGCCCAACTGTCAGCTACACCCACTCATATGTCCCAGAGTCAGGCTTCAGGCACTAAATGGCTAAGGCAAGAAAATGTCAACTTTCTAAAAGTAAAATAAAAAAGAAGGCGTTGTGTTGCACTCTAGTGTGATGCAAGGTAATATTCTAATGTAAACACTGGTAAACTAGTTTGCTGAGCTTTGTGTGCATTCTGTGAGTGGGCTTCACCCTCGTCCCGTATTAGAAATAAAGAGAGTACCTAGAACAATTGCTCCAGACACAGAGTGCACTACTATGTTCCAAACTGGGGAAAAACAATAATTCTAACATACATAGATAAACTTCAACAATTTAGCATTGTGTCAATCATTCATAAACATCATTGTACAACTGACAGAAGTCATGTACAATGTAATACGCGTAGACGCTGTCTTTGATCAAGTCGCTTTAAGTTCTAGGACGTGATTCTTGTCAATTAATTTGCATTTGACGGCTAGCCGTGTCATTCTTCAGACACTAGCTGTAGGGTGTAACCCAATGCATTTCGAGCTATAACAGTAGCCCTTTATTAGGGGCATCTATTAAAGAAAACATAGGTAAAAAACGTATTTACTGGAAAAAATCAACCAACTATGATAATTAGGTAAACAACCTCATACCTTGAGGGACATTCATCATCAATGTGAGTAGCCATGAACCATCATAAGAATCAAGAAAGGAATGTGAGTGATAACTGGGAAGTGATATCACGATGTGGTGTTGTATGTGTGACCATGAAACTGACCTTGATCCAAAGGTAGAAGTAGCAATGACACATTATGAAAAGACACAAAACGAGCTCCAAACATCAAAACCACCATCTGGAAATGCATGCATGATCCGGAGATAAGAAAAAAGAAAACCACCACTTTCAACGTGCAGACAATATGAGTGCCATGCTTCAATTCATGAGTGAGAAGTATAAAGAGTGTAAAAACTACCTCATTAATGTTCCAACGCTGCTGAAATGGCAGTGATGCAAACTGGTGGAAAATTCAAAATAATCTAACCCTGTATCTAAAAGTAAAAATGTGTAGCGGAACTTAAACGTCGAACTTGACGAAGTAACATGAATTCAAGACATCTACGGATCCCCAAGTGAAAATAATCTTACCAGGATATTACACAAGTGTAATCCACACTCTGCAAAAGATGAATATAGAGATCCAACTGTCAAGAAACCAACAAAGAAAAGCAAGCTACTCAGGACTGCATCCAGCAAAGCAATAAGGACTGAAATGATAAAACGTGTCTGTGTAACGGTTAACATAAAGCCTTACCCGAATACTTTTGTGTGTGTGTGTGAATTTAAAAAAAGAAACCCTCCTTCAAACCCGAAAAGGAAATTAATGTTAAAAATATTGGTTTATTATAAACCAAAAGAGATTTCCTTTAAAAAAAGGTAAATCCCAATGCCCTCAGGACACGTTCATAGAGAAAAACCTGCAAAGTAAAACAGAAAATCCACCTACACACTTGGGAAAAACACTGCAATTAATTCAACTAAATGTACAAAAACCTCCACAAACAACACTACACGTTATCTCTAGACCTCCTCCTACACCACTTTTTACCCTCAAAACCCTTAAAAAAATTTGTTTTAAAGGATGTACCTATTCTGACAAACAGCAGCACCTTACCACAACCTGGATGCTGGAAAATAGACTAAAAAGACACAAATAAACTACAAAATAGAAGGTACCAGTAAAAAAAAACAGCCGCTAAATGAAACTGAAAATAAATTATGGGTCTACAGCTGAAAACATGCCCAGGCTCGTAGGTATGATGAGAGGGAGAGACCAGGTCACACTGTAGCATACCTACTTCAACCCAACCCACATAGTAACTATATCACAGAACTTCATACAGACGTTGACACAATTGTAACAGATACTGACAGTATAGGCCAGGAGTTCCCAACTTATTAAAAGCGCCTATACACAGCGCGTCCAATGGAGGACCCCAACGCAATAAAGACCTACTTGTTGGAGGTAGCAATGGTCTGGCTGATAGATGGCTAATAGCATTATCTGGTAGCTCTCATTACAAATGAAGAGATAGTTTAGGCAATTAATGCCTTAGACAGTTCTAAGGCTCTGGAATTAGATGGCCTCAGGGGCTGTTTTTACAAGGCCTGTAAACATATTGTGGCTCCAGATCTATTGGAGGTGTATGCAGAGTCTCTCGAGACTGGCATGCTCCCACCCACGCTGAGAGAAGCAGTGATCACTCTGTTGCCTTAACCTGGCAAAGTCCCACATTTATGTACATAGTGCAGGTGTCTATCCCTGTTAAATCTAGATAAGCTATTGGTTGAAATCATTGCTACACAGCTATCTCTCTTGATGGAACAAATCATCTCCTCCATCCAAACAGGCTCCGCACTGCACTGTTCCACCACACTAAGGCCCTTATTAGGATGGCGGTCGGTTTTACCGCCGACTGCCATCGTTTCGGGCAGGTGGTCATCCAACAATGATTCAGCAGTTCCACCTGCCCTATTACGATTAGACTGTCAGAAAGTGCCTTTTTCTTCTGCGGCTTGTGGTGCGGCCCAGGAAAAGGGCCACAGCAAAAGCTGCAGTAGAAAAAGGCACTTTGTGCACACCCATGCCCTGTGTGCCAAGCACCATTTGGTGCCTGGCACATGGTGCATGGTGGTGTGTAGGGAGGCACTTAGCAGTGGCCCGCGAGGGATGGGGGCCCTGCTTGAGGCCTCCAAAGTCCTTTTCTATCTGCCTTTTCATGGCAATGGGACTGCCATGAAAAGGCAGTCGGAAAGGGACATCCTAATCCCTATGGCCATGCTTGCGCAGGCACTGTCTTCATTGTAGGTATAGGAGTCCAATGGCCCCCGACAGGATCTTGGATTCTGTCGGAGGAGGCAGTCCAACATTGTAATGCAGCGGTCGGACCGATGCCCTGGATTGCCGCCGGACAGCCACCAATGGTCTGTTGGTGGCGGTCCACCCGGCATCATAAAAAGGGCCTAAATCTATGTACCATTTTCTTGGTATTGAATCGTATCTCTCCAACTCTTATGTCAATGGTCACTCTCCTCGACGCTGAAAAGGCATTCGACTCATTGGAATGGCCGGTCCTGAGGGTGATCCTGGCTAAACTAGGAATCCTCCTTGGGTTCCTCGACCTTATTCTGCTTTTGTACTCCACCCCTACAGCCAGGCTCTGGGTGAATGGCTCCCTCACTGCCCGATTTTTAATCTCAAGAGGAGCTCAACAGAGTTACCACTTATCGCCCTTACTTTTCATTATTGCTTTCGACCCTCTGGTCCACCAGCTCCAAGATACCCACTTACACTGTAGTTTGAGATTTCGCAATGGTCTGCTGCTGCTGGTATAAATGTACGCAGATGACATTCTGCTGTTTGTCCGAGATTTTTCTACCCATCTATCAACTAGGGGCCGTTTCTCCATTAGGGCTCAGGGGCTGCGCCCTTCTGAAATTCCTACACATTTACATAAAATTATTAAATAGATCGATTTATTTGGAGGTACCATCTTATCTCTAAATAAATTGATGTACTTAAGTCTGGGCTGTCTGTTTCAAGCTGCCTGCCCCGCCTCGCTCTGATGCAGGAGACAGGAGCCAGGCAGTAAATCAACTTTCTGAACTGTGATGCACGACGCAGGGCTTTCTGTTTCAAAGCCCTTCATTGCCATTGTGGTCTGTGGCGGTATGCACTCTGTAGGCCTGTGACGTGAGCAGCGTCACAGTTTTGGATGTCGGAGGCTTCATCCCTGCGTGATTACAGACGTCAGTAATTCAAAGTCATAGATCCCACCTTTTCATCATACGTGAGAGTGGATGTAACTACATCTGATCTGGAGCCTTGTTTTTGGTAATGTTAAGTGTCTGCATGCTAATGTTGTGCTATGTAAATTGTGCTGAGACCCCTCATCACGCTAACCTCCCCCACTGTGACATCCCAGGCCCTCGCTGCAGATTGCTGGTTCTGTTAGAAGTGGAGCTGCTGTACTTGTTCCCCCACGAAATGAATCCAAATAACGAGCAGGGTTCTTGTTATCTTGCGAAGTTGATCCAAATATCGTAGTGAAGCGCAAAGCGAGAAATATGTGCTTACAGTGGACCGTTCTCTGATGTATGACATTAAAACTGGCCGTTTCTTCATGCCCCTAAGTTAACACTGATGCCAAAAACTTGGATTGACTTACAAAAAATGAATCTTAAAAGCGTTAAGGAAATGTATTTCAGCGATTTAGTAATCTTGCATTCCCCAAGAGTTAGCCATTTTATAATGTTGTTGTTTATCTGTATTTCTGTGCATACTTTGAGGCTTGAGCCATGCCAGGTGTTTATGAGGGTCTTTGATTGAGCGTATAGGCGCTGAGGCTGAAGCCAAACAAAGTGCCTGTCAGTGGGTTTGCCTCTCTACAGAGCACACAGAACAATGTTGATGTACTCTATTTGCAACTGAAATTCTGTGGATATGTGTGTGAAGGGAGGCAAGGCAAAAGTAAGAGAAAATAAAGTGCTTAAATTTGAGGGAGTGCAGTGCATGTTTGGGGGCGATGAAGTGACAGAGATGCGAGGAAGTGCATTCGAAGAAGAGTGAAAAGAGGGTGATGAAGAAGAAAGAGAGTTGTTTGAAGATGTGCAGATGGACGAGATATGCAGAGAAAAAGAGGATACATATCTAATATAAAGCGCACATAACTGAAGGCCAAAACTCCTTCCAAAGGCCTCAATGCTTTTTAATTCACAGACTCACAGTTTCAGAATTGAAACATTTCCAATGTTAATTATGTATAACAAATCATTGTTGTTACTCATTTATCCTAAACAGCTAACACCCATTGACAAAGCCAATCATACTGACAGGCTTCAGGTGAATGTCAGTTGCTGTGTCATTTATCTGGATACAATTACATCTCGGAGAGAAACAAAAATACCGGTCAGCTGGCACACCGGTCCCAGGATGCTTGTTTCCGGCCCAGTGAAGACATGGCTTGGCAGTTCAGGCTGGACTGTTCCCATGAGGCACAGGGTCAAGACTGATTTGCATATAGCTGTGTCTGAACTGGGGTGGCGAAGTGAGCTAAAGAATGATGATGGATTCAACCCAGATCTGTAACTGGGGGTGTGTGTCTGAAAAGTTTCAGCGCTCCGTCCATCATCTCCTTGTGTTTGCTTTGTTCGCCCTAAGTTGGCAGGGTATGCCCAGACGTGGGTCCCTTGCTCACTTTGCCACTGGATTCAAGCTAGCCTGGCTGATGACGGCTGTTAGCCTGAAACCGGTCCCAGGATGCTTGTTTCCGGTCCAGTGAAGACATGGCTTGGCAGTTCAGGTTGGACTGTTCCCATGAGGCACAGGGTCAAGACTGATTAGCATATAGCTGTGTCTGAACTGGGGTGGCGAAGTGAGCTAAAGAACGATGATGGATTCAACCCAGATCTGTGACTGGGGGTGAGTGTCTGAAAAGTTTCAGTGCTCCGTCCATCATCTCCTTCTGTTTGCTTTACACTATGGGAATCACAGAAATTTATTTGACATGTTCCTTTATATAGAGCCCCCACTTTTTCGTTCCCACTTAAAGACCTGTCTGCAAATATTTTTATATGACTGGTTGCAGCCAGCAGCTGTGGATGCTTCTCGAAGTCTGGTTAGAGCATATTTTTCCAGACACTCAGACAGCATACATTTAAAGGGCTAAAGTTGTCATGCTGTACAATTTACACATTACCATATATTATTTGGTGGCACAATGTCATTTTTCCTACTATTGGTACAACCTTGATGCCCACCTCCCTCACCTGAAACCAGAATGTTACCAGGCTGGACACATTCCTCTTTCCTCCATATTGGCACTATGTTTCGCCTGTGACCTCGAAGATATTCAGACATTCTCCACTACCAGCTTGGCGTGAATAAAACTGTGAAAATACTTGGGAAATGTGCGGTTGTATTCCCCAGCCTGCCACTCAAAAATAATACTTGGCCTAACTCTGGAACGGCTTGTTCAACGGACACTTGAGGCACACCACCTATCCACAATAGGTGATCTTTTTCCTGTGGGGAAGGTTATCACACACACGGCATTTACAAACACAGGGGTATCCACGCATATGGATAACTTCATTTTAAGAAGACTTCATGGCACACTGCGTGACCGGTTGCCATCCAAACCGATGGCGCCTGCTGACTTTCCTCCCTTGACATTGCTGATTGAGTCGTCAGGCAGCTCCCGACTAGTATCATGACTCTATCAGTCTCGCTTAGCTTTTGAACCAGTGGGTATGGAAGGGCAACAAACAGCCGGAGAATGCGATTTAGGCCTACCCATAATAGATAAAATATGCAGTTTTTGTTGCACTCAAACAAAACTTGTCTCCCTAGACCACTGACATAAATTGTTGCATTAGAAATGCATTACAAATTTTTTCACCGCACATGCACTACTCCACGTTGTTTGGCGAGACTTGACTCCTCCCGCTCCTACCACTGCCTGAAATGTGATGCCGCTCATGAAGACTCTGCACACCTCACATGGAACTGTCCTATTATCTAAACATATTGGATGCAGTCCTGGTTGCTCTTTCAGAGATGCCAGACCTTACCATTGAACCAGATCCATGATGGGATTGCTGAGGTATGCCAAGCCTTTTCCGCTAAATATTAGGTGCTTCACTGCCATGGCATTAATGTTGGCCAAGCGCCGGATCGCAATATGCTGGGGAAGTAGCAAAACCCCCACCAAGGCTAAATGGTTAAATGACTTGATCTACTGTGATTGCACCAGCGAGGTCTATGTCTTGTTGCAGCCCCACCACCTTGGCCTAAAGACATTTGGCAGCCGTCACGGGACTACATGTTAAACCTGGAGGTTGATGCCCCTGAAGTTGGTGCTACATCAGACTCACACCCATCGATCTACATGTCATCAGGAAGTACTTACCCCCTTTTTGATTCAGCAGAGTCATCCAGCCCCTGCACGGTTTTTACCCACCATTGTCATTGTACATTGCATTGTACTCATACTGTGCCCTCTGCTCCCTCCTGTCCACATTTTGCTCTTGTATTGTTGTATCATTAATGCATATATAAGCCACTTCTAGATTTTCAAGGTGTGCAATGTACGTTATCAGCGACATTGTTATATGTGTATCATTTTGAAAACATAAATAAAGTTTAAAAAATAATCTCTCCACAGAAAAGAATAAGAAAATAAGTAAAATGATGTTGAATAAATGTTTTAAAAATGTAAAAAATAAATAAAACATGTTACGAAATGTTGTAAAAAATGTAAATATGTTGTAAAGTATAAAATAAATATTAGTATAAAAAATATGCAATTATTTAATATGTACTGAAAAAGCTTATGTTAAAATGATGTTAAAAATATGTATATAAAACAATTTAAGAAAAGTTAAAAATATGTTAAACAAAAGAAAAGAACTGGAAAATATAAAACATACAATACTATTTAAATGTAATTTACATTGTTTATTTAATAAATAAAAAATGCATTAAAATTGTTTTATTGATAGATATAGATGTTTAATTGAAGTTATAATATATGTTTAAAAATATAAAAAATATACATTAACTAAACTTTGAAAAAATACAAATTGAAAAATGTGTTGTGTTTATTCTGAGAAAATATGTAATTATTAATGTTATTTATTACAAATATACAACAAACTACTTTTTTAATTATCGTTCTAAACTAATGCTAATTAAAAGACATAAACTACTCCTACCACATAAACATAACATTTTAGAAAAATGTTCACACTAAAATTATCAAATGAAATAATCACACTCCAATAAAAATCATTTATAAGAAAGTGTTCCCACTCCAATCTGAAACAATTTGGGGGGGTGTTGGACACTAAAGGAGTGACATATATTATTCCCATTCAATTCTATGAGAATTTGGGACAGATATTGGACACTAAAGGGGTGACATTTACTATTTTCACTAATATCTAAAACACTTTATGCAAGGTGCTGCACACTGAATCTTTTTATACACAATCAAAGCTCCATACTTGTACATAATTTTTGATCTTTAAAATGAAATATATAACTATAAGAAAAACTAAAAACCTGTATATTTATAATTCAACATTAACATATATGTTTATAACTATTAATAATTCATATATTTTAATTAATATTTACTAATATTCCTAAACTTTAGAAACATATCATCAAAATAAATTAAAATAAAAAATATATAAAACTAATTTTCAAATTAAGTATTGTTGTTTTTTAAACAAATTAAAAGTAATAAATTAAAACAAATATCTCCAACCACAGAACTTCCAATAATAAACATATTAAAAATTGCAATATTGAAATTTAGTTTAAATTGTTTTAAAAAATAACATATAAATATGCAACAAAATACAAATTTATACGTCATAGATAATACACATTTACTTTATTTTCATAAATTATAAAGTCATTTAAAAATTTCAAAATAAATATAAATAAAAAAGTTTCAAACTATTCATTCATTAACAGTGACATTATAATTTTCAACATTGAAAACAATCCTTAAAATATTTTACGTTTTTTCAAACAAATTGATTTAAAAACAAAATGCATATACATTTTACAATATTAAAATTATTTTTGATGTATTCTAAATTTTAGCACGTTTTATCATTTTTAATTGTTCATTACCATTAATAAAATGTATTTATACATTCAAAATAATTATGAAATATTATTTATAAAATACTTGAAGTAACACATTTAATTTATACATTTTACAATATTAATTTGCATGCCATGAAAATATTTACCTTTCATTTGAAAGATTTAGGGGCCCATTACGATACCCGGCGTAAAAAAATCTGCCAGGCATGGAAGCGGCAAAAATCCGCCCGCACACACCGCCTGAACACCGACCACGCCATTACGAATACACAAACCGAAAACCGCCATCGGCGAAAAATCACACAAAATACCGCCCGCCAACGTCCGAGTCGGAGTCAAACCGCCCGCCACGGACGGAAACACGCACGACAACACAAAACCGCCCGCCCTCACGGCCGACACACCGCACGTGAAATTACGATCGCACCGCCATGAGCGCGGAAAAACCACAAATATACCGCCCGCCAGCGCAAACAACGCCGATGAGAATCGACACGGCAGAAGCCATGGCGCCCACGTACCTGCACAGAAACCATCCGCTCACAAAACCAATAGCACACAACATGGCCAACAAGTCCACACAGCAAGGCACGCACAAATACACAAGCACAGTACACATCCCGAAAACACCCCCCGGACAAACAAAAAATACAAAGGCCAGAACCCCAGACACAACACACCTGAAAACAACAGACCATGAGGACACACCCACATAGGTGAGTACAAAAGCAGCACTCCCACAGACCACAACCCCTTGCTACATTGCAAACCAGAGAGGAGAGGAGAGGACACAGTGACACAGCAAGGACAGCAGCACACCACAGAAACGCACACATCACTACCACCACCACCACCAACACCACCACCACCACCAAACACCGGCACCACAAACCCCCTGCACATTACACAACACACACCGCACCAGCACCACAAACACCATGGCACCACAAAGGATGCCCAAGTACACGCCCATTGAGCTGACGGTCATGGTCGACGAGATCATCAAGGTGTACCCACAAATCTATGGGAACATGGTCCAGCACACACCACTAGCCACCAGAAACAGGATGTGGAACCGGATCGTAGACCAGGTCAATGCAGTCGGGACCCTGCCCAGGAACAGAGGTGAAATAAACAAACGTTGGAATGACGTAAAGAGCCTGGTCAAGAAGAAGGAGGGCAAAAACAGAGAGCTGGCTGCCGTCACTGGCGGAGGGAATCCCGCGCTCTTTAAGACCTTCAAAGCGTGGGAGGAGAAGGTGCGAGTCATAATACATCCGGAGATCCTCGCCGGATTAGCAGGGGGAGTGGAGGCTGGTAAGTACAAACTAATGTATACCAGCACACCGCTATGTACTCACATGCACTACCACCATGCCACAGCTCCCAGGGACAAACACCCCCATGTCCAGCACACAATACACAACACATCACACACACATGCAACAGACACCACCACACACAGCCCAAACCGAACAACTGTAACATACGTGGGGACATGTGTACACTCAGCCAGCCACGTAACCACCAACAGGTCCCCAAATATGCCAGAAGCGCCACAACGAGCACCCACCACACCCATGTGTCCGCCACAGCTGCACTAACCGACAAGTAACAGGTAAGTGGCAGGAACACAAAGTGCAGTGGGTGGGAGGGTGGACAGCCCAAGTACAACACACACCAGGCCCCAGTCCCACAGCACAGCAAGGAGGAGCATCCCCCACACCCCACAGCCACGTGTCAGCCACCGCAGTGCACAACGACAGCCGAAAGGCAGACATCACGGTCCACAGCAATCGGTGTCAGTGGGTGTCCAGCCACCCCCACGACCCACAACACCCCCCACCCCCACAGACCTGCAACATGGAGCACCCCCGCTTAGAGCCATGTGGCATCCAGTACAGTGCACGCACGAACAACTTGCAGGTGGGAAACTGGACAGGGCTGGATTACTGGAGGCATGAGGACCATAACACGACCAACACATGGGACATGTCACGTAGCAGACGAACACGCAGCACCGCCCACCGTCACGAACAAGTGAACAATGTGCACACGGACATGAACAACAGACTCACACCCCACATGACCCATCACATACATAGCAACACCCAAGGAGCCACGTCTGCATGCACAAGCCACACTGAATATAGTACCACACGGCAGCCACTGTGCAACTCATCACACACAACCGAAACACCATTGAAGTCCTGTCCATGTAGCCCCTACTGCCTGTCAACCACACACCCCACAACTACGCCTATGTAAGACAAACAACACTAGACGCAACAGAGCAGAACAACATAAATGCACACGAACACCACTGAACCCATCAAACACACAGACACACCATGCACATACAACATACCATCCATCCGTCAGCCCCAGTCTCATGAAAGGCATGTCATCCGCACAGCTGCCACACATACAGCAGTCACGCTAAGATACATGCCCATGACCAACCATGTGCCAGAAGTCAATGAAGCGCACAACACACTGTGAGCAACAACACACAACATGGGCCACACCCCCCCCCGAGCACTGCAGTAATGCACATGGCACAGGGCAGCACGCACACCAAGGAGATGGGACAACTGCAATACGTTGGCTGGCACACAACCATCACTCACTCATAACGATGCGTCCAATGCCATGTCCAGTAATCACAACAGACAGCAAATATGCAGGCCATGTCAAGCATGCACACACCTCAAACCATGCACTGTCATGCTGCCACAACACATGTCACGTTCGGCACCCATGGCTCACAGCATGTACCCCAAAAGCATATCCCCTCCCAAATGCGAATCTGGGGCATGGCCCCCATGTTGCCATATGCGTTCCTAAGCGTTCCATTTGAACCCCAAAAGCATATTCCCTCCCAAATGCGATTCTGGGGCATGGCCCCCATGTTGCCATATGCGTTCCTAAGCGTTCCATTTGAACCCCAAAAGCATATTCCCTCCCAAATGCGAATCTGGGGCATGGCCCCCATGTTGCCATATGCGTTCCTAAGCGTTCCATTTGAACCCCAAAAGCATATTCCCTCCCAAATGCGAATCTGGGGCATGGCCCCCATGTTGCCATATGCGTTCCTAAGCGTTCCATTTGAACCCCAAAAGCATATTCCCTCCCAAATGCGATTCTGGGGCATGGCCCCCATGTTGCCATATGCGTTCCTAAGCGTTCCATTTGAACCCAAAAGCATATCCCCTCCCAAATGCGAATCTGGGGCATGGCCCCCATGTTGCCATATGCGTTCCTAAGCGTCCCATCTGAACACCAAAAGCAAAGTACAAACCAGACCCAGGATGGGCCAGGAGCCCGCATACACCAGAGTCACAATAAGTAGGGGCACAGCAACACACCCATCGGCATGGCCAATCCGTCCCATGCCACATGTGCACAGCACACAGTCCCATTGCCAAGCACACACAACTACAAATGCTACAGCCACACACACGCCTCCGGGAAACCCATGTACGAGATTGCACGAACTGTTAATGTCAGACGACAACTACATACTTCGCCAGGTGCAACACAATAACAAATCTCATTCTCTCCACAAGTGATGAACTGCTGGATGCTGGGGATGGAGCCAGCAGCCAGCACAGCCAGCCTACAAGCCCCCAACGAGGACACACGGATCTGGAGGATCTGTCCTCCTCTTCGGACACGGACCACCAAGCAGGCCCATCTGGTGTGGCAGGGCCCAGCCGCTCCCCAGGACCCCTCCTACCCACCAACCCATCATCCAGGGCTGCTGAACATTCCCAGCCCCCTGCTGCCACTGTCGTTGCGGCCACACCCACGGTCATTGTGGCCACTACCACTGCCGCAACCGCCACCATCGCCGCACCGACCACCACCACCACCACCACGTCTTCGCTGGCACCAGCCCCAGCGCAGGTGGTGGCCCGGCCGACTGGATCCACCCTGGGAGCCACAGCGAGGACCGTGGTGAGCAATGTGGCTAGTGGGCAGGCCGGTGGCAGCAGGACTGGTAGGAGGAGCAGGGTCAGGGAAACGCCAGCCTCCCCTGGGAGCCATGCCCTGCCTCAAATGGCCAGAGTCCTTGGGGCCTATGAAGAGGCCCAAGGACAATGGGTCCGGCCTGCTTCAGACACGCGTGAGGTGCTGGGGGTGCTGAGGTCCATGGACGCCCGTATGGGCCAACTCGTGGACCTCATGGGCCAGCTGGTGGTGGCGGTGAGGTCACTGCCAGGGACAGCAGCTCCCCTCCGCCACCACCTGCCGGGGCGCAGGGTGGAGCAGCAGTGTCCAGTTCCCCTGCGTCCACAGCCAGTGAGCACACCTCAACCACCAGCATGTCGCAAGCAGGCACCCCCTCGCAAACGTGGAAGGGGCCATCCGAAGTGGAAACAGATCTCCCGGGAGGACTTCGCACGCTCCAAACGCAAGTGAGGCAGCCAGCCAGCCTTCCGCCAGCCTTCCTTGACCAGCCACTGCATTGACTTGGACTACGATCCCACTCCACACAGCCATCTGGATGGCATGTGTGTGTTGGACTATGGACATAGAACCAGTGGGTACACCCTGAGCATCACGCAGCCATGACCGACAGCTCATTGTCACTGCACGCACCACTTTTGTCATCACCTTACACACAATCACATGTCACAGTTTGTAATAAATGCACCTTTTACACTAACTGCTGTTTGTGCCCTGTGTTTTATTTGTACGGAATACAACGGCCACCTTGGGCGGAAAGGCACCTGATGCATGGCATGGCAATTGAATCCGGAGGGCCTGTAGGGACCTAGGGGTGGGAGACAGAACAGGAGCACATTCAATGAGTGTGTCACACACCCATCACACAGTACATGTCAACAACTACAAGCAATGTACACACATCGCACAGAGCAATAGGGCACAATGCCACAGCCACCAACAGTGGCATACTACCCTGGCCATGGAGCGTTGACACACAGCACGCAGTGAACAAACGGCCACCCTGACACAGCACACACACACCTGCACAGATACAGCCACATCAGCCGTCGTACATGGACACTCACCGTCAAGTGAAGTAGCGGGCGATGAGCTGCTGCCGCACATTACCAGCTTCCTCCTCTCCGCTGTCCTCCTCACTCGAGCTGTCCTGGTCTGCGGGCTGGGGCCCTGGTTGATCTCCGTCATCCACGATGAGGGGGATCTGCTTCCGAATGGCCAGATTGTGCAGCATGCAGCACGCCACCACTATCCGGCACACCTTCTGTGGGGAGTACGCCAGCGCACCCCCGGTGCGGTCCAGGCACCTGAACCTGGACTTGAGGAGGCCAAAGGTACGCTCGACCACACGTCTGGTCCTCCCATGTGCCTCATTGTAGCGATCGTCTGCTGGGGTGCGAGGATTCCTCAATGGACTGAGCAGCCATGCCCCATTCGGGTACGCAGAGTCACCTGGGTGTGAGGGACACAGAGAACCGTTGCAATTCCAACTGGACAGGGGACAGCATCGCACAACCAGCACGCTACACCACTCCACATACTCACCGACAATACAGGCACGATCCTGTTGCATATTGGACATCAGTCGTGGCAAGATGCTGTTGCGCATTATGTGTGCGTCATGGGCCGAGCCTGGGATCTTTGCACACACGTGGGTGATCACCATGTCCGCAAGGCACACCACTTGCACATTCAGGGAGTGCGTGTGCTTCCTGTTGCGGTACAGGTGCTCAGTGGCCTGTGGTGGAACAAGGCCAACATGTATGCAGTCAATGGCTCCAACGACGTGTGGGATTCTGCCAAGGGCATAGAATGCACCCTTCACTGCCGCCAATTCACGAGCCCTGGGGAAGCGGATGTACCTGTTTCGGTACAGCATCATGGCTGCCAGTACATCCCTCAGCACCTTGCTGAACATGGGCTGGGACATCCCTCCTCCAATGCCCACTGTGTGCTGGAATGACCCAGTGGCGAATAAATGCATGGCGGCCATCACCTTAGCCGTGGGGGTGACAGCAGTCGGATACACCCTGCGGGGACGGAGATGGGGTTCTAACATGTCACACAGTCGATGCAGGGTTGGCCTGTCCAGCCGAAACTTCCTAATAACCTCTGTATCGTCCATGTCCGCCAGCAATTGGTATGGGCGGTCAATGTTCGGTCTCCGCCTAGGGACAATGGCAGAGGACACATGTCAAGGCAACACGACACATAGCAATTTCGCATACACATCACTGACATGACTGAGCAAGCACATGAGCCACAGCCCAGCTGTCAAGCTGGGACGGCACGGCCACAATACACTTACACAGGTCTCCCAACAATGGCAATGGCTAGTGATACAAACCACTGCCATGTGCATGCACATGGGGATCTAGGCCCCAATGACTTGCGGGGCGTGCTGATGGGGACTGACTGCATATCCGTCAAGCGGCAACGCCACGGCAACATGAATGTCTGCTGAGCATGGAACTGCTTCCGCGGCTGGATGAGTATGGCACACGACGACGACGATGTGGGCACAGGCTGAGCGGCCAAAACAAGTGGGACCTGTGGCACGAGGGGATATGAGACCTTAGTAGGTGTCAGCACTGCACCCTATGTACAGCACTGTACGGATCACACCTCCCGAAACATTGACAGGTGTCCACATTGACAGCCCCATGCCAAGACGGCTGTGTGCTTGCAGTCACACGTCACAGGTGAGAGGTTACATTGCACGTGCCAGGTGGCAGACGTACATAGTGGGAGCTGGCATGTGTGTGCATGTGTCTTCTGTTCAGGATCCACCAGATGGGCGCTGACTCTGTACTGAGCATTGGACACAGCATGTTCCGTGGAAGGCTTGTGTGTGTGGGATGGTGGCACTGGATGTGCCTCCGTTGGGTGGGGGGCCATGCACAGGGTGGGTACGTCGATGATTGCGCATTGTTGGTCACGGTGGGTGCACCAACTAAGATGTGTTGCCCTGTGTTCAATTCCTATGTCCGCATGATGATGGACTGTAGATGTGGGCAGACTACACATTGGTCGATGTGCTGTCTATATGCATGTGCCTTCACACCAGGCACAGCTGCCCCTGCACATGTGACCCCTGCTGGACTCGCTGCTGGGTCTGTGGAGCTGATGCACCTTCTGCGCGTGGGGCGGACAGCTCTCCTCACTTCCCTCATTGCGCATGTCATGACTTTGCCGCAGGTGACATGGATCATGGAGGGCCCACATGTACGCGTGGGTAGGCTACACATGATTGTACACTGGTCGCCACCCCCAGTCAGTGTTTCGAATGGGAAGGTTGTCGTGCTGGTGGTATGTTCGATGTGGCGGATGGGCGGGCCTAGGTGCGGGCTTACATTCCGGACATGGGGGTAGTTGGATTGGCGACTAGTTGCAGTACACACGGGACACGTCTCTTCCTTTCCACATCTGGGTCATCCCTTGTACTAACTGACAGTGATACAGTCATCTTCGCCCCAGCCCTCATGTCCTCCCCTCGCTCCCCCAATATGCATGCTCACCTGCGAGGCTAGCGCTTGCACAGGCAGCCCCAAGCTCGCACCAGAGAGGGCAAGGAGTGTATGTGTGGGTCCAGTTGCACGAGTGGGCTGTCTCAGGGTATGATGTGTGGCGGGACGCCGTCCACCTGCGTGGTGCCCCAAATGGAGACCCGGCCTGCATGGACTATGCATCACAGTCTTCGCCTTCCGGATCCGCCACCTGCGACACCCAGTGGCTGTGGCTGCCCTTGCGGCCAGGCCGCGTCCGTCTGTGGCTGATGGCCCACACATTCACTCTTTGGCCTCTCTGGGGAGGGCTCGGGGGTGGTGGCGCACGCGCTTGCACTTAGTCGCAATGGCATGTGGCGTGGTTGATATGATGGGCAATGGATGGGATGGTGCGAACCACCTCCCGTGACGTCAGTGCTGCTCGTGCTGTGGTGCGTCCCCCCTACACTTCCATTTGACTTGTGCCATGCTAGACGTTGAGGTTCTATTGCCTGCATGATATGACCAGGAGGAGCGCGAGGAGACCTCTCACACACCATGCTCCACTGCCATCCCGTGCCCTGTATCGCCTGTGCGGATTGACTATGTTGGGGTTACACCTGGTCGACTGGGGCTGTGTGTGCCTTGTCAAGGGGCATGGCGGGCGCACAACAGGATCCAGCTTGTCCACAGAGGGTGGGCTGAGGTGCGCCTGGTACCGCTTTGTACGTGTGCCCGGCTGCTGTGCACACACGTGTTCACTCCCCCGACAGGTGTCCTCTCACAATGCCCAGGGAAGCGGTGGTGTACTGTTCATGACCCCTCCCAACACGGCGTGCTCCAACTTGGCATGTGCGCATCTACCCGTCGCACCCACCCACCTAAGCACTGCGTCCATACGACTTCACACGACACATGTGTGTCTTCCACAGTAGTGCTACTCATTTGCGTTGACATCCAATACCAGTGGACTACATGGTCATGTCACGACTGCCGTGTACTTCACATACTCTCATCCTCTCTCATTCGTACTTGTGAAATGAGTCAGCGGAGACAGTTTTGGTTTCAAACATTATATTGAGTCTTCTGTCCTCTGTGATGCAGTATAGTGGACACTACTGGCAGCGGAATACATGTTGAGGATATACTGAGCATGATTGCAAATGGGATAGGGTGTGGGGTTACATGTGATTGGCTGTTGCATGTGGGATGTGGGCTTCAGAGTGACATCTGCTTGGCCAAGGCTGTGCTAATGTACATTTACGTATTGCTGCGGAGCTGCGGACTTTGACACAGACGGTATACATGTAGCCTACCAGACCGCTTGGCATCATGGGCACAGTCCATCTCAGTTCCATGTGACAGGTTTGCTGCGGTTGTTCCTCATGCACGCGTGCATGTGAGATGACATCAGGGCATGTGCTTGCGTGCATGCAGCGGCGTGCCACTTGTTGTTGCACTGTGGTGGTTACTGGACATGTCACAGTCACTGGGGTCGTGTTGTTGTTGTATGCACTTGTCGTCCATGCAAAGGTCCTGGTATGGGATTCCCGGGGCGGGGGTGGGAGGGGTGCAGCACCCACAGACTCCAGGCGACCTATTCATGTCCACTGAGCGGTGTGTGTGTCCATGTGCGCTGGATCCATGTCGTGTCCTGGTTGTTCGTGCAGTTCCGTCCATGTGGGTGCGATACACAGACCCCATGCCACTGCCTCCCACGATGCATGCGGTGTTCCTGGATGTGATGGGGAACAGTGTGCATGTCCCGGTCATATCCGATGTCATGGCGATGTCGTTGATGGTGTGGTTACAGTTGCCGGTCGTTTGGTATGGCTGTTGTGGTGGTGACTGGCCAGTCCGTGCGGAAGCTAAGCATGGGTGCGGGGTTGGACATCATAGGTCACTCGGGGAACCTGCGTTGTGGTCCGACGAATTGACAGGTTGTCAGGTATGCGATGCCGTCCAGCAGGGCTTCCATGTCATTGGTGGTGTACATGTTTGCCAGCCAATGTAGCGGATGGTGGCTGTCAAGGTGTTGTTCGTAAGTTGTCCCTTGGAGGACCATGATGGGGCATGCTGGGTGACATTCGATGTAGCTGTTCTCGATGATCCGTCGTGTGGAGGCACAGTGGTCCCATTTCAGTGCAGGTGCGATGTTGGCCACATACGCCATGCCCCCATAGGCAGAGCAGGCCCTGTCGTGTGCGTCCAGAGGGAGGAGTAGTGGTAGCAGGTCCGCCTTCAGACATGCCGGGTTGGAGAGGCATATCTCCACGGGATGCTGGTAGGGACACCTCCAACAGTAGAAGACGGGTATGACGCAGCTGAACAATGTGATGCGGTAAGTCAGTCGGTAACTTACGTTCAGCAGGGACAGGAGATCGCATCCCAATGTATGGAACAGGTTGGTTTTGTACAGCTTGAGCTGTTCGGCGTAGTTGGGTAGGTGTGTTGCGGTTGCCATTTCGCAGCGGTGCGTTGTGGTGGCGTGCTCCGGCTGTGTGTGCAGTCTGCAATGTGCACGCTCCGAGGTTGCTGTGAGCTCTGTGTAGTCGTAGGGAGACAGGACTTGTGTTCTGTTGGCTTGTTTGGAGGACACGGGCCCTCTTCCCACATGCTTCTCAGACAGTTCAAGGTCAGTGATGTGTGACTCCTTCCAATTAACTTGCATGTGGCCGACATGGGGAGTGTTTTCTTCTTTCTTCCCCGTCCGTTGTGTGCTTCTGTGATATGCGCTATCTGCCCTGTGGTCGGTCTCCTCGGCAAGCCTGTGTTGGTCTATTCTTGGACAATGGCTGTATTCACCGGCTTCTGTCGTAGGGCTGTGGTTTCGGAGTTGGAATGGAAGGTCATTCAGTGCTGTCTGCTCTCCCTTGTGTGGGCGGCAGGCTGCCTTTCCGCTCTGCGTTGGGCCTTGTGTGTGAATGTTATTCTTGGGCCACCTGTTGTCGGTCCCCGGGCTCTTTGGTGTTCCGTTTTATATGTCTTGTTCATATGTGCAGGGTGGTATGGGTGTTTCAGTGTGGTACTGGCGTTCCTCTTCCCGAAGGGGCCCTGCTTCTCCTAGTTGGTGTTGCCGCCGCTGTGTGCTATGCCATGTTTGTTACACTGGGGTGTGTCCTGCTGTTGCGTGTCTTCACTGACATGTGTGCGTCGGTTGTGTGGCGTTGGGTGTTGTCCGTGAATTGGGCGTTGGGGACATGTCTGTGGCAGGCCTGTCACGTGTCATGTGCGTTCGGGGTGGGGCTGATGTGTGTGCTGCTTGGTTGTGTCCCTGTGTCTGTGTGCGACGCATGCATGGCGCTGCGGTTGGCCTCTGCGTTGTGCGCATGTGTGGCGGCGTCATCGGCGCTTTGGGGCCGTGACGGGGTGGTTGGTTCCTAGTCCCAGGTGGTGTGTACACATGTGTTCCGCGATGTTACGATTTGGCCTGTGTGTCATATGTGGATGCAATGGTGGATGTGTAGTGTACACGCGCTGGTGGGGGTTGTCCGCTTTTTCCGCCCTTGCACTGTGTGCGCTGTTTGCGTGCACTTGTTGTGTGTGTGCCTACCTGCGTCTCCGCGGTACGTTGCGTCCTTGGTGGTGCATCAGCAGGAGCATGGGGAGGGCCTGCAGTGCTGGATTCATGCTCGGGGAGCCGCTTCTTCGTTGTCCGTGCTCGGCATCCGTGTTGCCGCTTCGGTTTGTCGTACGGTATCTCTTGGCCGTGGGAGCCGTTTGTTTGCGGCATCGTAATTTATGCGCCAGGCGGGACGTGTTTCGTCGGACGGTGTGTGTCAGTTGTGCTGCGCTGCTACGTGAACGGGCGCACTTTGATGGCGGACGGTGTTGCTGGCTTGCCGGCGGTGTTTGGCCTACTTTTCGCATCGTAATTGGGCGGGCGTGTGGACTGCTGCGTGCCGGCGGTAACTGGTGCTTTTTGCATCCGCCAGCACGGCGGTGGTGCTTCCGCCCGCCATCGTAATGGGCCCCTAACTTTTTAAAAATCTCCTCACCCTTATCCCGTAAAATCCAAATAAAATTAATTATTTTAAATACGGAAAAAAAAAATATTAAACATATCAAATCAAACACTCTACAATAAAATACATGCAAAATAACACAAACGAAATTATATACAACAATATTTTTTAAATCAATATTTTTTTTACACGATATTAAAAATCGATATTAAAAATGACAAAACAATATTCTTACCTTCAATATTCCTGTTGACAATATTTTTGACATCCTGATATTGTTTACACAATATTTTTGTATAACAATATTATGTTCGATATTTTGTCCAAAAACTTTATCAAGAGATACTGCAGCCTACACCCTGTTACCATGGACCTTATTTGGAGGTAGTCGGGGGTCTCAGCTGAGTCCTCTAGCTTGCTTCCTGCTACTCCTGGCACTTTCTTTGTGACTCCTGGCCTCAGAGGAGACAGATTTTTCCCCCTCCGAGGCCGCAAAGGAAGTGCCAGGAGTAGCAGGGAGCAAGCTCGAGGTCTCAAGGGGACCCTTAACTACCTCAATATGACGTCCATGCCTCTAACCCCTGCCATCCACCAAATTGAAGTTGTATATAGAGTCATTCCCAGCTCTATATATCAGCAAATGCACTAACACTTTTGAGGAAAGCTTTTCTCCTCTTTCCTCTCCATAGTATCAAGTGCTACCCCTCCCATATAGGAGATGCCAGAAATGCACATATGTTGTCTGCAGAAAATCAACCTCTCTCCCACTCTGCTCCAGACTGTAGGCATCCCAGAAGGAACTGCAGGCCTGCAACACTCCTGCTTAGCCCACCAGTGCTTCTAGCATACAAGTACAACTCACTGCATGGCATACAACAGCGTCTATCATACATGCACATGCATAACTCACAGGATGTTACGTTGAGAATTCCGGGTTCATCGTGAGCAGAAGAAGATTAGACGATTGAGCCAGTATACATTAATTCATATCTCAAAGGTAAAAAACTTGTCGTTATAATTCACTCTCACGGTATGATGCCACCACCGTACTCCATTCATGAAACTTGTGACAGGGACAGTAGTCCTCCACCACTATGAAGGTGCACTTGGTGCACCCCTTCCCGCCTCAGTGCAGGTCCACAACCAAGCATTGTCATTAGACCGGGCTTAGGTCAATGTGCAGATACAGGATTAGTGTGTGGCATGACCAAAATCAAACACCAGCATCCACGAGTATTTACTTCAGGCATGCTTGGCAGGGGACATGGCTGTATATCATGTAGGGAAAATTCCCATCCCAACAATGATTTTTTTCTCAAGTGGCAAATCCTATGTGATTCTAATGTTCTGGACATGATAGGTATTGCTAAAACGTTTTATAGCTTGGGTGATCTGTCATTCAGGGTTAACGCAGTTGGCTGGCAGTTTTTCTGGGGTTGGTTAGATTAGATCTCATTTAATGTTACACCAGGTTTTTCTCTGCAGTCTGATTCCTCACATACCATGTTTACTTTGACTCTCAAATATCGTCAATTTCTTGTCTCATTCCACAGGCCTTCTATTCTGCAAAGAATATCCATGGCGCTCCTGCTTCGTGGTTTTCGTGCTGTTTCCGAGACTGACAATTCCAGATGATTGCAGTTGCACCATTTAAATACAGTATGGGGCATATTATCAAAGAATAGCGATAAACATCGCTAAGCGCACTTAGCGCGTTTCTGTTTATCGCCGTCTATCGCTGAATTACATCGCCGTGTTAGCGGCGTATTATCAACGCTTTGCTAACAGGCGATGTAATTCCAGCGATAGACGGCGAGAAACAGAAATAGCGCGTGAAATCCAGCAATGATTTCACAGCGCTATGGAGAAGCTTGCTGATAGGGGAGTGTGGACCTAACCAGTCAATCCACCTCCCATTATCAGTATAGCTAAGTCGATTCAAAAGCAGACGTTCAATACCTGCGATAACTGCGGTTAACGCGGCTTTTTTAATCGCTTCGCGGTTCTGGGGCCGCGTTGATAATAGAGCGAAGTTGTGTCTGCGAGTGTTTCCATGACGTGTTAGTCAGGAACGCCTACTTTGCATGCCATTAGCGATATATATCGCTGACATAGTGGAAAAAAAACGACAGCTAATGCCTGTAATCCTGCGCTAACGCCTGTTAGCGCAGGCTTGTTAATAGGGCGATAAAAATATCGCCGCTTTTTCGGCAAAAATTGCAGCAAAAGTGGCGATATTGCCCTTGATAATATGCCCCTATAACTTTCTTTCCTTTTGTTATAAATATTTTAGAAAGTGTTTGTGCCCTCCGTATTTTACATAACAACCTAGGTAATTAACTAATTACATGTATGTGGCTGCTAAAGACTGAATAGGCTAAATTAACTCTCATCTTTTTCCCATGACAATGTGTGGTGCTCATGGAGTTGCTGAATGCTGTATTTGTCTCTCTCTCTCTCTCTCTCTCAATATTTTCATAATACGCCTATCACTGATTGATTTAAAACCTAACACTCTTCCCCCCAGTTGTGAGACCAATTGTTCTGTAATCTATGAACACTATGTAGATCCCACAATTGACAGAGCGATTGTGGTGTAAGCAATGATAAGCTTGTTACAGGAGGAGGTTAAAAAATTGCAAAGTTGCCCACAACTCCCACTGTACACTAGGAATATTGGAAAATCATGGTGCAGAAAATACATTATAGCAATACTCAAAGGAAGGCAGAGATAGAGTTCTTCAGACATGAAGGTTGTGTTTTTTATCATCCACTAGGCTTGCGACAAATGACTCTGTACATTATGATCATTTATACTGGTCTCTGTCTTGGATTTTTCACTCATTCTGAGCCTTATTACGACCTTGGTGGTCGGATCACCAGGCCGCAGCACCAGTGGTCAGGAAAACGCTTCCAAACCGGCATGCTTTGGCTCACAGAGAGAGCCTGAAGGCTATGCTGCCGTACAGCAGTGCCTGTGCTGACATGCACGCTCTGCTGCCATGCACCATATCATGCATTGAACACAGTGTGTGCACAACAGTGCAGGCATGGGGGGGCGCAACATGTGCCCCCTGCCACAATGGGTTAAAATGCCATGGACCCTGTTTGTGACCCTTCCCTGCCTTTTTCCTGCACTGAAAAGGTCGACAGAAATGCAGGTCGTGATTAGCACAGCTGTGCCGGCTTTGGCACTGCCTTCATTCCCCGCTGTTTTCCCCACTGACACCACCGCCGCTGCAGGATACAGGATCCTGCCGGTGGTGATGGTCTTGTGGCGGTCCTACCTCGGTGGTCGCAATTGGGTGGTCCGACCGCCGAGGAGGCGGAGGTCGAACCGCCACCATGGATACAACGGTCTTGGGAGTGCTGTACTCATAATCAGGCCCAGTGTCTTTTCTTTTAGTTTCATTTTGCAGAATAAAAATACTTTTGCTAGTTTACCTGCTCCATTCAGAATAAGAGGAATCCTCTATTTCCTGTTGTATCTTCCCTGACTGGGTGTGTTGAGGCCTTCAGCAGGTACACCATTTGGACCATAATTCCTGCTCCAATAAAAACTGGAAAAGTGTGGTTGGGTTGGTGTTTGCAATAATTGTAATGTGACATCTATTCTATGGGTTGTAAGTATTCCTAAGTGGTGCATGCAGAGGGTAGGCCAGTATCAACTATTATTAATGGGAGAGTGCTCAAGCGACATCAAGTCATTAAAGGGGTTATAGGTCAAGCATGGTCAGTTTTCCAACACTGATTGCAGGATCGTAGATTGGAAGCCAGCATTGGGGGTACTCTGGCAAGAAAAAAGAGGATAGATGGACAATTAAACATTTCCTGTATTATGGGCCAGGTTCGGCACTCAACCTCTATTGGCAGGAAGGTGGAGCTTCCTGGTTGTAACGGGGATGTTACAGTAAAACACATGACTAATAATAATCTTTTAAAAATATGTTTAACAAAAAAGTGTTTATTTTATAAAACACACAGCCACCCAACAGACCCACCTCTCTAAGGGCCTCTAAGGGCCCGGTTTATAGTTACTAACCCTGGGTTTTGCAAAATCACATGGTTTGCTACTGCAAAAGGTTTTTCATTATGTACAAAAGCCCTTTACGAATCTGAAAATACTTTCTGACTTGTAAAAATACTTTTGTGACCCTGTCTGAATCATAAATAGGTGAGGGCTTGAAAGGGGTGACCTCCTTCTTGTTATGAGTCGGAGAGAGATATCAATTTTTTGTGATTGACACTGTGGTCCAAACCTTTGATCAGGTTTCTACACCTTAGAAGGGGTGATATCTGATTTGAAAACGGGAAGGAGTCCCTTTTGAACCATTTCCCCTTTGTGAATCTTGAGAATTGTTCAGGGAAAGTTGGCAGTGGTCCTATTGGTCACAGACAACTTTCAGTGAAGCTTTAAAAAAATTTCCTTCAAGGAAAATGAACTGCATTTTATTACAACCTTCTCTTCATTTAAACAGAATCTTAGACAGGGAGATCTGCTGACCCTTACAGGTCACCATCCCTGTGATTGTGGCCAATCACAGGTGGTCACAAATGAATGTCGATTAAATATGTGATCCACTGCGATTCGTTTTTTGTGAACTAATATTATATATCTTATAGTTAGCTGTGAGGTAAGTCCTCTTGTGAAGTAAGACCTGCTTTTCGTTGTGGGTATTCCCAATGTTGTGGCTCATGCTATGCCCCACTCACTGCAAATGCAGAGTTTATACTCTCCAACTGCCGTGCTTGTTGGGTCTTCTGCCTGCCGCCAAAATGAGAGGGAGGCGGTGCTTCACAAACAAAAGGTAGTGCTAGTGCTGTTGCCTCCTTCTCATTGTGACAGCAGGAGCAGGTGTGCTAGGACCCACTTGTATCCTCTGCCATGACTGAGGGGTTGGAAGCTGACAAACAACAAAATGCGGACAGACAGGTAAAGATATGAAAAATTAAACTACAAGAGCATGGAAAGTAGGCAGAATGTCAAAATAAAGAAGGACAAATGTGTGTGGTCGACAGATTGTGCTATATATTTTTTGTCAAACATAGGCAACAGAGATTCTGTATCTGTACCTACTGTGTTATGATTTGCACTGTAAGTTTATGCCAAAAATTTGGCAGGATAGGTTTAACAATCTTTGGATGTATATAAAACACATTACCTTCCCCTTCCTTTACACCATCACTCAACTCTTCCTGAACACTCACCCCTCTTCCCCCCCTCATTTTGAGCACCAATTTTATGGTTCAATTCTTACATTTATTGTCATTCTTATTTTTCTCCAATTTTGCGATGAAATTAAATCACATTCACTTGTTGGTCCTTTAAGGTGATATCTGAATTATTCTTCTTATGCCAGCTTAAGTCTGCTTTTGTTATGTCGAAGTGCAAATGATTGCCACTGTGACCATTTCTTTATTGTACCATATACTACCCGGGTCCAGTGGTCCCACGGGTCACCCCATTGATATATAACTCTTAAATGTGTGTGGTCGGCAGGTAAAGGATCAGTCTGGACTTGGCTGGACATGGAAACACTAGCTAACAAGCAATCAGAAGCAAGTGGGAGTCTGGAGTGCTTTCTAAAAATGAATGCTTATGTGCACTGCATAACAATTTCTGTCTAATTTTGTAGCCGGATCTGCATTACCATTAATCTCACATTTTGAGTAATTTCTTATAAGGAAATTATGTGACTTTAACTCGGGTTAATTAAAACTATACCCCCACAAATGTGTGTCCGAAATCACCTCGGACAACAAATACTCAAGAAGACTAGTTTAGAAAGTGTGTGAAAAAAATGCCATTGAATTGATTTTTTAGATATGGGTAGCTATGGTAGTTGGACCCAGGTTTAGCTAGTAATTAGTGAAATCTTCCATCCCCAGACATTTCGAAAAACTAGACATGTGGATGGGTCCTTTGTGGTGTGGCTTGTGTGGATGTCACCATGTTTTTTTTTTTATCCTGAATGTCAAACTTTGGTTCAAAAACAGAATGTGACAGAAAAATCTTCATCAAAAAAATCTACATTTTGTGGGGAACAGCAAATGCACCACCACTCATCATTTACACATTATCCTCCCAATACAAACAATGCCTCATAGGTGTGAGCGGTCCTACCATAACAGGCAGAAGCAGGCAAAAATCTATAACGATGTTGAGTCAATGTGATCTTTACATAGTCAAAGTTCTGACTTATTCCTCTCTGGTGCAATAGGCCAACAAACACATGCAGGGTGCCATTTTTATTAGAAGTGTTAAAGTCTTCGGAATTTAGTCATTTGACGTAGGTTCTGGAGTTTTCCATCACAGAAAACTGAAGACATTGTAAATAGTTTAACTAAACTTTGACGTGTAGGGCATTGTGAGTAATAAAATGTATTGTAATCTACACCATCCACATCAGAGCTCATCATTGCATCTTCCACTGCTGTAACTGGTAAGTCTTGTTTCAATTGTCATTTGAGGCTGGACTGCTCTCATTAGAGCCCTAATCAGTGCGAAACTGGTCCCTGGTTGCTTGTGTTCCAGTTCATGGCAGACCTGGCCTGGTACTTCGGGCCAGACTGTTCCCATTGGAGCAGGATCAAGCCTGATTTCCAAATGGCTGGGTCCAACCTGAGGTTCCTCGATGTGCAAAATAACGAAGGAATGGGATGCAGCCCCGAGTAATTGCCAGTGGATGAGATTCATTCAAGCATTCCATCCATCAATTTTTTGTATACGCTAGGAGTAAAATGCAACACATGTTGGCGATGCTCCAGTCAATTATATATTTATTTCTCTTTCCTTTGAATATGAATAAACGATATAGCAACTGTATGAACAAGCTCAACAATGGTAACGTCATTCAGAGATAAGTGATTGAGAATGCCACATGTATGTTCACTCACAAATGGCTTGATTTCTGAGACCAAAATATCTTGAAAGACAATTATCCACCAGCAACCCCCCCCCCCCTCTTTCTCCCGCTTGGGCACATGTGTTCCGCCTGATGAGGTTTGGTGTTTGAGGATATATGTTTAGCCACCTGTACTTTCAAGTGTGAATACTGATATGTGTTTCTATTAATCGAATTACCCAAAGCAAAATAGGGCTGTCTACTTATGTATTTATTAGTCTAAGTGTACACCAGGTGACTTGTACACAATGAGACTAAGGTGATGGTGTGTTTGATTTTCTACCAGAAACTCGTACCGTTAAGACAGCACGTTGTAGTTTCTCTACCTGTTCGTAATATCTCCTTTCTCCCTTTCCCCATTTGTTTCTCCCTTTTATTTACTTAGGTCCTTACTACGAGGGACACCGTTAAGGTTGGTATAACTTGCTGAGGGTATGGTTACTCATTTCTACATATAGATAAGAATTACCCCTCAAGTGAGTAGATAGTAGGATACCTTGGTCCTGAAGAAATGCCACGATCTCAGTGCTTATTTTTTAAACAAAATAAGTGCAGAGGCCCAAGGTTTTTCTTAGGAGCCGACCGCTGCCATTGCCAAATGCCTGGGTTGCTAAATACCAAGTACCAAGGCAGCCTTGTTTTCATGGCACTCACTTCCACCACCCTACACTCCTGTTCTCTTTATTTCAATCTTTCACATTCTTGTTCATCACTGCATACTTCGTTTGTCAGTCGTTTTCTGTTTCACTTGCTCATTTCTCTTCTTCATTTTCACTCTTGCTCCAGTTAAAGGTTTGATGCAGCAGTTGAGCATGTAGATATATTCTGGCAACATTTGCAGAATTCTTAAAATGCATGAATTGGTGAGGGACTGATTTCTGCAATAATATTTGAATTGGGCCTAATGGTAGTCTCATATCTTCATATTTATGTCTAAGATCTCCTTCCATGTTCACAGGCAGGACTGGGCCACAAAAGCATGCCTTTCTGGTCCGATGCACTGTAATCTTGACACTTTAGTCATATGGCATACTGGAATGTCAGCTATGAAGAAGTGGGTTCTAACCTGTAAGTCAACCCCACAAGGTTTTTTCATTTTTGACATTCTCGGTTTATGTGAGTTAGCCTCCTTAATCTTGTTTCTCCCAACTTAATTTTCTTTAAAATGGTTTTAACCTTTAACCACCAGTGCCCACCTTTTGAAATAAGGTATGCTGCTGTGCTCCAGGGGTTATGAGGCTCTATGCTAGTTAAATGTAAACACATGCTCCCACACGAGTAAGTAAGTCCGTTTTTATATAGCGCAGCTACTCACCCTTACGGGTCTCAAGGCGCTGGGGGCCGTTGTGAAAATTAAGGGGCATATTAACAACGGCCAGCGATAACTATCGCTGGCCGTGCTTAGCGATAATTATATTATCGCAGGCTATCTCTGGTATTTATCGCCCTGGTAGCGCGTTATTAACAACCCGTTACTCCAGGGCGATAAAAATTCCAGAGATAGCGAAGTATCGCTTTTGCAGGGAACATCGCTGGTTTTCCAGCGATGTTCCCTGCAAAAGGCGATATCCTGCTGATACGACCCACAGGGTCGTATCAGCATAATCCACCCCTATGTTAGGGATGGCTAAGTCAGGATTTTAGCAGACGTTAGGTTTTGGCGAAAACGGCCATTTTCGCCAAAATCTAATGTGTGCTAAAATCATGTGAGCTGCCTTGTAAATATCGCGATGTAAACATCAGCGATATTTGCAAGGTAGCCCATCTTAGGTACGCCTAGTAACGCTCACTTTGCATCTCATTGGAGATGCAAAGTGAGGCGTTAGTGAAAAGGGTGCTAACATGCAATTATGCATGTTAGCACCCTCTTGTGAATAGGGCGCTGGTTTTATCTCCGCTTTTTTGGCTTTGTAAGCCAAAAAAGCGGAGATAAAGCCCTTGTAAATATGCCCCTAAGTGAGCTATTGCCCAGAGTCACATGGTGCTGAGCTGAGCTGCCGCAGCCGGGGATCGAACTGTGAACCCTGTGCTCCGAAGTCAGCTGCCCTGGCGGCTGCACCACACCTCTCCACTTGTGTGCAGATTGAATAAGGTAGAATGTTGTCTGACTCAGCCTGTTGTGAGCAAACAGTTAACCCTGTCATGGATGGAACTCAGTTAAAATGCATTATGGCCTGTTTAAGTCTTATAACACAATTAGATCTATAGCATTCTAACTGTATTTGCACTTTGGTTCAAGCATACTAAAATTGTAATATTGGATAGACTCTACATAGAAAAGCCATTGAAGCAACTTTTTCTATATGACCCTGTGTGTCAAACACATATAAAACACTAGTTGTGGCATATGTACTGGCTTTATGCACTATGACATATGTAATATTTCATTTAGCAACCCTTAATGAGAATCAGAACTTTGAACTATGATTTGCCAATTAATTACTCTCCCTGCCTGCTGGCAGTTTGATATCTCCCCCTGAACAATAGACTGACTTGGAACTATTATCTTTTTTTATGGACGAAGAAACGGGGAAATCTGCTTAGGGTGATTAGCTACTGCACTTTGAGATTCCTGGGCATGTCTTTTTCAGAGAGGACAAGGGAGCACAAGCAGAGCTCTGGCACCATTCTTAGCAGGTTTCCTTTTGAAATCTTGGAGGAAATACACCAGTTTTGGGTGGGCCATCCCAGGGTCAGTGAAAAGGTCTTTCAGACCCTCGGTTGATTCGGTCATTTTCAGAAATCCCAGAATGCTCTGCAGGGGATGGGCCAGCCTGTGGGCTGTTCCTCTAAAATATGAATTTGCAATATAGGACTGATGTGGCATCTGTGGATTGGGTAGGGACTCCCATATTCTAGAACTTTCCACCTCCACTTTCAAAAATCCGTACAAGAGCAGAGACTAATAGACAAGTGTACCCACAGAAGAAGGGGGAAGGAAAGATTGGCTTGCCATTAGCCCCTTACTGGAGTGGAAGAGCTCTGGACTTATACTTCGTTGGCTCTATTAAACTCTGACTACAGTGTCAGTTGCACTGCCTTCACTAGTCCCTGTGGAGGACAGTTGGGGATGTACTTGCTGGAGATCTTAGACTTCTGTGGACTAGTTATGGCTGGAAGTGCTCTAGGAAGGCACTTATGGGATAAAAAGGCACTTACTAGTGACCTGGAAGCTTGGTGTCTAGGAAGTGCAATCTGGAAGATTAGTCTGCTTTGAGGGTCATTGGTTGCTGCTGCAGAAAGTCCATGGGTCAGGTGGTTACCATGAGCTAGGGCAGAAGGGCATGCCACTGAATCTCTTTGCTGCTCTATGTAACTGCACTTTTGCTTCAGATTTGCACATGCATAGTTGCTCTCTATGCACAGTTACACATGTGAAATTGCTAATAAATGAGTATTACTGGAAAGCTGCAATTGTCACACATTCCCAAAAGTAGCTGTGGAATTCTTTGATTTATTTGACAACTGTAAAAATCTGTAAATGATCTTGAAAGGTGAGTGTGATGGAGGAGGATGCCACAATGGAGTCTTTGAATCCCATAGATCCAAAGATCCCATGGTTGAAATTGTGAAGCCAGTCAGCAGTGCACAAACTTATAATTTCTGACGTGTTGGTATTTATAAAAGCAGCGGCGGCCGGCACAGGTAAGCGCAGTGAGGAGGGTCAGGGTGCGGCGGGGGGGCGAGCCAACAGACGACAGAATAGGTATTATTTTATTTATTTAAATATACCTATTCCATCGTCTGTCGACTTCCCCTCCCACCACGCCCCGCCTCCTCACCGTGTTTACCTGTGCCTTCCGCCACTGTATAAAAGTGAAAAATGTTCTCAAATAACCAGCCATGTCTCTAAGAAGTGTTTGCAAGGACGTATGATGCCACATTTCTGGGCCATTAAAAGCAACTACTGGCAAACCCAATAGGTCTGGCTTACATCTGAATTCCAGACTAAAATATGAAAAAGCCTGCTGCCATGAAATAAAAAAAGAACAACTTCTTTATGCTTACAATGCGTGTATGAGAAAACCAAAGAGTCAATGGCATGGGGTGAAGCAGTTTTACTCTTGAGGGTGGGCTAAAGCTTGACCTGTGTACATTTTGCCACACTTTTATTGCAGAGAGCTGCGATGTCAATCCCGACCTGGTTGTGCTTAAACACTGACCTAAAAAGTTCTACGCTTATTTAAAATATTTAGGTTCCTCTTGAGGTTCTTCTCCGTTGCCTCTAAATAGTGGTCAGTTTATAAGGTTTCAACACTTGAACAAAGATCAAGTTTAGGATTGAAGATTTATATCGACTTTCAATATTACATATTTTAAAACTGCAGCTCACTTTCCTTAAAAATATTGAATTTCACTTTATTGTTATCACCACTCATTGCTGCCAGCATGAGTTTGCATATTTTCAGATGGCAGTTTGTAAACCCCAGGAGAACGTCCACCTACCTTTTAATGACAGTTGTTGTATCCTAGAGAATAGAAAAATTGTAGTGCCTTTTTTAGCTACAACTGAGGGCCCGATTCACAGAACTAACGTAAGACAAAATCCTAAACTTACTACCATTTTGGTATTCACAGAAGGCACTTACTCATTTTGGTATTCACAGAAGACACTTACTCATTTTGGTATTCACAGAAGGCACTTACTCATTTTGGTATTCACAGAAGGCACTTACTCATTGATGAGTAAGTGCCTTCTGTGAATACCAAAATGAGTAAGTGCCTTCTGTGAATACCAAAATGGTAGTAAGTTTAGGATTTTGTCTTAAGTTAGTTCTGTGAATCGGGCCCATAATGTGGCAGCGTTCACCTCTGGTGTGTGCACTTAAGAAACGAGTTGAAAGAATGCAAAATGTGACTTTTCAAGATGGCAGCTTTTCCTGCCAAAATGAACTGTGCCAGTGGGTCCTTGCTCAACTCCTATCCAATTTCAGTAAGACCTTCTCGGATACAGCCTGCTACCTTGGTCAGCTGAGAAATTCTGACTTCTATTTTGCAGACCATATTTTAAATGGTAAAATCCTTTACCGGACCATCCCGCTTGGTGTATCTGACCTCGGGATCCATCACAGTTGGCCACAAAATGCACCTGGGTCCCAGTCTATCTTGACCATAGTCTATCATTGGTGCTTAGTGATTTTTTGCGCTATTTTTCACACAAAAAAGTTTTAAAGCTCATATGTCTGTTTCCCCTTTTTGAACTTTTGGGGTTCCTCCAATGGAATAGTGTTATTATTCCTTGAGGTGGGCATCTGCCCATCCTAAATAATAACCCACTTTCTTATAAACAATGTTGTTTTCTAAATTAAAAGATGCCATGAATGCTTTTTTAATCACCCATTGCTCACACTTGATTTAGGGGTGACTGTTCTTTATTCCTTTCTATTCTTGTGATATATTGGACGTTTGCCTTTTGTCTCCATAAAATAGTAAATTCTTTAATGCTTATAGCTTGAACTGATTTTTAAGACAAATGAATCCATTTGCAGCAGTATTGTGATCTCATTCTGTAAATCTTTATTAATTTGTTTGTCTGCAATTGTTCATGTAAAAAACTAGTGTTCGTTTCTATATGAGGTAGGTAGTATATCAATAGGGCAGGAATTAGTATTGTCAAAAAGCTCATAGTTATAATTTACTTGAGCAAAGCCAAAGCTGTGTCTGAAATATTCTCCCTACTTTTACTTGCTCTGACAAGAATACAGCAGGCTAATGGGGGCACAAATGGCTACTGTGAGATGAGGTCTTGTGAAATAAGACAATGAATGCCTCATTTTCAGAAATAAATTCAAGAACAACAAATATACCGCATCTGTAGATCAAATTTACCCAAAACTTTGCCGTTATAGAATTGCAATCCAACACTTTCCGAACAAAATACGTTCTGCATATGTGTTCCCAGGAAGCCACACGGTGGTCTGTTTATTGTTTGCAGCTCTGATATAATACTCAGGTTTACTTGAGCCCAGGAGAAAGACACTGGGGCATATTCTCAAGGAACCAACGCCGAGTTAACGGCACTTTATCTCAGTCAAAGTCGTGATAAATTCATCGCCGCATTCACAAGCTGGTGCAAAGAGCCAATATCACCAGTTTACCTGCGATAGCAGCCGCAAACAACATCGCCACAGATGACCCCGGCAACTAACGCTAATGATATGCAGAGTAGGTGTTCCCGTGCAAAAATCCGCGACAACACCACAACGCAACAATCTCAACAACCAGCCAGATCCGCGATAAGATCACAAAACATGCGATAAGGCGCGTTAGCAGCAGGAAATTAACACCTGCTCTGACCTGGTGCAAAGTCGGACGACAACCTGCACCAGAAAAGGGAGCCCAGTCCACAGCCACACCTAAAGAACAACAGATGCCATGGAGCTACTCATCATGCAGCTCGGAGCCCCAACAGGGCCACAACACCCACCGCCACCACACCCAGGTCCGCCGAACACCCCCCCGGCCCCCCCCCGGACCACCACGGAGGCAGCGCAGACAAAGACAGCGGACCTTCAGGAAACGCACCAGCCTCACAGACTTGACACCAGAGAATGTCATTGCCCACTACAGACTCAAAAGGTCAACCATCCTCCGCCTCCTGACCATCATTGCCCACAGGCTGACGGGACCAACACAGCGGACAACCAACATCCCACCTCAGACAAAGCTGCTGGCCGTGCTGCACCTGTTGGCCTCTGGGACATTCCAACCAACAACTGCCAGAGTCGGAGGAGTCTCACAGCCAGCCCTATCCAAGTTCCTCACACCTGTCCTGGATGCCATCACCAGCTTTGTACCCCAGTACCTATACTTCCCCCACACTGCGCAGGAACAACTGGAGACCAAGCAAGGCTTCTACGCCATAGCAGGCTTCCCGCACGTGTTGGGGCAATTGACTGCACACATGTCCTACTTGTGCCCCCTGCTGACACTGCACACAATTACCGCAACAGAAAGCACACACATTCCATCAATGTGCAGGCAATAGTCGACCACCGGGGACTCTTCACCAATGTCGTCGCAAACAACCCAGGCAGTGTGCTTGATTCATACATCTTCTGACAGTCCATCATCAACCGGTGCTTCCAGGATGGCACCTACGGAAATGCAGTGCTCGTTGGTAAGTACCAAAGGAACACACCACACACCTCAAATCCACAATCATGCAACTCACAACCCTGGGAATGCACACGTTACAAACACACATACAACATGCCCACCCACCAGACACAACTCCACAATGTACTGCGGAAACCTGGGCTAGCCATGTACATGAGCCATCACCGGCATGGCACCTCAGCCACACAATAGCAGTATGCGGGGAGAGGTGGGAAGCAGGCATGTGCGAAGGAGGCAAGTGACCCATGAATGAGAATGCACACAATGCCAAGTGTGGCGTGGAAGTGCTGGACAGACTGCAGTATGCAGACCACAGACATATCCATGTCGACATATACTGCTGGTGGTGGTAGTGTTGTGGACAGTGGACGCAACCATGTCACCCCAGCCAGTGGGGAAGGTCTTGGAAATGTAGCCTGTGACGTCCCCCCGTGCAAGCGTGTGTGGAGTGGGCTGGCCCGGCGTACACCAGGCCAGCGTAGGGGTGTGAATAAAAAGCACATGGCTCTGGGCGTGGTTAAGTTTAGGCCTTGCCAGGGAAGTAACTAATGCGTGTGTCTCAGGTGTAGTGTCGGTGCCACACGTCATGCAAAATTTAATGTAGCCATGTAGCATGCGCCCGGGGTACGGGCTCGGCCGAGGGGTAGATGAGGGTGCGCAGGCCTGCTGGGGGTCAGGGATCAGACATGCCAACTTTTGTGTGTGTCGCTATTTCCGCAGCATAAGCCAAAGGTCTACCCTCGGCCGCATGGCGAGCTCAGCCAGGCATGAACTCTACATCTGTGTCCACCCTGTCTTTACCATTGCCCTACACACACGTGTCCATCCACCTTCAGCGCAGGACATCACTGTGTCGTCGTCAGGCTTGTGGACATGCGCAGACAGGCATGACAATAGTGTGCCGTAGGGGTGCAAGTGATGCAACCACGCTGCGCACTCTGGTGAATATGCTCGGGGGGGAGGGAGAAGCGGCATTGAGGCTACGTAATCCACATTGATGCCGCTCATTTGCAACAAGCAGTACATGTCATGCAGGAATCACAAAGTCACACATTTCACACACCAATGAACCAGTGAGCCTGCCAACACATCATGCCGAACCAACTATTGACTCATGTCTCTCTGCACTGCCACAGGTGACCAAGGATATGCACTCTGCGCTTGGATGATGACACCCCTCCGAGCCCAGAACACACAGGCCCAGAGGCAGTACAATGCGGCCCACAAACGCACCAGGGGCATCGTGGAACGCACATTTGGCGTGTTGAAGTCACGTTTCAGGTGCCTGGACGTCACAGGTGGAAGGCTCCTGTACAGCCCAGACATCGTGTGTAAGATGATCGTTGTATGTTGTGTGTTGCACAACATATGTGTATGCAGCAGGGCACCATGGATACATGTGCCAGATGCACCGGATGATGATGATGGGGATGAGGCAGGTGGACCAGAGCCCACTGCAGCCGCAGCAGGAATAGCCCGTAGGAACACCATCATTGACAATTTCTTCACATGAGCTCGTCACATTGTGGCAGTCCTTGGCAGTATTGGGACAGTACATAATGACCACAGGAAAAGCATGTGTAAATAAATGCATTCGAAGAACACTATCCCTGAGTGCATGTCTCTCATCTGTACAGGCACATCACTCAGGCAAGTGTGAGTGTGACATGTATTGCTGTCATTTTTGTGATTTGTTCATGTGTGGTGGGTGTGTCATCTCTGTGCAGAGAGGCTGTTTAGGGTGTCACGTGTTCGGACTGCCAGTTCTGTGTGTCGCAGTTAGTAGGGAATCCCACTGTTCGGCGTTTCACATGTGTCCAGATTCATTCCATTTTGGCTGCCATTTGTGTCCTGCAGGTGACAACAGGGCTCCTTTTGTGGTCAGATATGTACCACCATGATGCAGGGATGCCCCCTGTGACTCAGGTCCCACAACATGGGCAACATGCACGTAAGTGGGAGTCACTGCCCCTACACTCATCCACGCTTTCATGATTTGTTGGTCATGACACGTCTGTGTGCAGGAGGGGTTGCTTGTCCCTCTGCAATGCGAGGGTGAGTTGCGGTTTCACTGTGTGTTACATGCATGTTTCAGCATTTGCGCAGTTTACATGCAGACTGCATGTCAATGTACATTGTGACTGTGGGGAGATGCCTATTTGATGCAGGACGATGCTCATTTGTTCTACGTCACGGATGTGGGATTGTGCTCGTACATTGTCATCTCACCGTTTTTTTACTCTGCTTTTATTGTGCATTTATACGCAAGACGCGTGGGTATTGCAGGCCTCTCACTGGTTATCGCTGATTTTTGTATCGCGATTGGCCTCATCGCTACTATTTTCGCGTTCGTGTTTCGCGTTTTTTCTGCGTCGCGTTAGTTTTAACATGTTCATTTGACGCGTTATCTTGTGTCTATCGCATGGTGCCGCCGTGTTGTGAATACCACGTTAACACTGAGTTGTTTTCCCACGATGGACTGCGATGTGAAGGGTTGCGTTAAGCTACACTTGCGGTAGTTATCACACGTTCTTGTGAATATGCCCCACTGAGTCTTAGCATGCCCTAATAATGGAAGAAGAGTAGAGACAGGATTGAAGACAAAAGTAGTATGAAGTACCTAACGTAACTCATTGCCTTGACAGATAGTGTCAGTTATACGCAGTCTAGGGCCATATGTAGTCGGAGAACAGTTTCAAAGACTTGAATAGTTCTATTATGTTGCCATGCAAACACATATAACCAATAGGGTGAAGCCTGCTGTGCTTGAAATATCATACAGATACTATCAAAGAAGGTCCCTGACTCTTTCGCAGCCCAAGGGAAAATGATGCTAGCCAATATCTCCTATGGTAAAAAGAACAAAAAATATCACCACAGGCATACACCTCCTCATCCATTGAAATCTTCACAATAATCTGCAAATGAGGCTGCTAGGGACTTCTTTTGTTAGCATGAGGCTTCTGCACAAAGTGTACCAAGACCAAGATAAGAAATACCTCAGAGGCATCCACTGGTGATATAATGTTTTGTCCCTATGCCATCTTAGAAGTAGCCAAACAAACCCAGAGGGACAAACAAGTCAAATGTGCCCTGCTTGATGTGTGACCAGCCTGTAGTAGATCAAGGAGCAAACAGTGTTGTAGTGTGGTTTAAGGTCAACCCTCTAAGCATTGTGCCCCTCTTGATAAAATTGCTCAAAATCATCCAGTAAGAAAAGGCTGCCAAAATTAGGCTAGGAATCCAAGATCAGCTATCCTCATACTATTGGTCAACACTTTGAGAAAGGGAGACTGAACACAAAAGTGAGCTAGATTGAGCTTCATTAAGAAAGCATGAAGGGTTGGGTAGATGTTCATATTTTGGGGCTGCTGGTTTTTGTATGCTACTAGCTGACCTGCAAAATTACTGAGCACGGGCAAATGTACCTGGGCTTAAATTGGTAAGGGACCTGAAAGGTAATGATTCATATAGAAGGCCCTACCTTTGATGTCTATATACTTTTTAGTTATAGGTCTGTTTGGTCTTTCCCAGACTTCCAGAGGTGTCATGCTGTGTATCTTTAGGCATAGGATTTTTCAACTTTTGTCACATAATCTACGACTAGAGGTAAAGAGGCAGTGATGGGCAGGTCAAAAGTTTGAATCCTGGCATGGCCGACTTAGCCATCTAATCCGCTGGAGTTATATTTGATTATTGTGTTATAATGGCCATGGTGACCATCTGAACTATAGAAAGGAGAAATGCCCCTTGACAAATTCTCAGGAAGTGGTGCTAGAGGTACTGCTTACCTCTCACTCTAGTCCATGTTTGGGGAAGCAGTAAATTACAGCTACACACAGTGAGTGCCTTTAAGAGAGAAAAGTTGGTGCTAATCACGGAGAGCTGTCTCTGCCTGAATTAAGGCTGTCCATGTGCAGAGGATGCACTGCATTGCAGTACAATTGTAAGCCTGGGCGGAACTCCGCGAAGTGACAAAAATACTCCGCCAAACTGTGCGGAGTTCCACGAGCGGCGGAGTGGGTTACCTCACGCCATTCGCACTGATTTTTAGTGCTGGATGTTTGTCCCGTGCTGTAAAATCAGCGCGAATGGCATCTCCCACAGTGCAAGAGGGTGCTGCTTCTTTTTGCCGCTCGAGTAGAAGTTGTACTCGAGCTGCAGCTTCCTCAACGTGAACATAAGGTTTCTCAACGGGAGTGGTTGTGACCATCCGCGACCGCTCGTGTAAAAAATCTTGCAGGGAAATGTTCTAGCGTTGGATTTTCCTCACTCGTGCATGCCAACTTACCATTGGAGTTTTTCAGAACTCAGCGAGCTCCGCAGAGTGCGGAGTGCGAAAAACTCAGCAAACTCTGCGAATGGAGTGGAGTTCACCGCCCAGGCTTATACAATAGCAGTAAGGGCGGGAGGTAAACTCTGCTTCGCGGGCGGAGTTTGCAGAGTTTTCCAACTCCGCGCTCTGCTTGGAACATGGAGTTTAGGCAAAAAACTCCACCCTCCGCCCACGGAGCGAAGTTTGCCACCCACCAAGGCACTGCCGCACCAACCAATCCAATTAAACTGGGCTCCTGTCCTGCTGCCCTCCATCTGTGTGCGTTCGTCGGCACACGCAATCCTCATCCTGACTACATTTCCCATGGCGCCCTCTTTGTGTGTCTGGGAAAGTGAAAACTTCCTTTCCTGTTTCCTGATCAGTGAGCGCGCAATCAACCTAGTGCCCGCGCTTCATCGAGTCGTCTTACACGGACAGCTGCTGCTTACAAGTGCTCCAGTGCAGATCGCGGGGTGTTGGACTGGCAGCACTGAGCAGACCTCTCTGGCAGCAACCAGCCATGCAGCTTTGGTAGAGAGGAGGCGAGCAGGATTTCAGCAGAGCAGGGTTGGCAGCCCCCAAAGCTGTGGCATGAGCGGACTGGCCTGAAGCCCTCCGAACCCCTACCTCCCTGTGCACTGGACCCAGCCACCGACAGCCCCTCTGGGACAGAGAAGGTAAGGGCACGGCTTGTGCTGTACTCGCATGACTTGGAAAGCAGGAGGCGGGGCAACAAAGGGTTAATTAATGTTTTTGTTGCGGGGTGGCAGGGGTGTGGCATGTGCACCTTACATTGCCACATGCCGAATACCAAGGCGGTGCCTGGTGTTTAGCCTGAGGTGCATATCCACCGCCACAGCATGCCTCTCACCTCGACCACTGCTGCATGTGGAAGGGCTGGAGCCCCCAGTAGCTGCCATCCAACCGTCGAGGAAGGCTCGAGACTGTTTAGCAAACTAGGGTGGAGCGGAACTCTGCAGAAATCCACTGAGTTTTTTGCAACTCCGCAGAATTCCGCGTAGTGCAACTCCACCCACTCCGCCCACCCTTAAATAGCAGTAAACTAAGATTCCCAGCAGGCCATAAACTGTTGACAGTGTAGCGAGAAGACTGTTATTATGGATCTTCAGGTATAACATTTCTTGTGTTTTTCAATAACAGGAGAGACAGAGATAGACTATAAGACCACAAGACAGAGTATGGGCATATCACCCTGGCACTATCTATGCCAAATTCTAGAAAGAATTGTTTGAGGTCTGATTATCTGATGATGATCGTTATATCAAAATCAATTCAGGCTCAACTGACTGTTGTCTACAAGGTCACAGACAATTTAATTTGATTCCACAATCTTTTTTTCTTTGAATCTTTTTATTGAACATTTTTTAATCTTATACATGATGTCAAGGACATATATAGTAGGAAATGCAGAAAAGAGAGACAAGAGGTCAGTGGCAACAACATCGCTTACATGACATATCCAAATGACATGGTTATCAGAATGGAAATCTACTTTGTTCGCAAATGTAGTTATAGGTAAGCAGTTGCGACAGAACATCTAATACCATGGCATTGCATGTGCAATAATAAGAAAATTTAGTCAAAAAAAGAGAGAAAAAAACCCGCACACATTCAGTATGCAAGTAAGTGTATGCCCGCAATGTGATACGGAAATGGTCAATCTGTATGCTGGAAGGGGGCAAATCCCTTCGCACTAGGTTGGCAGCCGGAGAGGCTGCGGCTAAGTCGGGGACCAAGACTCCCCCAGAGTGTCATCTGCACCCGGAAGGGCATATTGGAATTCAACTAGCAGAGTATCCCACCTGGTAGAGATGGGATATTTGTGCAGGCCATTGTCTCTTCTCTATGCAAGGCAACACTCTAAGCCTGATCCTAGGTTTTCATAGAGTGCTCCCAGGCAGCGATCACAGGAGGAGAGGATGACTTCCATATACGAGTGATCAGGTGCTTGGCAAGTAGGAGACCTAAATCGAGAAAGCGAGTAGAGACCCTGTTGTTCTTGGTCTGTGGGAACATGTCCAGCAGGCCCATCTGTGCAATGGGGTGCACCTTGTGCTGGTCGTTAATTGTGTGGTGATGCCTTGCCAGTACTAGGTAGGTGATGGGCATGCTCTGAGCATGTGCAGGAAATTGGCATCAGGCAAGTGGCAGCGGGGCAAGTAGCATCTGTGGTGTGAAAATAGTGGTTGATCTTGTTGGGGGTGTGGTAAGCCTTGTGAAGTATTTAGTATTGTGTGAGCCTAAAGCGAGCATTGGGGGACATCAGGGCAGGATACTTCAATATAGACTGCCACTCACTGTCTGTACAGGGGCGGCCCAGCTCAGCATTCCAGTGGCGACGCAAGGAGGTGAGCAGTGTTGCTGCATGTGTACATAGAGAGCCGGCAAGCCAACGGGTCAAGTGGCGCTTGTTAGAAATGGAGTTCTTTGTTGGCTGAGGTATGCACCCAGGCCAGACAGGAATCCTCACTCAAGTGATAGAGCGGAAACCGTATTATTCTTGTAGGGGTGCATTATAATCATGTGTAGACGAACCCACATATAATAAAGTGTTAAAGTAAAGAGTTAGAATTGAGAAACGTGCTAACATGAAAATGTGATGTGCCTTAGGTTATTGAAAGTAGCATGGGGAATCAACATAGAAAGTGGATGTAACTAGCAGAAAACCTTAACGTGAAGACCTTGTGTTGTGTACCTGATTAGCATTTGTGTATTAAATGTACTTATTAATCATGTAATTTCACATGTAGGTAAATCCATTTATTGTAAGTGCCTTAATGTGTGAATTCGTAAAGCTCATAAGATGCTTTCTCATGTTAGCTGAATCTTGAAGGCCTCAAAATGCAGTTCCCTGTAAAACTGTTGCTTTAGAATTAATGGTTTGAATTTCATGTGCGCTGTTGAATTGTTCTTTCTCACGTTTTGTGCTGCAGGTGAAAGAAGTGCTCTTGTTAGCTAGAATATTGTCTTTGTTTTGCTAGTCAGGCAAGGAGAGAAGTTACAATCATATGGCTTGAGTCGATAAAAGAAGGTTGTTGTGCTTCGCACAGGCGAAGGTCTCGGAACCAAGGACAAAATGTATCAAGGAAGGGACACCATTGTCCCGTGGAAAATTACCTTCAGAGTTGTACTGAGAGCAGATGTCATGACTCAAACTGGATTCTGGGAATGTTACCTACAAACTATGTGTTGTTGGGAGCAGGGAAAGTGCCCACATCTCCTTTTCCTTCAGAGAGAGAGCATCTTAGAACAAGCTCTGTCTTGGTAGCTTTATGCTACATGACCCATTGATAGTGGAGAGACTTCTGAGGAAGACTCCACATGCTGACACCTTTTACTTTCGATCTGGAAATACTTGAGAAGATATGTCATCTTAGTGTTAGAGTAGGGATATATTTAATGATTTTCATTCACCAAGCCTCGATGCTGGGAAATTTGGACTCATGCTTCCTGATATTTTGCATTTTACTTCTTGAATTAATTGTTTTCCTCATGTCGCCTCGTCTAATTTGTATTCACAGATTTGGCTTTATGCTAATTCTGATGCATTACTACATTCTCGTATTGAGATGTCTTTATGTCCAGTTATTTTTGGCTTTGTAATAAATCAACTTAATCTTAATAGTTGTCCGTGGTTACTATGTGCCTCAGAGAATTATGGACTAATTGATTGGCATTCAAACAACTTTCTCCCCTTTACACTTTCATGCTGTGAAAAACAACTATTGAATCATGACTCTAGAACAGCTCTGGAACTTATGGGCCTGGCCCTTTCACTAGTGATGGTAAGTTAGTACACACTAAAAGATAGCCTGTGCTCACCCTCTGGTAACTTGGCACAGAGCAGTCAGGCTTATCTAAAGAGGCAATGTGTAAAGTATTTGTGCAACACAAACACACAGTAATACAAGGAATGCACCACAAAAGACTCCACATGGGTCAATAAAAATAGGTTATTGTATTGTCAACAAAACAAGACCAAACAACAAAAATCCAGTGAAGACTTTTCAAGTTACGACATTAAAAGGTATAAGTAAACACAGTGGGGAAAACACATTCATTTCTATTAGGTTCCTTACGGTACTGCTAGAATAAGGCAGTACTCCAAAAGTCTGTGGGAATACGTTTATGACAGGTCCCTCAAGACCAGTATATTTGAATTAGAATTAGCCACCCGCAATGTCGCACAGGTCGGTTGCTGAGACCTCATGGGTCTCATTGTTCACAGTACATTCCCCTGATGCAGTGGGGCCACGTCGGTGTGCAGCGTTGTTTCTGATCACGTGAGTGGCTGGAGCTGACGCGAATAAGCTTCCTGTTGTCAAGGCAACTCGGTGCGGCCTCGCTAAATGGGCTTCCTCAGCGCTGCCCATCTGTTGCAGAAACAGTGCACTCGGTCCCACAAAAACAGAGCGCTCAATCCTGGCCAAGGCAGCCAGGCAGGGCCACGCTGGAAAGAGGCTTCTATCCGTGCTGGGGGGTGTTTTGCCAAAACCAGGCACTCGATCCTTAACAAATGAAATGCTTGTTCTTTTCCCAGAGCATACTGGCTATCCACCACGCACTGGTCTTTGGCAACTCTGTAGCTGCCAGACTCACAAGTGGCAGAGTCCCACAGCAACTGTAGGCAGGTGAGGTCTTTGATGGCCCTTAGACTTCAGGAACAGGGGGAAAGCCAGCAAACCCTTGGATATCACTTTGGGAGAAGATATAGTCGATATCTCCTTCAACAGAGTCAGCAGGCAGCAGGGCAAAATCAGAAAAGCAGTCCTTCCAGAAAAGCAGTTCAATTGAGTCCTTTAGGCTGCACAGCAGCTCCTCTGGCAGAGCTGAGTTACAAATCCAGTGGTGCCTGACATTAGGGGGTTAAAGACGCAGTACTTATACACAAAAGTGCCTTTGAGGTGGAGGTGACTTTGAAGCAAAGCCTTTGAAGTGCCAGGCCCCCTTTCAGCCCAGTCCTGTCTGCCAGCCTATCTGTGGGGTGTTGATCAGTGCTTTGTGTGAGAACAGGACACTAGTGTAGGTGTCAGCTTCTTCCTTCTCTCTTGCCCAGGAAGACCCGTCAGTATGCAGATGAATGCAGATGCTCCGAAGTATCCTATGTTTGTGGCTGTCTAGAGGTAATGCACAAAGTGTAGTTGTCAACCTCCCCCAGGCATGTATTGGAGACAAGTTGTAAGGCACACAAAGGAGCTAAGAGCAGAGGAATGCCCACTCTCTAAAAGTGTCACTCCTAAACTAGTAATGCCACATCCAGCTTTACCAGTAAAGAGGATTTGTCATTACCAATCCAAAGATATAAAACATAAAGCAGCTACTCCTCTGCAATCAGGAATTACAGCTTTAAGGTATTTTAAGGAATCCCCAATGTTAGCCTATGAGAGGAGTATGCCTCACATTAGTGACAAATTTAATAGGCTGTTTGTCACTCCCAGGACATGCAAAACGTCCAGTATATGTCCTACCTTTCATTTACACAGCACCCTGCACTTAGGGCTACGTAGGGCCAACGTTTGGGGTGACTTAGGTTTAATAAAAGTGAAGTTTCAAGCTTGACAAGTAGTTTTAAATGCCAAGTCGAAGTGGCAGTAAACTGCAAACACAGACACTGCCGTGGCAGGCCTGAGACAGGTTTGAAAGGCTACTTCTGTGGGTTGCACAATCAGTGCTGCAGCCCACTAGTAGTATTTGAAGGACAGGCCCTGGGTATATAATATACAACTTTACAAGGGTCTTACAAGTAAATCAAATATGCCAAACAGGTGTAAACCAATTATAACATGTTTAGAGGAGAGAGCACATGCACTTTAGTACTGGTCGGCAGTGGTAAAGTGCCCAGAGTCCTAAGCCAACAAAAAGAGGGTCAGAAAATGGAAGGAAAAACGTGTGAATGTCCCTTCAGAGAGGGCCATTTCCCAACAGCGACCTTTTGCCATGGCGTGCAAGTATTGGATTGTGAGGTGAAGTTAGTGTTCTTGTTGCATGTTCCCTCAGTGTACTCCCAACTCACTGATGAGGGAGTTTTGTAGCAGGAATTGGCTGGAGGAACCCATCATCCGTATCAAGGTCATCGAGTGGGAGGATAATTCCGTCTCAATATAAGTCTCCCTGTGAGTGAAGACCCACCTCATGCCAGGGGTTCACCGCTGCCAAGGAAGAGGCTAGTCCTCCCCATGGTGTGCCCCATAGAGGTAGTGCTGGGGCATATGGCTGTTCTTCCCTTGTAAGGAAAAGTCATCGTCGGTAACAGTGGCATGCTACTTGCAAAAGAGGGGAACAGAGCAACGCAACTCTGGAGCAAGAATGGAATAGGTGCAGTATATGAGGCAATTCCCACTGGGGCATGCACTCGCAGTGTCTGCCAGCTGGAGGCCCGACAAACAGCGGGCCAGCCACTGCAGCTGGGAGGCCAGTCAATAGTGCTTACAATTCAGCTCTCCGAGCCCTCCCTGATCCGTCGGTAAGTATAGTTTATTTGTAGCCACCCTGTGATGTGTGCCATGACAAATAAATATGTGCTTGTCTGTTGTTCAAGAGAGCGGAATAAAGGATTAATGACATAAAGGGTAAGGTTAGTAAAGAAGTATAATAAATCAGGCAGCATCACTATTTTTGTGAGAGCTCCTCGTATAGCCACTGAGAGCAGCAGGAACCTCCAGAACACCATCTGCGGCCGCAACGAGGACTCCGCCATAGTGAGGTTGCCGTCTTGGAGGTCGGCAGGCCTGTGGTAAATGTAAATGGCCAGGTAGCGAAACATGATGGGCTGCTATGTCAGTAGAGTACCATTAAGTCAAATTGCAGGATATGGTGTTGTGGCGGAAAGCGGAAAACATCAGGATTTAGTCCAGTTAACCCTTAGTCCCGATAGCTCAGAGAAGTTATTGAGTGGCAGTGCTATGTTTCCTGGGATGTCATAGACATCCCTAAAATAAAGGAGCAGATCATCTGTGTAAAATGACTGAGTGAAACCTGTCGCCTAGTGGAATTCCCCAGCTCTGTCCCTGCGTGTGAAGGGCATGTTCCAGTGGCTCTATGGCTAGAGAGAGTAGCAGTGGGGACAGCTGTCATCCCTGGTGGGTGCCTCTGTGAATCGGACTGCGGTCAGAAATAAGGTTGCCCATATATACTCTGGCCAGTGGCTGATTATAGAGAAATTTGACCAGCCAAATAAAATGAGCCCCAGACCATATTTCAGAAGCCTCCAAACAGAAAGGCCCACTACAGCTAATCAAAGGGGTTGTCCAGATCTTATACTCAGCAGCCTGCTTAGTGTGAGACAGGAGGGTTGTACTCCATGACCCGAAAGAATCTGCGCAGATTGAGGGAGGTGCTTTGGACCAGAACAACTTAATTTTGATCCAGATGCACCAGAGTTGGGACCAAAGAAGTCAAATGATGCACTGGGATCTTGGCAAGTATTTTGTAGTCCATGTTTAGGAGTGCCAGTGGTGGGTAAGATCCTAGTGCTGTGGAATCCCTATCAGGTTTTGGGAGAGAGGTGAGCATTGCTTCACAAAGCGTGGCCGGCAGGGAGCCAACAGAGCTTCGTCATATAAAGTCTTCAGATGAGGAGCTAGAAGGGGAGAATAGACTTTGCAAAATTCAGATGGAAGCCTGTCCTTACCCGGAGTCTTTCCAGTGGCAAGGGCATAGATAGCTTCCTGAATTTCAAGGGTTGTGATGTCACTGGCAAGATCTGCTCTCTGTTCTAGTGACAGGCGAGGAAGGGGCAATCTCCTCCGTTCGATCAGCCGCTACTGATGTGTATAAAGAAGTATAATGGTGCGTAAGCTCAGCATGACTGTCTTTCTGTGTATGCAGAAGGGTTCCGAAGGTAGCACTGTGTGCCAGTATGGAATATCAAAGCTATTCCTGGTGCATGAGCCAGGCACGGAGTGACCCTGATTTGTCTGCCTCAGCATGTGTCCTGGTGGAGTGAGCCACGTAGTTTAGACAGTGCAGCCTCTCCAGTAATGAAGTATGCAGTATGCTCCTAGTGCACCCGTGTGCGGTGTTTCCTGCCTTCTGGGATTCAAAGCTCAGCAGCGTCCCCCTTACCTTGGCAGATATCTTGATCAAGCTGACACAGTGTATGTTGCAGGTGATGCCCAGGCAATGACCTCTGGTTGACACTTTGAATGTGTCCCATTCAATCAAATGGGAGGCGGCTGTGTTAGCATTTATGTCAAAGTAATCTGTTATGTTATTGCTAGGGAGCTACAAAATGGGGGATCATTCAGCACTGCCAGTTGTAGCCTCCAAGTGGGGATGGGGGAAGTCACCGGGTCCCAGCTCAACGGCAGGTATTGGGGATTGTGGTCTGAGTGGGTTCTACCAAGGTAGTCAAAATAGGTGATGTGGGGGGACTATGTTTGGGGTGCTGACAAGGCAGTCTATGCGGACGTGAAAGCTGTGTGCATGTGAATAGAACAAGTACATTCTCTCAAGGGCATTGCACAAGTGTCATATATTAGATAAATGTCAGTGACTCAGCCAGTCGATCAATGCCCGTGTGTTTGATGTGGCAAATGTTCGGGGAAGAGGGGGAAAGGAGCAGTGAAGGTCAACCCTCAGGATGCTGTTAAAGTCACCTCCCAGTAACCAGGGGATCCCATTCCAACATGACAGCACTTTGGATAAGGTATCCAGGAATCCCTCCTGTTCAGAGTTGGGGGCATATATGGCTCCAAGCAGTAAATGAGGACCTTCAAATTGACCCTCTACAATTTAATATCGACCCTTCGGATCAGAAACCATAGTGTCTGCAGTGAAGGGAACCACAGCTTTGATCCACACCAGGATGCTGCATGCGTAAGTGGAATAGTTAATTGAGTACACCTGTCCATGCCAGCATCTCTGCAGTTGCGCAGCCTTTGTTTGGATGGGATGAAGCTCCTGCAAAAATGCTATATGGATTGAACAACGGCGCAAATAAGAGTAAACTGAGCAGCTTTAGGAGGGGATATACATGCCTTGAACATTCCAGGTGAGTATATTAGTGCTAGCTATCGTGGTAATCAACTAATGGATATTATCCGGCTCCAGCTGGGAAGGCTGCATGATGACCTTCCAGCAGTACATGTGTAGGACAAGTGCGGGCAGTAACAAGGAACCAATTAAGATTAACACAATTAAACTGAAAATACCATAGGGAGTGGAGGTACAACGTGTGTCCACCCAAACTTGCCAAAATCATGTGCCAGAAGCGGCAAACTATCAAGGAAGTATGCATCAGCATGTGGGATGTATTATTATGGTGAACACCCTGTGTTAAGCATTAGTGTGTCCACTACTAGGCACACCGCCATTGCGTTTAATGTGCATATATCGCAAACATCGCAGGGGTGGTGAGGAAACACTTTTGCCATGGGGTGCAAGAATATGAAGTTTGCTTTAAGTGGAGAAAAAAATACAACTACAGTGTGAGTGCTGTAAGAGGAAAAACACTCAGAATTATATAGGAGCCCCTGATGAGGCTTAGAGGATATCATCTGCAGTTTGAGGAGTCACACTGTGTGGTGTGGTGGAACCCAGCTGAAATGGGCAGGATGTCAAGGAGCCATTGTCACTGGAGGACTTGGTGCCTACACCATCTAAGTCTGCATCCCATAGCACCACCGTCACCTGTAGCGCATGCCTCCGCTCCTGAATTACCTGTTCCAAGTCAGGTGAGGTCAGTGTCTGAGAGTACATGCCGCACGGTGACCCCGCCAATGACCGGCCTTCCCCATGGTCTTTAAATCCACCGTCAGCTGCCAGAAGGGGCGGGGGATGCATTCCCACAATGGTCTGCCCAGTCCCAGGCCTCATTAGGGGCCTCAAAGAAATGCATTTTGCCTTTTGCAATAACTCAGAGGCATGCAGGAAAATGTTGGATGTTGGAGTCCAGGAGTCTGCGCTTAAAAGCAAGGACTGAATTTCGTTGAGATTGCACTGCCAGTGTGTAGTCCAGAAAGATCATCACTTGTGCGTTGTCAACCACCAGATCATTGGATTTGCGAGCCTCCTTCAGGATTAGATCACGAGCCCTGTAACATAGAAGATGGACCCCAAGTGGCCTTGGAGTAGCGCCAGCAGGGGGTCTCCTCTCCGGGTCTCGATGTGCCTGTTCAATGGGGAAGAAGAATGAGAGCGTGTCGGAGGGAACAATACTACAGAACCATTGTTCAAGTTAGCTAACTGCATCCTGACACTAAGGGCATATTATTTCTGCTGGAGTGGCCCTCAAAATCCTCTGCCAGTTCTTCCAGTGTGTGGACCCGGTCTTGCAGTGTGCGCAGTTGTGCCAGCGGTTGAAGTGTGTTGACGATCTGCTCTACACTGTGAACTCTTTCAGCCAGTTTGCGATGGTCGTCGTGCAGTAGAGTGAGGTCTGCTGCCACAGTGTCAATCTTAGTGAGACATGAAATTTTTCTATGGCCACCAGGACAATGTTCTGTTTGTCCTTGACTGGTGGGGGCCCTCCAGGGAGGCCCGAGGGATTTATCATCTCAGGAGTAGGTGCGAGCAGGGCTGGCAGATGTGGGGCTGCAGGTTGGGTCCCCGAACATAGGAGTCCCATGTCTGCCAAGGGATCCGGGTGTCAGGGAGTAGAAAGAGCTCTTCATTGAGAAAGGGCCCACTTACAAGTGCCAAGAGGCGAGATAGGACACTGCAGCTCGAACAGCCCAGCCAATGGAATGATCCACAGCACAACTTGGCTTCCAGTGCAGGGGTCACAAGCCAGCCAGTGGATTCCAGGGAGCAAGATGCAAATCAGGTAAATGAGTGGGTGTCCATCAGATTTCTGAATGACCGCAGGTTGAGAGGGTAACGCGATGAATAAGGGCCCAATTGCACGCGTTTATAACCAGTGCCATGTTGTGCAGCCGAGCAGCCCCACATATGGGGTGAGTTGTCACCCGCCCCTTTCTCCTCTTCGTTGGGTGTAGGATAGCTGTGAGTGTGCCAGTTACAGTATGTGAGACGAGCAGATGCATGAGCAGCTGCGTGCTGCCAGGCCTCCAGATGACGTTGAGCCTGCTGCAAGGAACAATGTTAGGTTTGTTTAGCGGGATAGGACCCGGACACCACACCAATTTCACCTGTAACACAGGTAGGCTAGCTGACAAAGACACGGGCATTGTTATTAAGACAGTGTACGGCCAGCCACCGATAGGACAACCGCAAGTCAGGCTCAGTTCACTATGATCGGGAACCAGGACCACTATGGACGACTAGTCTTGTGCCGCCAATCAGTGTCTATCCAGTCTGTGGCTCATCCCCAGGTGCTATTGTGTCACGGAGGGAGCGAATCACTCATGCCCCATCTTCACCACGGATATCCCCAGAAGTCAGGCCCAGTCAGGAAGGTATAGGACCAGATTTGCTGTGAGTGTAGGTGTGCCTCTGTGACACAACACCATGTGTCCTCCTTCCAAGACAACTTACATGGAGTAGGTGGGTCCTGAACTATCCCTGCAGATTCAGGTGCACTCAGGCTGATGTCATTCAGATGAAGGCCTCATCATGTATTGGGCCCCAGACAGCACGGCCTCCACCCAGCTCCACAGCTCCTAGAGCTCCTTGTTATCCGGTCACACTAATCACCACCTCGGTCGCAGCCCTCCATTCTCAAGCCAAGGCCTGGGGCCCAAGTGGTCAGGCTAATGGTTTCAGGGGGGGCCTAGATAGCCCTAAGTCTCTGTCTTGTTATATTGTTAGTTCCCACCCGCCCTGCACAGGACGCGACTCCATGGCTGCTGGACTTCCCGGAGTCTGCGCGAGGTGAGGTGCCAGCGAGTTGGCCCTCCGCTCGTGTCCCTGACGTCAGGAGAGGCCGGCGATCACCCGGCATGGTCAAAGTGTTGCTGCAGTCCTCCCTAACCAGGCCCAGCTCCAGACCGATGCTTAGTCCAGCACAGGGCTGCCCAGGACGCAGGCCATGGTAGGCGCCCTCCATAGTTGCACTGCTTCAGCAACGGCGTCCCAGGACCACCATCAGGGGTGTGGGTTGTGTGGGCTCAAGGGATCAATGGCAGCCAGGTCCAAGGGAATATTGAAGGATAATAGGGTTTGATGCAGAGCTCCATTAAAGATCAACTGCCATCTTGGCTGCACAAGCCACGTCCCCCCTAGATTCCACAACCACACAAATATTTTGTGTCTAATATTGTTTAACAGTGCATAAAATTCAAAGTCCACAAGCCACCCGTCATTAGACGTTATAACCGGAAATGAGACCAGGAGAAAAGAAAAGAATTCATCGTTATTGCGGATGGGAGATTAAAAAGTAATTTTGGACCCGATAGGTTACAATGGCATCCTGTTGCTGGTTGGCACTGTTATCCTTTTGAGATCTAGGAACTATAAAAGCTCTCGGTACACCATAACATCAATTGGCACAGCACCAATTATGTAGACCAGTGTGAATGCACCCAATCTGTATCAAAGTTCTTTCTTCTTCATTGTATGTCTGATACCACCTTTGTGATTAATAGCCTATAACACAACCATGTAATTGCCTACCTTGACTCATGTGTACAAATGCTAATTTTCACAACAAAATCAAAATAACTTAGGCCTTTGTTGTGGTCTCAATTATAAGAAAATATGTAATGGCTTCAACAATTTGGAGTAAGGCAACGCAGCACAAATCTCTGTGTTCCCTTACTCTGCGCAAGTGAGGCATTCCATCGGTGTTGCTGTGGGTGTTCCCATGCAACTCCCATGGTTTTTGATGCATTCCCAGATTTACAAGGACCTGTTAACATGGGAATGTGACAAAATCTTGCCCCTCCCCAGGAGAGGCATAACAAGGAGAAATATCTTTATTTCTCCTCTTATTTTCTTCTTTCTATGTGTGCTGCATTCTGCATTCAAAGCCATGCAAAGTGGCTTTGCTTGGCTTCAAAAATATAACTTAAGGTTTGCGTTGCTCTTGCACCATGTTACGTGGTGCAAGAGCAAAGCAAACTGGGTCATAAATCCGGCACTCAGTGTATAAGGTTGAAAAACTGTCAATTACAACTGTTCACATTCTCATCGCAAATCTCTCTGAAAAGCTATACATAAAAGTGCCTATTCGCATTTGGTCCTACCTTCCACATATATTATCAGTGAAATCGAGCAAAAACACTACTTATTTCAAATAGAAAAATGTAGGGTTTATGCAACCACTTCTTCAAAGGAGTCTTACCCTCATGGTAACTCCCAACGTGGACAACACGTTCTGATAAATAACAGAAATCTTCCCTAATTTTTGCACCCCTAAAGCGTGGTCTTCCTCATCTAGAGAGAGCTGATCCATAGGTACTTATTTGATACTCAATATTTTCGTCACAATATTTCGGTAGCATGATATTCTGAAGTACATATTAAGGTGCTTTTTTGGTGAAATATAAGGGCTTAATCTAGCATGAATGTCCTCAGTTAAACTCATCCGTCTAATCGCTTTAATTGCCATTGCCCCTGTCTCAGCCTATAATCTGCTGACAATGTACTTCTATCTGTTCCTAAATTCAAGCGAATGCAGATTAGTTTCAGAGTTTTAATCGGGTCATATTCTATTCACTAAAAATATTTACTGTAAGCTATTCTTTCGAGCCATAGCTGTTACTGTTTGGAAAAACACTGAAACCTTGAGTTTTTATGTTAGACCTGTCAGCCTTAGGGTGGTCTTCCCCCAAACTTTTAGCCATCGTTGCTTAATTTGTTTCTGCTGACCTTAGGACTCTGTGAACTTCACCATTGCTAACAAGTACTACAGTGCTTGCCTCACTCCCTAAAACACGGTAAAATTGGCTTATACCTGATTGGTATATATAATTTACTTATAAGTCCATAGTAACGTGGGTCACCATATGCCCAGGGCCTGTAAATTAAATGATGCTAGTGAGCCTGCAGCACTTATTGTGCCAACCCTTTTAAGTAGTCCTTTAAAACATGTTTCAGGCCTGCAATTGCAATTCAACTTGGCAAAAAACCCTTGCAAAGCCTAAAACTCTCATTTTATTAAATATAAGCCACCCTAAGGTAGGCTATAGACAGCCCATAGGGCAAGGTTCATTGTAATTAAAATGTTGGATATGTACTTTAAGTTTTGCATGTCCTTGTGGTGAAAAACTCCCAAACTTGTTTTTCATTACTGTGAGGCATTCCTTTTACATAATATAACATTGGGCTACCTTATTACATATAATCAGTACTAACTTTTGAATGGGAGCAGGTAGCAGAGTCATGTTTGGTATCTGAGGAATTGTAATTTGAATTCCTCTTTTATTTTAAGTCACAATTAATTCACAATTATTTTGAATCAAAATTTTAAAAATGTCACTTTTAGAAAGTTGGCACTTTCTTGCCCTAACCATTTGGTGCCTGCAGCCAGTTCTTGGGGCACATGACTAGGTGTGTGTGGTAGTTGGTCTTTATATATATCTCCCAGACAGCCACACAATGGTGGGACAGGTGAGCATTAAAGGCGCCATCACTGGCAGGATATGGGGGCGGGGCTGTGCACAGCCCCACTTACACATCAATAGGATGGGCCCTGCTCACCCAGAAAAGACTTCACACTCGCCTTTTGTGCCTGTAGCCAGACTGAGGCCAGGGCAAGGAGGCAGGAAATTTCAGACACTTCAGTGGGGGGGAAGCCTCCAGACAATTTTCCCACTTCAAAGAAGGCACAAGGAAAGAAAATGGGACCCTCAGATCCACTCTTCATTTTACTTTCTGGACATGTGGAAGGTCTGACAGAGGACTGCCTACTGCTGTGGCCTGCTGTGCACTTCGGAAGACTGCTATTCTGCACCAAGAAGGACTGATCTGCTGCCTTAAGCTTGCTTCTCACCTCTTTAATGGCAAAGTTGGATTTTACATTACAATTTTCAAAAAGGCCACTTTTAGAAAATTGGCATTTTCCTGCCCTTAGCCACTTGGTGCCTGCAGCCTTTCCAGGGTCACGTGACTAGGTGTAAGTGACAGACTTTGTGTGTTCCTCCAAGACAGTCACACAATAGAGGGACTAGGTGTGCCTGAATGGGCCATCTGCTGGAAGGATGGGGGTGCGAAGCTGAGGACATCCCCACTTGCACCTGAATGGGCTGTGCTCTGCCTTCACACAAATGACTTATCACCTCTACATTGTCACTGCAGCCAGCTTGGAGCAAGGGCAGGGGAGTCAGGAAGTTCCATTAATCTGAAAGTAGAACGCTAGAAACTTTTCCTAACTTCAGGTAAGAACTGGGTATAAAGATTGGACCTTCAGACCCAATCTTCAGTTCACTCCTGGACCTGTGGAAGGGCTCTCGGAGGCCTTCCTGCTGCTGTGACCTGCTGTGCAATCTGCAAGACTACTTTGCTGTACGTGGAAGGACTGCTTTGCTGCCTGAAGCCTGCCCTGAACCCTCAGAGGTCTGCCCTGCTGCTTGACCCCTGCACTTCAGCTTGAACCCAGGACTTCCATAGTGACTCCAAGGGCTAGTTGGCTGGCCCCCTGATCAGAGCGAGCCTCAGGAACAGAAAAGGCTCCAATCATCTTGTCCTCACACCTGGACCATGCCTGAGTGAGCCCTGACCCTTGAAGTGGTGCCTCTTTGGTCCTGGACCCTTGTATGGTGTGCTAAATGTGCTCTGACACCCCAGCTGTGGTCCCAATTAGAACTGACGCAGTGTGACACAACCCGGGGCAGCTCTCAAAGCTCCCCATTGGACTCGACTCAGCGTGATGCAACTCGATGTAGACTTCGCATTTCACCACTCAGAGCTCCCCATTAGAACCAATGCAACGCAATGAAACTCGGCATGGGCCTCGCATCGCAGCCCTCATGGCTCCTCATTGTAACCGATGCAGCACAACACTACTTGATGCAGACCTTGTACAGTTCCTCGAAACCACTACTGCATGGCATAACGCCCTACATCAAGGTCATAAGGTACAATTCTCAGCAGGCCTAATCTGTTCCCTGTCACAAATTCAACTTCACCACTGAACAGGATTTTTTATTAATATAAAAAACCGTGGTTATACTGCAGTGTTGAGAAGAAAGGGGTGCCTTGTATCTTTACATATTCAGATTAGAAGGCATCTCTTTATTAAAATAATCATTGATTTCAGTGATAACATTTATGAACAAAGTGCCAAAACGAAATATCGATTATATTAATATGATTTTTACTGTAAATGTCATCTAATTTGAGGTCAGATTGGGTGTCTAAATACTGCCCTACTAATCAGGACTGGTACAGGACTCTGAGATTATGTATATCTTCAACACTTTGCTTGATAAGGAAGCGCTTAATTCTGATAATTTCAGAGAGAACTGAGTGACAGCTCGTCATCAGGAAGAAATCTCAAGTAGCTCAGGTGAGCTAGACAGACAGTCATGGTTCTATTGTCTACAAAACTGTAGGTCATTTTCTCTGTCATAAGACATAGTCCTACGACTGCCAGACTGCAAAGAAATGTGAGTTGAAAAGGTACTGCTGGTTAAAGACCTGAAAAGAAATCTCCGGTTACATCAGGTCAGGGTGACTAGTTCATCCACTCTCTTCAGCTTTTTGTATTCCGATTTTTATGGTTTTGCTTTTTTTGCTATAAACCCAAGACCACAGGTATCAAAATGCAAACTAGAGTGAGCAGGAAAGGTAGCTTTTGTGAGTTCATAAATGCAGGGCCCCCAGTAGCAGCCGCCGCAGAAGAAAATGCTGGTGGAGGGAGTACATGGTGGATGGCACAACCAATGGAAGGATTAGTTTGTTTGGATGATATGTCAATAGAAGTTTTTTTTACAGCGTGCATGACTTTAACAACCTGGATAAGCTGTTTGCCAGACATCAATTCAGGAAAACACTAAATAAGGCCTTAATTAAAGGTGTCTCACATCACTATACAGCACATGTCTGTGAGGTCAGTCATTAGGCACAGAACGAACTAGAATGGAAAATCCTGGGTAATCCCTTGGACCGATGCAATTCCTTGCAATGCTTCTTCCAGGCTCTTTCCCACATTACTTGTGATTCGCACCTTTACAATACCTGCTTTATAACCGTGTTCCTACAATGACTACTGCCACGTTGCTTCTTCCGGATTTTCTTGTACCATCATGGACAGTTCTCCATCTCTGAAGTTAGTTTCAGTGAAAGAGGAAAGCTGGTGCTCTCGGCTTTTACAAGCCCTTTTGAGGGCTTGTAAAAGAGAGTATTTCCAACACAAGTTTACGTTTGCTTTTAAATAGTCCCACTCTAGATGGAATTCAAGGTAGAGTATACACTCCAATCCCAACCCGCAAATTTAGGACAAAACTATAACTGCTTATACATTTTTTTTTTTTAATCTGCTTTCTGGAATTAAGGAACAATTTGCAATTCAGCTTGTTTACTTTGACACTGGCTTTGCTTGTATTAGTTGTATGTGATGCTTGATCGATATATTAACGGGAAGCATCTTTCATTTCCCGTCTATTGGCTGCTATTCAAACTGAACGTTGTAATGTTTTTTTAGGTTTACTGCTCCGACTATTGGCTCAAACAGCCGCTGACCTTTGACAGTATGTCCCTTCGTGATGCAAGGGATAGTATGCTACAAATGATTTATGACATACGGCCCGCCCTCCCCACTCTGTAAAGGGGACAATGCATCGCTCCCAGTCATGTTTGTTCATAAGAGGAGCGGGGGCAGCTGGACATTCTAGTAAAAAGATGTGAATGATTTAACTGAAGATTCGAATAATGTCTCCTCTTTAATGGGACTGTCATCACTATTCATTATTGCATCACTTGGAAGGTCAGGCCGAGTACAGCCTCTTGGTTTTATTCTCGATTTGCATAGGGGGTGTCAAACTGTGATTGTAGGATCAGATATACTCCTATAAGAAATTATTTCTGCTAATGGGAGGTCATTAGGTGTCACATGTCGCGAGGAAACACTATAAGTGAAGAAACGTGAACAGATTCAGATGTTTCACTGGATTCAGTGAGTTTTACAGTGAGCCTCTTTGAAGCTGTAAGGATGAAAATGGTGATAGTGATCCAATTGTTGCTTATCATGTGTTTCGTAAATGAAGCAACATAACTGAGAAAACTTAACATTGTTTGTTTTTTTTTAAATGGTGAATTCAACAGAAACATGCGAGAGAAAAGAAACACAGAGCTAGGCAGAAACGCATCCAACAAGTGAGAAAATATGGACTATTGCCATAACAAACATGCGTAAACTATTAGCTGGTTTTCGTTTTGGAACAAATCCCTCTGCAAAGACATTTCACAAAACAATGGAGGCGCGCTGCAAGACGCACGGAGACACGAGAGAATTCTCACAAAAACATATGTTGCTGACTTTTTCAGATTTTCATTTGCACAGGCATATGTGAAATAGCAGGGATATACCAATCGGTTTTCAGTAGGCATTCCATGTGTAGAAGTCCTGCTAAGGCATACAGATGGAAAAAAAAGTTTTTTTTAAAGACGTGGGGGCAGATTAGCAAGACCCACGTTAAAATTATCGCCGTTTTAGCGGCAGGAAACTGCCGCTAAAACGGCGATAATGGGCTTGCTAATATGCGTTATAGAATTCCAATAGAAGCCCAGGTTAAATGTTCAGGACATCTAACCTGGGCTTCTATTGGAATTCTATAACGCATATTAGCAAACCCATTATCGCCGTTTTAGCGGCAGTTTCCTGCCGCTAAAACGCGATAATTTTAACGTGGGTCTTGCTAATATGCCCCGTGGGGGCTAATTTACAAGTCCCTTGAGCCACCCGTACCTCACTTTTCCCATGTTAAAAATGACGCAAAAGTGGCGCAAGGAGCTTGTAAATCTGCCCCGCTGTAGTTGCCTATTACCTTGAAAGTCAATACTTGATCATTCAAAAGGAAAACTTGACTTATAGAATCAAGATTTCTGTGTAGAGAAAGCCAGTTTCTCGATGGACTCCGATAAGTGTAAATCAGGGTCAAAGGACGTAAAACAGCGTAATATGGTTGCACACACACACAGTTGGAACATTTGGGGTAGCTTCAAAACATTTGAAAATCAATCTACACCCTGGTGGCAAACTTATGAATTATCCTGAAAATACGAAGAGTAAGTTTGCTTCCATGGTAGAAAGGGCAATGAAATAACGCTATATTTCAATAAGGTGTGGGGCTAAGGATTTCATAAAAGAAACTGTAGAGAACAAAACGAGTTTATGAAAAGAACAAGACTTAATTTACATCATCATCTTAAAGAGATGGAATATTTGTCCATGAACTATGCATCTGGAGGAAGATTCGCAAAACGTATAATATATGTTTATTTCCATGTATAACCCTTTGGAAATATTTGAATACTAAAGTAAGATTAGGTCTAGGACGTATCTAAATGACATCAAGCAGACAAATCTGGCAATTTGGAGGATCTGTCGGCAAGAATAATAGATGTGCTATGGGCTGAAATACAGGAAGTAGGAACCCATATTCCTGGCCACAACACAATACCATCAAATGCAATGCTGAAGGAAAAAGAGGAGAGGTTTAACAGTAGATAAAGGCCTTTGAAAGAATAAACTAAGAACGGCCAATAAGCCTTGCACACCACAGAATGATAAACAAACATTCATTATGTATATTTAAAGCATAAATGAACAACTCAAGGCCGCAAGATAGGTTTGGTGAGTCATTGAAATTGTAGTGAATAGAGTAAAACCAACGCAGCCATCCCAATAAAATATGATATCACTGGAAGATAAGGCTTGACCAACCATTAAGTGTTCCTTCAACCAGCAACAGTATGCAAAAACAGTACTAAACAACAATAAACCACTGTTATTCTCCCCCATACCAAAGTCCGCAAATAAGAGGGGATTAAATAACCACCGGCAATATAAATAATCATTACCTTTCCAGCAGTCAAACACTTCTTAGAAGTGTGTGACCTAATCAGATTGCAAAATAGCACATTATAGAAATAAATGAAGTGTTTTTCTGAATTCTCTACTCTAGTCCTAGATGAGCAGCTCATCCAAACCATAAAAAAATAAAGCACAAACTTCCCAAAAAGAATTTAAGGAAGCAAACGTCTGTTCATACGGTTTCACTCATAACAAGGTATAACACGTACTGAGTGCAACATACGAGCAGCACACCTCTTCAAATACTATGGGGCTTATGTATGAGAGCCCTGCATCACTTTTGCACCAAATTAAGTGGTATATGCATGGCGCAAGGCTCTGAATCAGATTTATGAAGCCATGCGAAGCCACCCTGCGTGGCTTTGAGTGGCCTCATAACTCTTGAGTAGGGTAACGCAGTGCAAACCGCTGTGAAGCCTTACTCTATGCCCAGGAGGTGTTCCATGGGTGTTGCGGTGGGTTTTCCCACACAACACCCATGGATTTTAACGCTGCCCCAGATTTACAAAATCATGTAAACCTGGGGAAGTGCCAAATCCTTACACCTGCTGAAGTGAGGTGTAGCGAGGATAAATGTCTTTATTTCTGCTTGTTTTTTCCTCTTTCAATGTGTGCTGCATTCTGCAGCGCACATAGAAAGAGGAAAACGCCTCCTAGGATTGTTTTTGTGCAGGAAGGCGCCCCTTCCTGCTCCAAAACAATCCTGCATGCAATGAATGCATCCTTGCACCATGGTGCTAGGGGGCCTTCATTGGCACTAGGCTGCCGAAACGGCACCAGCGCGGGGAGAAAAGCCAGGATAGCACTGTATTGCATAAATACAGTGCATTCCTGCCCTTTCACTTTGGCATAGGGCAGTGCAGCAAGGTGCCTTGCTGCGCTGCCCAATGCCAAAATCCCATAAATGAAGTCCTATGTGAGTATTCCCAGCCTTTGCATTCTAGCAATCGTATGCTACAAATATGGGCCTCGTTCATGGGCATTTTACGTAGGGCAGCACAGCAAGTCACAATGCTGTGCTGCCCCATGTCAAAGTGAAAGGGCAGGAATGCACCATATTTATCTAATACGGTGCATTCCTGTTCTTTCCCCTAGCACTGGTGCCTTTTCGGCAGCCTAGAGCCAACACACGCACCCTTGCACCATGATGCAAGGGTGCCTGTGTTGTCAGCAGGATTGTTTTTGTGCAGGAAGGGGCACCTTCCTGCACAAAAACAATCCTGAGAGCCGTTTTCCTCTTTCTATGTGGGCTGCAGAATGCAGCACACATGGAAGGGGAATAAATGAGGAGAAATAAAGTAATTTCTCCTTGTTGCGCCTCATCTCGGGACGCATACTCTTTTGGGGCTTTCCCAGGTATACACAGTCTTGTAAATCTGGGGAAACGTCAAAATACATGGGTGTTGCTTGGGAAAACCCACCGCAACGCCCATGGAATGCCTCTTGAGTGCAGAGTAAGGCAATGCAGCGATTTGCGCTGCCTTGCCTTATTTCATATATCTAGGAGGCCATTCAAAGCCATGCAAAGTGGCTTTGCGTGACTCTCCGGTGGTGCAAGGGGCTCATAAATATGCCCTTATGTTACAGAACCTCAAACTAATCCTCATCAAGGACTAAATTGTCAAAAATGACAAATTAAATTTCTTGTCTACCTTAAAATGTAAGCCACAATGTAGGAAAGTGGATTATTAGTAGGTGGGGGTGTACACCCTCAGCTGGTAATAATCACAAATAGGTCCAGTCAAGTTTCATAAATTAGTCCTTGCTCTACCCTTGGTAGCTTAGCAAGGTAGCAGTTAGGCTTAATTTAGGAGACAGGTATGTGTAACGCATTTAATACCACCCAAAAAATTTGCAAGTAAAAGACACAACCCAATAAAAATCCAACACAAATTTATAAAAATAGGGAATATTTATATCTTTAAAATGACACCCAAATTAGGGAACCTGAGATATGAATTTGTAAAGATTAAATACTGACTTTCTGGTTGTCCCAAAACTTCATCCTGTATAGCTCAGGGGTTGGACCAAACCTGCTAATCAAGCTCTGCTTCATGTGGGAATATGATTAAGCCTCTTCTTCCTCTAGGGTCAAGAACCTATCTCTCCTCGCTACAGGAATCAATTCCCACAGGAGGGAAGCCAAGTATTGAGAACTCACCCTCCTCATCTTGAGGGCTCTCTCAAAAGCTGTCAGCCTTTCATCTATATAATCCCCTTCCTGGTACTTAAGGACTATCCCCTTGGGTAGTTTGTGGTCAAGCCCACCACCCCTGGACTCGTCTGGCTCTTCTTTGCTGTCTCCATCTTCTTGTGTACCACCACTTGTGGTTTTCCTCTCTTCACATGCCCACTTCTTCTTGGCCAGGGCCAACTTCTCTGCTTCTAGGTCTATATACGCTGGCTGTGCCTATAGCTCTCTTTATCTAAGGGACAGATTTGGCTGGCCTCTGGTGTATCCTCGTCCACCATAACTCTAGACAGGGCCCTAGTTACTGTGTGTGTGTGGAGAGGTGTTCAACTTTCTCATCAAGAAGTTCTAGGGGGTCTTCCTCTGTTTGTCCTTCTATTTCTGGAGCCTCCTCTATGACAGAGTGTTGATTTTCTAGCTGGGCTTCTACCCAAGCTGCAAGGGCCTTTATCAGCTCTTTCTTCCTGGAGTTGGAGGGTGCTGGTAATCCCCTAGCCCTACACAGGTCCCTAAGCTCTGCAACGTGGAGAGTGGGTAGGTTAGCCAGAAGAAGCACCATTGTAGCCCTTGGATTTAAAAAAAAACTTAGCAAAAATTGAGGTCAGAGTAATTTAGACAAAAATCTAAATGTAATCAAATAATATTAGTCCAAATTAGAAATCAAAACAATTTTTGCACTAGGTTAATTTAGAGGATTTTTTTTGTCCAATACTGAACGGCGTTACCAAACTGAATCGCGTTACCAAACACATGCTCTGGGATCCCACCACTGCCCACCAAATGTAGGAAAGTGTATTAATAGTAGGTGGATGTGATTACCCTCAGCTAGTAATAATACCACAATCATTAATAGGTCCAGTCAAGTCTCAGTAAATTAATCCTTGCTCAACACTTTGTAGCTTAGTAAACAAGCAGTTAGGCTTCACTTAGGAGACAGGTATATGTAAAGCATTTAATACCACCAAACAATAAATAAGCAAAAGGCATAACACAATAAAAATCTGACGCCAATTTATAAATATAGGAAATATTTATATCTGTAAAATCGCACCAAAATATTAAAAATCTAATGTAGGCAACTGGAGGTATGAATTTATAAAGAGTAAATAAAAAATTGTGCACTCTTGTGCCAAAAAGCTTAAAGTGCCACTCATGGCGAATATGCGATGTTACATCGCATGCTCCACAATGCATGCGATTATACCGCGGCTGTTACAATGACTGCGTTGTTAAAACACAAGCCATTACATCGCAAGTCGTTTCTACGACTTGCTGTAGGGGGCGCGCTGGACTTAGGAATAGTATAATTTACTATTCCAACTCCAGCGTGTGCAACAGTAGGGAAGGTGTTGGAATAGTAAACTATACTATTCCTTAGTTTAGCGCGCCCCCTACAGCAAGTCGTAGAAACGACTTGCGATGTAATGGCTTGCGTTGTAACAACGCGGTCGTTGTAACAAGCGCGTTGTAATCGCATGCGTTGTAGCGCATGCGATGTAAACGCTGTTTCCCCTCATGGCTATCTGGTAGCGATGGACCGGGACAAAGTCAAAGTTTTAGGCAGACCTCACTGGAGCACGGGTCAGCTAGGTTGAGGGCTAGGTCCCAATCAAAAGTTTACATTCGGACTTAGTCTTTTTGTTCTAGCTTTTTTCAGGACGACGGATCAGGAGTTTTATTCCACAATGGCAGCCTGACGGAGCGCGATTCCTCAGTGAGCTTCTGGAAGTCTTTGTCCTTGATGTCAAAGGCGAGTAGCTATGGAGCTTTCAGCGGGACAAACCAGCACAATCTGGCCAATAAACAAGTCAAACATTACTGCCAAACTTCGCAGAAAGTTTCTGTTAGAAATGGGATCTCTAGTTGGCAAGGGTTTGCACCTTTGTCCAAGTAGGGACCCTTCTTCCTAGTCAGGGTAAGGGTGTTACACTCGTGAAGTAACCCCTGCTCACCCTCGTGGTAGCTTGGCACGAGCAGTCGGGCTTAATTCAGAGGCAGTGTGTAAAGCATTTGCACATAACCAACAGTAATACAGTGTAAGCACTACAAACGGACACCACACCAGTTTAGAAAAATAACCAATATTTTATATAGACAAGACCAATTACGACGAAAATTCACAATACTGTACTTTAAAAATGAATACTTGATAAGGTAACTTCTTCTTTGCAGGAATAGTCCAAAAACAAAGTATGTACGAGTCGGTAGCTCCGTCTGAGCCTACCGCGATGCTGAAAACCACAGAGTCTAACAGTTCCAGCCGACCGCGTCGATACGGGCCAGCAGAGTCGTGAACAGACTCGGTTACAGTACCTTTCTCGTTGTGGCTGGTACGGAGTGTACGAGCCGGTCGGCGTTCGTCGCGGTTGCGGTGCAAGACGGAGCGATGCAAGGTGCGGTGTCCCTCGATGCGGTGCAGGCAGCGGCTCGATGAGCGTCGTGCAGACGGGGTCGGTGAGTCCAAGGCGTGCGATGCAGGGTGAGACGATGCTCGATGCGGTGCTGACAGGTTGTGATGCAGGCGACCAAGCCGGAGTGCGGGAGCTGGCGTTGGACAGCGGTGCGAGTCGGAGCGGTGCGTCGCAGACGTGCGAGCGGTGCCCCAAATGCGGTGCGGTCACGACTCTTGAGCCAGTTGCAGCGACCGCGTCGGTCGGGTCCGGCTGGTTCAGTGAAGCGATGCGATGCGAACTGCGGTGCCCACAGGTCACGGTGCAGGCAGCGGCTCGATGTTGGCGGCGTTGGACGTCGCCCACGGTGAGACCAGGGTTGCGATGCGAAGCGGGGCGATGCGGTCTGCGGTGCAAACAGGTCATCGGCCAGGGATGGATTCGGTTGACGGAGTCGGTTTCAGTTCCCTTCCTCTGTGGCAACTGAAACAGCGTTCCAGAAGCGGTACCCAGAGGCTTGTGAAGTCTTTTCAGTCCCTGAGACTTCTTAACAGGAGGCCAGCTCGGTTCCAGGCCCTTGGAGATACTCAGCACAAGTTTGTAGAAAGTTCAGTCCAGTCCTTTCACTGCCCAAGACAGAAGCAGCAACTGCAGGCCAACCCAACAAAGCAACAACACAGCAAAGGGGCAGTACTCCTCCTGGCAGCTCTTCCAGCTCTTCGTCTTGGCAGGTTCCTTGATTCCAGCGAGATCTAAATTCATGGGGTCAGGGCCCCAATATTTATATCCCAAATTCCTTTGTTCTCTGAAGGCAGAGAGGCCTTTGCCTAGTCCAAACCAGTTCTGGAGCACTTTGTTGACAAGTCTCCGTCCCTTCTTTCAGTGAGTAGGCCAGGGACATCAGACGCACCACAGGAGGTGGAGCCAGCATTGTGGAGGGAAGGCACTGTCCTATTCAGGGCCCAGGTGCGACCCCTCCCACCCATCTACATTTAGATCTTGCTATTCAGCCCTGCGCTGACTCACCCTGTCTCCTGGCATCCCCCAGCCCCTGTCACTCACACTCCAGACAAGGAATACACAACCTCGCAGAGGCGGGCTTGGATGGTTAGACAAGAAAATACCCACTTTCTAAAAGTGGTATTTTCGAACACAGAATGTTAAAACCAACTTCACTAAAAGATGCATTTTATCATTCTGAGTCCAGGCATACTAAACTCGAATTTCTACCATGTTCCCGGGGTCAGTTAGGATTATAAGCTGTAATAATCAAAACTGCCCGTTCTGGCCTAGGGGAACAGGTAGCCTTGCAATAGTGAAAAACGAACTAGGCTGTCATTCACTATCAGGACATGCCACACACACCAGGGCATGTCCTACCTTTCGCATACAACGCACCCTGCCCACAGGGGTACCTTGGGCCTACCTTATGGGTGACTAACATGTAGAAAAGGGAAGGTTTAGGGACTTGCAAGTGTGTGCACTTGCCAAGTCGACATGGCAGCCCCAGGCTGCGCACAGGCTCTGCGTTGGCAGGCCCGAGTTACACTTTACGGGCTGTTTGCGTGGGTGGCACAATCCAGTGCTGCAGCCCACCAACAGCATTTGGTCTATAGGCCCTGGCACTCGCAGTGCACTTTACAAGGGACTGACACATAAACCAAATAGGCCAATCATGGAAACGCCAATCCATAACACATTTTATACAGGAGCACTTGCACTTTCCCACTGGACAGCAGTGAGGAAAGTGCGCAGAATCATTACACCAGCAAAAACAGAGTCAAAACCGGGAGGTCAGAAAGCAAAAAGTCAGGGGAAACACGCCAAAAGATGCCAAGTCTAACACATGTCCCCTCAAGCTGAAAGTAGGGAGAACTACCCAACCCCATTGGAGTTGTCTTCACTAAGGCGGAAGAACCTGGACAGACCATCTGCGTTGGCGTGTTCTGTACCAGGACGGTGTTCCACCGTAAAGTCCATTCCCTGTAGGGAGATGGACCACCTCAGCAGTTTTGGATTCTCACCCCTCATTTGCATCAACCATCTGAGGGGCCTGTGGTCTGTCTGAACCCGGAAGTGAGTCCCAAACAGGTATGGTCTCAACTTCTTCAGCGCCCAGACCACAGCAAAAGCTTCCCTTTCTATGGCACTCCACCTCTGTTCCCTGGGAAGTAGTCTCCTGCTAAGGAAGACTACAGGCTGATCCAGGCCCTCTTCATTCAGTTGTGAGAGCACCGCTCCCACACCATGCTCTGAAGCGTCAGTCTGCACGACGAATTCCTTGGAGAAGTCAGGTGCCTTGAGCACGGGCGCCGTGCACATGGCTGCCTTCAGGGCATCAAAAGCTTTCTGGCAGGACTCAGTCCAGATCACTTTCCTGGGCTGCCTCTTAGAGGTCAGCTCTGTTAAGGGGGCAACGATGGTGCCATAGCCCTTAACAAATCTCCTATAGTAACCGGTGAGACCTAAGAAGGCTCTCACCTCTGTCTGGGTCTTGGGGGTTCCCAAGCCAGAATGGTGTCAATCTTGGGTTGTAGGGGCGCCACCTGGCTGCTTCCTACCTGGTGTCCCAAGTACACCACAGAACCCTGCCCGATCTGGCACTTACTGGCCTTGATCGTGAGGCCTGCACCTTGCAGAGCCCTCAACACTTTCTCAAGGTGCTGTAAATGTTCTTCCCAGCTGGAACTGAACACAGCAATGTCATCCAGGTAGGCGGCACTGAAATCCTCCAGCCCAGCCAACACCTGATTGACCAACCTCTGAAAGGTGGCAGGGGCATTCTTCAACCCAAAGGGCATCACCCGGAATTGGTAATGACCTTCTGGGGTTGAGAATGCTGATCTCTCCTTGGCCCCATCGGTTAAGGCAATCTGCCAGTACCCAGACGTCAAATCAAACGTGCTGAGGAACCGGGCAGCTCCCAACCGATCAATGAGCTCATCAGCTCTGGGGATGGGGTGCGCGTCAGTCCTGGTGATGGCATTGAGCCCACGGTAGTCCACACAAAACCGGAGTTCTGGAGTGGCACCGGGCGCCGCAGCCTTTGGGACCAAGACCACTGGGCTGGCCCAAGGACTGTGGGAGGGCTCAATCACCCCTAATGCCAACATCTTAGAGACCTCCTCCTTGATGCTGGCTCTGACCCGGTCAGTCAACCTGTAAATCTTGTGCTTCACAGGAGGGCTGTCACCAGTGTCCACGTCATGGGTACACCAGTGAGTAACACCGGGGGTCAGAGAGAACAGTGGGGCGAACTGTTCCAACAACTGGCGACAGTCCCCCTGCTGCTCCTGAGTCAGAGTAGGGGAGAGGATCACACCCTCTACTGACCCATCATGCTCCTTGGTAGACAGGAGGTCAGGGAGAGGCTCACTCTCCTCTTCCACCCCATCATCTGTCGCCAAGAGCATACTCACTTCGGACCTCTCGAAGTGGGGCTTGAGGCGGTTCACGTGAAGGACCCTCAAAGGGTTCCTTGGAGCCTGCAAATCCACCAGGTAGGTGATGTCACTTTTGCGCTCCTTTACCTCATATGGCCCAGTCCACTTGTCCTGCAAGGCACAAGGTGCCACTGGGGCCATGACCCACACTTTTTGCCCAGGTTGAAATTCGACCAGAGTGGCATTCTGGTCATACCATCTCTTCATTTCCTCCTGGCTTGCTTCTAGGTTCGCCTGAGCGAGTTTCCTGAAGCGGGCAGTTTGGTTTCTAAAGGCCAGCATGTAGCTAAATACATCCTGGGGAGTTTTCCTGGGAGCTGCCTCCCAGCCTTCTTTTACCAAACTCAGAGGTCCTCTGACAGGGTGGCCATAGAGGAGCTCAAAGGGGCTGTACCCAAGAGACTTCTGAGGCACCTCCCTGTATGCAAAGAGTAGGCATGGCAAGAGGACGTCCCAATTACGCCTCATGGGTTCTGTTAGACCCTTGATCATGCCTTTCAAGGTCTGGTTGAATCTCTCCACCAGACCATTTCCTTGTGGGTGGTACGGAGTGGTGAACTTGTAGGTTACACCACACTCCTTCCACAGGGATGTCATATACTTGGATATGAAATTGGTCCCCCTATCAGAAACCACCTCTCTGGGGAATCCCACACGGGAAAAGATCCCCAATAACGCCCGGCCCACCACTGGCGCCGTCGTTGTCCTGAAAGGGATTGCCTCCGGGTACCGGGTGGCATGGTCCACCAAGACCAGGATGTACCTGTTGCCCGTGGCTGTCTTGGGATCCAGTGGCCCCACTATATCCATCCCTACCCTTTCAAAGGGTGTTCCAACAACAGGAAAAGGTTGGAGAGGAGCTTTGACCTTCCTCCCACTCTTACCACTTGCCTGGCAAGTTTGGCAAGACCTACAGTGTGCATCTGACTGCCTTCGCATTTGGGGCCAAAAGAAGTGGGTGACAAGCCTGTCAAAGGTCTTGTCCTGCCCCAAATGTCCTGCCAAAGGCACGTCATGAGCCAGACCCAGTAGGAAGGTCCTGAAGCGCTGGGGTACCACCAGCACACGGGCTGACCCAGGCTCAGCAACCTTAGGCTCACTGTAAAGGAGACCACTCTCCCAGTAGATCAGATGTGACCCGGACTGATTACCAGCTGCCTGGTCTGCAGCCTGCCGCCGCAGACCCTCCAGAGTAGGGCACTCGTTCTGCTCCCTGCAGAACTCCTCCCTGGTGGGACCCCCTTCTTGCTGCCAATGGGTCAGCTCAGAGATGTCTCCCAGTTCGGCTACCTGCTCCCCTGTAGGCACCGGGCGTCCCCCTCGAGGTCCGCCTCCTCCCGGTCCGTGGGAACTTCGGGGGCCGGTTTCCCACGCCCCTGCCCTTTCTCTTGGCAGGGACTTGGGCCACTGTTTCAGGCTCCAAGTCCTCTTGATCACCCTTTTGGCTACCATTGACCGAGTAGACACGCATGCCCACTCTGGCAACCCAAGCATCTCCAAGTGAGACCTGAGCTCAACCTCCTTCCATAAGGACTGCTCGAGGTCATTTCCTAGCAGACAATCTACAGGCATGGTAGGGCTCACAACCACCCTCAAGGGACCTGAGACCCCCCCCATTCAAAGGGAACCTGCGCCACCATACATTGGCGCTCTGAGTTGTCTACAGCAACTACTTGGTGGAATGCTCCTGGGACTACTTGCTTCTCAGACACCAGGTGACACCGGACTGAGGTCACACTGGCTCCAGTGTCTCTGAGAGCCTCTACCCTGTTCCCATTAATGGTCACCCAGGTGCTATATTTCTTTGTGTTAGGGGGCACCTGGTTTCCTGGGACCATCTCACTCTCCCCTAGTGAGACAAGGGTCATTTCTGCGGGATCCCCACCCTCCTGTGGGCACCCCTCCTCCCCAAGCGCTACACTAGCCAACACTTTGGACTGTCCACCGGTGGGCGGCTGTGTCCCCTTCGGGCACTTGGGGTCCCCCTTAAAGTGACCTACCTGGTCACATGCATAACACTTGCGGGGGCCGGTCTCAACAGGCTTCCCTGTGGAGACCCCTTTCTTCTTATCACCGGGGGGCTGGGAACCTTTACCCTGGGTACTAGTTTGGGGCCCTTTAGAGAACTCCTGTGCTTTACCCTTGTCCCCCCACCTTTCTGCTGGGGACCCTGCCCACCTTTGGCTGAGTCTCCCCCAAACGCTTTCTTGTGGACCCTGGTACTCACCCAGCGGTCCGCTTCCATAGCAAGCTTCCTGGGATCAGTTAGCTTACTATCAACTAGGTGCTGGCGCAGATCTGCAAAACATAGACTAGACAAGTGCTCCCATGCAATCAAGTTGTAGAGCCCCTGAAAATCTGTTACACTACTGCCCTTCACCCAACCATCCAGAGACCTGCAGAACACATCCACACATTCCAACCAAGTGTTGGCATCAGACTTCTTACTGGACCTGAACTGATCCCTGTACTTTTCAGGAGTAAGACCATACTTCGTGAGAAGGGCATCCTTCATGTCAGCATAGGTGAGGTGATACCCCTTACCCAAAGCTATCAGAGCATCCCTTGCTTCTTCAGGGAAAAGTGGCCACAATCCTGCTCCCCAATTCTCCTCAGGGACCCCATTCATGTGTATGGCTGCCTCATAACCCTGAAACCACCTTTGTATGTCATCCCCCTTCTTGAACTCCTTGCCTACGTTCTTGGGAATGTGCACAATCCTGTCTGCCTTTCTGGACGAATTGCTGCCACCATCTGAGCCTGACTTACTCCTAAGTTCTAGCTCCTTCAGTTCTCTCTCATGCTCTAAGAGCATCTTCCTCTCCTCTATGGCCAATCTCTTCTCCTCCCGCTCACTCTCCAGTCTGAGCTTCTGCAGCTCAAACTGCCTTGCCTCCCGCCTGTCCTCCAGCTCCTCTGGGGACAGACTGCTGCTGCCTGATCTGGCGGGTTCCCCCTACCCAAAAGCACATCCACCCTGGAAATAGGCTCCTCCACCTCCTCACTGAGATTACCAGGCTGCCCATTGGCATGTCTGGCTGCTACCCAGGCCCTCAGCGCCTTCTGTAGCTCCTCCTTCCTTGTGAGGCCTTTAATTTGGACTTTCAGGTTTTTACAAATCGCTCGTAGCTCCTTTACGGCGTAGGATTCCAACCTATCCTCCTCAAAGATAACTTCCAGAGATGCAACGGATGATGCAATTGATTCAGGCATGACAAAAGTAGTGAGTTGAAAACTGGCAAGATCAAAAATAGGCCAAAAGAAAAAGACCCAGTATGTGGTACGTAATGGTCTGCGATATGGTAGTAGTGCACACCAATCACTGTAAGTCAAGTGCAAACACAAGTCCTATCCTCACCGCTGACAACCAATGTTAGAAATGGGATCTCTAGTTGGCAAGGGTTTGCACCTTTGTCCAAGTAGGGACCCTTCTTTCTAGTCAGGGTAAGGGTGTTACACTCGTGAAGTAACCCCTGCTCACCCTCATGGTAGCTTGGCACGAGCAGTCGGGCTTAATTCAGAGGCAGTGTGTAAAGCATTTGCATATAACCAACAGTAATACAGTGTAAGCACTACAAACGGACACCACACCAGTTTAGAAAAATAACCAATATTTTATATACTTGAGACAAGACCAATTACGACGAAAATCCACAATACTGTACTTTAAAAACGAATACTTGATAAGGTAACTTCTTCTTTGCAGGAATAGTCCAAAAACAAAGTTCGTACGAGTCAGTAGCTCCGTCTGAGCCTACCGCAATGCTGAAAACCACAGAGTCTAACAGTTCCAGCCGACCGCGTCGATACGGGCCAGCAGAGTCGTGAACAGACTCGGTTACAGTACCTTTCTCGTTGTGGCTGGTACGGAGTGTACGAGCTGGTCGGCGTTCGTCGCGGTTGCGGTGCAAGATGGAGCGATGCAAGGTGCGGTGTCCCTCGATGCGGTGCAGGCAGCGGCTCGATGAGCGTCGTGCAGACGGGGTCGGTGAGTCCAAGGCGTGCGATGCAGGGTGAGACGATGCTCGATGCGGTGCTGACAGGTTGCGATGCATGCGACCAAGCCGGAGTGCGGGAGCTGGCGTCGGACAGCGGTGCGAGTCGGAGCGGTGCGTCGCAGACGTGCGAGCGGTGCCCCAAATGCGGTGCGGTCACGACTCTTGAGCCAGTTGCAGCGACCGCGTCGGTCGGGTCTGGCTGGTTCAGTGAAGCGATGCGAACTGCGGTGCCCACAGGTCACGGTGCAAGCAGCGGCTCGATGTTGGCGGCGTTGGACGTCGCCCACGGTGAGACCAGGGTTGCGATGCGAAGCGGGGCGATGCGGTCTGCGGTGCAAACAGGTCATCGGCCAGGGATGGATTCGGTTGACGGAGTCGGTTTCAGTTCCCTTCCTCTGTGGCAACTGAAACAGCGTTCCAGAAGCGGTACCCAGAGGCTTGTGAAGTCTTTGCAGTCCCTGAGACTTCTTAACAGGAGGCCAGCTCGGTTCCAGGCCCTTGGAGATACTCAGCACAAGTTTGTAGAAAGTTCAGTCCAGTCCTTTCACTGCCCAAGACAGAAGCAGCAACTGCAGGCCAACCCAACAAAGCAACAACACAGCAAAGGGGCAGTACTCCTCCTGGCAGCTCTTCCAGCTCTTCGTCTTGGCAGGTTCCTTGATTCCAGCGAGATCTAAATTCATGGGGTCAGGGCCCCAATATTTATATCCCAAATTCCTTTGTTCTCTGAAGGCAGAGAGGCCTTTGCCTAGTCCAAACCAGTTCTGGAGCACTTTGTTGACAAGTCTCCGTCCCTTCTTTCAGTGAGTAGGCCAGGGACATCAGACGCACCACAGGAGGTGGAGCCAGCATTGTGGAGGGAAGGCACTGTCCTATTCAGGGCCCAGGTGCGAACCCTCCCACCCATCTGCATGTAGATCTTGCTATTCAGCCCTGCGCTGACTCACCCTGTCTCCTGGCATCCCCCAGTCCCTGTCACTTACACTCCAGACAAGGAATACACAACCTCGCAGAGGCGGGCTTGGATGGTTAGACAAGAAAATACCCACTTTCTAAAAGTGGTATTTTCGAACACAGAATGTTAAAACCAACTTCACTAAAAGATGCATTTATCATGTTCCCGGGGTCAGTTAGGATTATAAGCTGTAATAATCAAAACTGCCCGTTCTGGCCTAGGGGAACAGGTAGCCTTGCAATAGTGAAAAACGAACTAGGCTGTAATTCACTATCAGGACATGCCACACACACCAGGGCATGTCCTACCTTTCGCATACAACGCACCCTGCCCACAGGGGTACCTTGGGCCTACCTTAGGGGTGACTAACATGTAGAAAAGGGAAGGTTTAGGGACTTGCAAGTGTGTGCACTTGCCAAGTCGACATGGCAGCCCCAGGCTGCGCACAGGCTCTGCGTTGGCAGGCCCGAGTTACACTTTACGGGCTGTTTGCGTGGGTGGCACAATCCAGTGCTGCAGCCCACCAACAGCATTTGGTCTATAGGCCCTGGCACTCGCAGTGCACTTTACAAGGGACTGACACATAAACCAAATAGGCCAATCATGGAAACGCCAATCCATAACACATTTTATACAGGAGCACTTGCACTTTCCCACTGGACAGCAGTGAGGAAAGTGCGCAGAATCATTACACCAGCAAAAACAGAGTCAAAACCGGGAGGTCAGAAAACAAAAAGTCAGGGGAAACACGCCAAAAGATGCCAAGTCTAACAGTTTCCAAACTTTGATTTCTTGCAGTTTCCTGTTTCCTTTGGGGGAAAATAAGCATCCAGTAGCACTTGCAAAGGGTTCAAAGACTCTAGAATGCCTCTTGGGTGCTAGGACTCAATTTCCTACAATGCACCCACACTGTCCAGGAAATATTCAGCTGCAACTGATCATCTGGGGTGATCCTCTCATTGTCTTTGCAGGTGACTTCTTTAAGCTCTGCTGTACCTGTTGTTGATCAGGGACTTCACTTCTTTTCCTTTCAGTCAGGCACATTCCTTTCTTTGTTGAGCTTTGTGAGTGCAGCATGTGCTTGCTCTCTGTGGTGCAGTTGTGGGGTCCAGCAGGGCAGTCCTTCCTCTTCTGTTGTTCCAGGCAGAGATCTGAGGTAGGTGCTCCTGCAGCTCTCCAATATGTTTCCTCCATTCTGGGCTGGCAGGAGGGAGAGGCACCCCAACCATTAGGGGTAAAACTACCTCCCTCTGTTATGAGAAATGCCTGTGAAGTGTGGTATATTTTTGACCCAGAATGCACTGTTCTTCAAAAAATATATATAGAGAAATTCTCTCATTGGGGTGTGTCTGTGTATACCAAGTCAAAGCAGTGGCTAACATCTGCCTACAGTTCCCTTTCAGCCCCTCTCCTAATCTAACTAGGGGGGCTCCCATCTGGTTAGAGATCAAGAAAGTGGGGGTGGTCTGGGTCCTGTGATCTGTTTTCTGCAGAGGCCCCTGCATTTGAAGCCCAGGTTATCTATCCAGACCCCTTCCTCTCCCTGGATTCTCCAGGAAGCAAATCTCCTCCCATGAAATGGCTGTACTTTTGCAGTCCCAGGCCTCTTCACACCTACTAAGGGAGCAGCTTGGCTCCGGCTACCAAAGGCTGACCAATTTGAAGAGGCTGCTACAGGGATGCTTTAGGCAACTTCAGGATAGTAAAGTAATAGTTACAATAAATTCAACCTTGGCAAGTTTGCAGATTTATTGTAACCATTATTTCGATATATTGAATGCTATGTTTAGCTAGCTCCAATCAAATGTTAGATTTTACTAACTTTAATAAAGCCTTCCTGTGTTCACCTATGGGGCTAACATCACTGCAATAGGGAAAAACAACTTTTGCTGTTTTTCCTTACCAGGGCATATAAAACATATTTTATATTGTCCCTACTTTTTATAGTAATGAACCCTACCCTTGGCTCACCTTGGGAAGACCTTAGGTGTGACTTGAATGTAAAAAAAAGTAGTTTTGGACTTTTCATTTTAAAGTTGAATTTGGACATAGTATTATTTTAAAACCAGCCTGCAAGGCAGGCCTGGCTTTGAAATGACACCATAGCAGTGCACCCTTAAGTGCATTAAATCCACTGGGGTCTCTAAACCTACATGCCTTACCATATAATAGGGACTTACAGGTAGGTTGTTTTTGCCAATTAAAATTATACCAATTAGCATATACCTTTAGAGGACAGAGCACCGGCCCTGGAACTGGTTAGGAGAGACCAGGGCACTCTCAGAGTCAGTAACCATCAGCATCAGTCAGCAATGAGGGTGATCAGGGCAAGAAGGATGACTTTCCTACACAAAACAATGAAAGAAGTGAATAGTTAATGGAGTTAGATCAACTTGTAAATGACCACATGCCTGAGGCAAACCGCATACTAGACAGCATTTTTTCACAACCTTGATTTACAAATCATAGGAATCCAACTCCTATCCTGCTTAGATGAGTCACTGAACAAAGTCTATTTGATAAGTATATAGCATACCCTGGCCCAAGTACTTGACTCCTCCCAGTCCAATCCACTTTTCTAGCAAAGAAAAATGTGTTTCATATTTCCAAAATGTTCGCACAGCCCAGTGGCCCTTAGGAGCCTTTTTCGTTCAACCACTGATAAAAGTGTGTGTTTATTACAAAAAATACTAGGCATAGTTTCATTGTTGCATTCCTAAATAAGGCATACTTCCAATTCAAAGAGCACTGTGAAGACCTCTTGATCTTTTGGCATTGGGGCTATTTCTTCAGCTTCGCTTGTCTTCCCGTAACCTGTTGGCGTTTCCATTGTAAGTCACAGCATATTTTTGCTTTTTTTTCCTTGTATTTTTCAAGTTAGATTTAATAAATGTATGAGTTGGCTTTGCAGGCACATATGTGTTCTGCTTTGATTTTCATTACAAATAGTTTTTGGGTGTAGGCTCCTGATTGGTTATGAAGCTTTTGCCGCAATATAACTTTTGGCACTCTTACAGGCTCTGGGTATTGATCCAGTGTAAAGGATTGCCAGTGGTTAAACTTTCCACCCATCGCCTTTTGTGTGTTATTTGTGCTATGTACCTGTTTTGATAATATATCTGCCTGCTTTCCGTGATTGAAATGCTCTTATTTGTGAGTGGCCATGGCTGTTTCAGGAATATGTGGGTATACTTAATGAGCCTAGCTTACATCCTGGCTAGTGAAGATTGTATGTTTGTCGTTTCGGGGCATGTTTGTTCAGTTTGATCTCCAAAACACTATATAATGTTACTGTTTCGCCGCACGTTTTATTTGGTGATTCATCTTCACTTTTTAGCCAGTTATCCGTTTATTTAATATGCCATCCCTTCCCTCATTTAGAGTTTCATGATAACAGAAAGTCCTTCAGAAAGGCTAAAAAATTCAAAGGTGAAATGTTTTGTGGATTTTTTAGTATAGTATAGTATGGAATAGTACAGTTTAGTATAGTATAGTACTGTATAGAGTAGCATGTTACAGTATGGTACAGTATAGTAAAATGAAAATAAAAAGACAAACATTCATATATTGAACCAGATGTTGCCTATTAGTTGCTTAAATGAGATGTAAGAAACATTTTCATTGTTCACAAAATAGTTCTGGTTCAACAGAAATATGCAATTAAAAGAAACTTAGACCTTGGAGTTAATCACATCCAGCTATTGAGAAACTATGGACTATTGCCATAGCAAACATTACTAAAGTATCAGTAGTCTTGTCTTTGGCATGGATAAAACTGAAAAGGAATTTCAAAATACACTGCACACCATAAGAACTGCACACATTCTGTGAGCCTTAGACAAGCACTGAGGAATAACATCAGGGAATAAGAGGAAACACACATTTTACTGAAATGCTCTAAAGTCTTTACATTTCGACAAAATGTGTCATAATAAATATATTTGAACCTCTGTTTGCACAAAGGTACATTTGGTTAAAAAGGCATACATCTTAAAGATGTAAAAAGTAACAATTTGCCCGATTTAAACACTTTTATGCCTATAAATATCACCTAGTAGCATAAATAAGCATTCTTTTATAAAAACAAAAGGTAAACAATGAATTCAAGGTAATCAGGATTTCTGTGCGGAAATCTCCTTACTCAATCGGAATCGTCTTGTTTTTTGGTGGAATTTTCATCATTAGTTAGCCAGTGTTAAGGGAGGGAAATGGGAGATTGGGAGATGTTCAGCCTTACAAAATTAGGTGACTCGGGAGGTTTTTTCAATTCTTCGAATTTTATCCCCTCTCCTGGAAGCACATGTAGACGTGCACTGGTAAGCTTAAGCATGTTTCCAGGATGAGAACGAGAAAGGGAAATATTATATAATTTACAAGTCTGTAATGGAATAAAATGAAATGACTGGGAAGAAGATATGAACTGTTTAAAAAGTGCATGCTCTCTGTTACACTGGTCGCCATCCCGGGCATAATGGTGGATAATCCTGGCATCATGATCCCCAATATTTAAATATTGTGACTACCCTTGGCTTTGTGTTGTTCAGCCTTGGTAGATTCATGACCATTTTTTACATACTGTGGGCATTGTTGGCCTAGTTGTGGCCACCTCTAGCATTGGGTACCCAACCAAAACATGCTTAAAGTATCCTTGCCATAATTGTGACTATTCCTGGTATAACGGTGGCCATCCGAGGCATAATGATAGCCATTCATTAGACATTGTTGATATCCTTGATAATGTTTTGTTCAGCATTCGTCAGCATTTGTAAAATTGTGTCCCTGGAATAATTAATGCAATTCTTGACATATTCTGACATCCTACCCCCAATAAATGCTGTCATTGGAAAAATGGTGACCATCTCAGATATAATTCGGGATACCATTGAAATATTGTGAGTATGCTATGTATCACTGTCATAATACAGTTCAGCCTAGTCACAATGGTGACCTTAGAATAATGTTTGGCTGTGTGGGTGTGAGAAACCCCTAAATTGTACACGCCAAGAATGACATCTCAAGAACAAGCCTACGGATGGATGAATCGGAGATGGTGTTAAACCTTATTTTTGTGAGGCAATGTGTCCCCGAGATAAGGCACCATACACCATATCAAACCTATAGTCATTTAATTAAGGACAGTGTTAGAAATGGGATTTCTGGTTGGCTAGGGCATGCGCCTAAGCCAGGCAGAAACCACCACTCTAGTCAGGGCAAGGGAGTTACACGCTGTAGATAACCCCTGCTCACCCCCTTGGTAGCTTAGCACGAGCAGTCAGGCTTATCCCAGAGGCAATGTGTGAAGCGTTTGCGCAACACACACACACGGCGGCGACACACTAGGCACACCACAAAAGAAACTCCACACAAGGTTATATGAAAAATAGCCTTTGTATTACTCATAAAACACATTAGAACGTAATCACATATATACACTGTGCCACCTGGCACTTAGTATGACTTTACAGGGATTATATACACTACAGGGCCAATCGGGCCACTGTCATCACTTTCATAATTCACAGTTAGTGAAAACAACCAGTAGCTACTTGTAAAGGTACACTTAGCATGAACACATTAGGGATACATCATAGCATTACCTAGAATTATGCAAAGTACACTCAGCAGAGAGGCAGTGCACCATCACCACATATCATGCCCCTCTCAGGCATAACCATAACGTACAATATGCCACCATGTCCCTGAGAGCCCACTGGCCCCAAATCGGCAGTCCCAGCACCTCTGCGCTCACCACCTGGACTGCGTGGTAGTCCGGAGTAGTCTCTACCCACTTGGGGACTACTAGAGCTACTCCCCTTCCTTAGTAGGGAGAGGGGGCCTCCGTCGAGGTTACCCCAAATTACCCAGACCCTCAACAGGGCCTCGGCCCCAAAAAGTAGGGCTGTGGGGCCAGGGGTCACTCCAGCAGCTGCCCACTTCCATCTGGGGCAGCTGCGACCCTGGCCACGTGTGGTGAGGCCGACTCGGCCCCACACCTGGCTGCTCCTTTCACTACGGGCTGGGAGAGGGGGAGCGCTGTTTCCCCCGAGCATGGAGCATTCAAAAGGCTCCCAAACCGGAAGAACCGGATGCAGCGGCTCGCGACCCTGAGGCGCCGCTGCGTTGTTGGAGGAGAATATGCCCAGGGCTCCTCGCTCCTTCACTGGTGGATGAGACCCCCTTTCTCACAATCCTAGGAGCCCGCGAGGCTCCGACGTGATCTCCTTCATGGGACCCCTCCCACAACCAGGCACAGCTCCTGCCTGGCTCCCTCTTCCGGAGGGAAGCTCCCCCCACGGTCAGGCTGGCTTCTCCTGACTTCCTTCGGCCCTCCTGTTCCTCTCGGAGCCTTCCTTTCTGCGTTGCTCTTCACTCAGCCGACCTTCCGGCCCCGCTGTGGGTGTGCTGAAGAGCGACACTGGACGTGGCGTCCTCACTGGCTTCTGGGGGTGTGGCCGGGCAGGACTGCAAACTCCGGTCGGCCCCACTTGTTGCCCAGCAACGCTTGTGACTCCTGTGGCATTCGTCCAGCTGAGGAGCGGCCGCCTTAGATTCCTGCAAATAGCTCTGGCCTCAGGCTCTCAAATCCCCATGGAATGATTCCCAATGGGTTTAGGGATACCGCTGCACTTCAGAGCGCTTACCACGCGCTGCCACCAACAAGAGCGCTCCTTCACGCTCTTTCTGTCCGCCCCCGGGAGACAAAGGGAACAACTCTCCCGTCCCAGCACAGCGCTCCAAAAATAGCATGGGGTGGGGAGCGCCGGGCTCACCCTGTGCTGAATTTCAAAGTCACAAGGGGCAGAGCTGGGCCCAGGCAGGCCAGCTCACAGGGCCCTCCAACAGAGAGGGAGTCCTTTGTGGAGGTTCCTCCTGGCGCCCAGCAGTCCTTCAGCACCAAGTAAGCACAAAGTTCAACAAGCATATGGGGTCACAGCCCCAATATTTACACCACATAATGTCTTTGTTCTCCCCCTGGCACAGGGCTCTGTGCCTGATCCAAACCAGTTCTGGGGGGCACTTACACATTTCTTTACATGTGTGTAGGAAGGTGGAATCTGACTACATGGTTGCCCCCACTTTTTTTCTGGTGTTTTTATGGTTTTTGACTTAGTTTGGCTGGGAACCTGCTATTCAGGTCCCCCGCCTATCTGCTTTCTCTTATAAATTGATTCCATGTACTTTAGGTACACCACAGATTGGATTCTGGAGTGCCCTTATAAGTCCCTAGTATATGGTATACTATGTACCCAGGGCATAGGTACCCCAGAGGCCTACCAGGGGCTGAAGCATGTATTGTGCCACCCCTGGAAGGCCATCCAAAATGACACCACAGGACTGCTACTGCAGCCTGAGTAAGGTGGTGCATGCACCCCTTACAGAGATATAGGTTCACTATATCTCACCTATCACTGCACATAGAAACCTATCAGTCACCCCTATGGCAGGCCTTATCAATCCTGAAGGCAGGGTTCTTGGTTTTATGTGAGAGGGTGCCCATGCATGAGCAGAGCCCCTCTGCAGCCTTCGGAATCTCCTCTCCGGGGTTGTCTGTGGTGCAGCCTGACCATATACTCTTAAGTGCATTATATCTAAATGGTAAATGCTAACTTTGGGATGGCTGCACGGAAACATGTGGTGTTTGGTGTCAAACATCTTGGAAGCATACCCCCACCCCAGTAACTGGTGTGGGAGTATGATCCCACCCTTCTAGAGGGAGAGACATGACAGCACCGGTATACCCGGTACCACCTAAACAGAGCCTGGCATCACAAAATGGATGCTGCAGCCACAGACACGAGTCTGGCCTCCTGCTGCTGGCCGAAACTCCGGCAGGGGAGGCCTGGACAATAGGTTTCTTGTCTCAGGGAGGTGTTACCACCTCCCAGACAGGCCTTAGTGGATTGGGGCTGGGTGGGTGCACTCCAAGAGTGCTTTGAAGTCCTGCACTGGGGGCACATTTGGTGTCCTCGTGCATACCCCAGTTAAAACCGGTTGCAGGGGCTGCCAGCCCCTGCTCTGGCGTGAAACTGGACAAAGGAAATGGGTGTAGCCACCCCTCTTTCCAAACCCTCCCATAGGTGGGTCCCCAGAGTTAGTCCAACCCCTTTCTTTAGTATAAGTAAGGGAACCCTGGCAACAGGACTTTAGATATCCCTGGACGAAACTCTGCAACTGAATCCTGGAACTTCGACGCTCTACTCAAGACTAGAGGACTGAAGAAATCTCCCTTGGGGTCAAGGAGTGACTCCCCTGCTTGGCAGGCACCAACGAAGCATTTGCCGGTCTGCATCTCCGAAGCTCCCGCCGGACTCCATAGTACTTGCAGCCCAGGAAGAAGATTTCCAGACATCACAGAGGCCGACCCGAGTCCCCAGCAAAGCTGAGATGCGCAGCCCTCGTGAGTAGCGTGGAACTGGAACTCCTGGTCACCGTGCACATTTGCTAGTGCATTGACTTCTCGACGACTCTTGAAGTCCTGCCTTGGGTTACTCATAGCCCAGGCCCCGAGCACTATTTTCACTGAAGATTGTGAGCCTACACTCCATGAGTGTTCCGTGGGCCCGCTTCCTGCATTTCCGCTTGGGGCTCCTTCGCAATCCCTGGTCCGTCAACTGGTGGGTCCCTGTGAAGGCAACTCTGATTTTCTTTGGGCGGTTCCGGTTGCTCCAGACGTGCCCTAACTCCCCACCAAGTTGTGAGTCCCTCAGACCTTGCTGGTCTGCTCCGAAGCATCTTTCTCCTTCCTGCGTGGGTTGCTGTTGCCAAGGCTTGTTGTGGTCAATCCGGACACCAACGCTGCAGCACTCGACATCCTTTGTGGTACAGCTCGAATCCAGCTCCTGGTCATCGTCGACGCCTCCTGGACCTCGTGGCTGGAGAGTCAAGCTTCACCTCTTTCACCTGAAGCACCCGACATCGGTGGGCATTCAACTATCGTGCCCCTGGTCACTGGCAAGTGACCCAGACTCTGTCCCCTCTGCTTTCAGGTTCTTCTCATCTCCGATCCAGGCTTGTATCTCTTCGGACACTTCGAATCTTCCCGGCAGCAGCACTTCGTGGCAGGCTGCCATTGAAAACGACGACGCGACCCGACACCATTTGACACCTATGCACCCGGCTTCCCTGGGTGAGGTAACTCGAGTACTCCGGTGCTCCCGTGGGTGTTGACCCTAGAACTGTCTAAGTCCAAGACGGTTTGGTCCTAGTCCATTTCTAAGTGTCCCTAATCTCTAAAACGATAACCGCGACTTTCCCATAGACTTTAACGGAGCTCGCGGCTGTGTTCACACACTGCACACAGCCCCTGTGGGTCCCCTGTGTCACTACTTTGGGTGGTTCCTTGGGGTCCCAGCGATTCTACAGGCTCTAGGCCTTGTGTCTACTTAAGTCGTGGTTCTTATACCACTTTCTAAATATATGGTTTGGTACGCCCCTAGGGCTAATCGTATATTGTGCTAATTTACTGTGCTATTTGACTTGTAACTTGTGTACTTTGACCTCTAGCCTCATAAAGAGACTGGTGGGTGGTGTTTAGGAATAAATACATATATTTTATATATATATATACCTGGTGTGGTTCTCCTTTCATTTGTTCATTCACGAGCTTATAACTGGTAAAACAAACAGCTTAACACTCCTTCAAGACTTAGCCTGAAGGCTGCTCTCCATAGCTACCACTAGGATAGCTTTCAATAAAGGTTGTCTTTAAACCTATCATCAATAAAGGTCGTTTGGACTGGTGCAAGGTGCCCACTATAACTAGTGGACAGCATATGCCAGGCCAACTTCTCACAATGTGCACAAACACCTCTTTTGTTAGTGTAGGCTCTGGCCCCAGACACACCACAGGGGGGCGGAGCCAGCATTGTGGAAGGCAGGCACAGTCCTATTCAGGTTCAGGTGCTACTCCTCCCACCACTCCAAATGCAGATTGGCCTATTCAGCCTAACGCTGACTCACTCAGCCCCTTTGGAGCCACTGCACCTCCCCAGTCTCTGTCACTCCAGAGCCAGACATGCAATACACAACAGACAAGCACAAAGACACATAGCACACAGAAATGCCCACTTCTAAAAGTGGCATTTCTGAAATAGTGATAATAAATCTGCGAACACCAGTACGCAGCATTTATTGCCACTATTCCCAACATACCAAACTTGATCATGCTACACCTCTCATGTCAGGAATTACCACTGAAACACATATCAGGGAATCCCCAATGCATTCCTATGAGAGCGCAGCCTCACAGTAGTGAGAAACCAAATAGGCTGTTTGTCACTACCAGGACATGCCACACGGTTAAGGCACATGTCCTACCTTTACCTACAGCGCACCCTGCCCACAGGGCTAGCTAGAGCCTACCTTAGGGGTGACTGATATGTAGTAAAAGGGGAGTCACAGACGTGGCACCCACTTTATGTGCCACGTCACAGCGGCAGTAAAGTGTGCGCGCAGGCCCTGCAATGGCACAGGCCTGAGACAGGTTTGAAAGGCTACTTTGGTGGGTGGCGCAAGCAGCGCTGCAAGCCCACCAGTAGCATTTAATTTACTGGCCCTGGGTATATGAGATACCACTTTACAAGGGACTGATAGGTAAATTAAAGACGCCAAACAGGTGTAGACCAATCTTACCACGTTTACCATAGAGAACACATGCACTTTAACACTGGACAGCAGTGATAAAGTGCCCAGAGTCCTTAATACCACCAACACCAGGTCAGAATAAATACCAGGAGGAAGGCAAAAAGTTCAGGGATGACCCTACAAAAAGGGCCAAGTCCAACAGAAAGACTCAATAAATGTGTTCTAGGGCAGAATTAGAAAATGTAGCAAGATTTATTACAAGAATTTAAAAAGTGCGCTACAGTAATTGTAAATGCAAAGGCATAAAGTAATTGCCATAAAAGCTCTCTGAAATAGGTCAATACAGAATAAAGAACAAAATCAGAGACATTTTAAGCCCCAAATGAGCAGCAAAATCAAAAAGAAATCGTACAGCATACCTAGTAGCATTGGAAAATTATTAGAAAAGTTCTGGCTCACCCAGATTTATACGAGAAATGTTTTCATTGAACAGAATGAAAACTGCAGATTCATCGTGGTGTGATGAAAATAATTACAATTTTAGCAAATCAGAGCATCATTCTATTAAACGACATATTGCCTTATCATCTAAGTACTATCCCACCACATGAATATTGATTCTGCCCACTCTTTGCTATGTCATCCGGAGATGGCAGGCCAAACTATTTACAAAAACAACAGCGAGCTATTGTGAATGAATGCAGTACAGTGAGCTAGTGGAAGGGCCTTGGGTAAATGTAACATTATTGTGTCCATTTCGGAAGGTTTTTCTTTGAGAACAGCAGGAACAATGTCAATGGAAATAAACAAACATGATTCTTTTTGACTATGAGCTGCAGAAATAATAACCAGTGAATGTGAAGAGGAGACTTCATCCATTTTGAACAAGATTGGGTTGATGCCCAACTAAGACCTAAAAAGCATAAGCAAGGAAAAGGCACTTTCACAAGTCAAAGCAAATTAGTTTCAAATACAATTGCACTGTATCAGTATATACATGTAATTCAAGAGTAAATCAATTTTCTGCACATTGTTAATAATGCTTACATTTATAAATGCACACAATGTCCAACAAACTGGCCCCTTTGATTAATCTATAATCACTAAAACCACAATACATAATGCATAAACAGTCTGCATCACTTTTTGCCTCTATCGGCTTAATTTCTCCAATAGCTTCTATTGATTATACATTGGGTCTCTGGCATTCTCTATTTAAATCTTGTCCCACTTTATGTTAAACGAAGGGCTTTTGTATTTACACCCACAATTTAGAATTTTTTGCTCATAAAATCTGAGAAAGAGAAACAGGACAATTGCAGAAATCAACGCAATGATTACAGGGATTAGTTCAGTCCCAAACATAGCTCCTCCCAAACTATCAGTCCATTCACAAAACTTATTAACACTCTTTCCGATCTCACTAACCCAGAAATCTCCTGCTTCTCACAAGCCATACTCTTCTAAAGCTTGTAAATCAAATATGTCAATCAGGTAGAACCAATTGTTACAACAGTTTACACAGGGAGTACTATATTATGAACATAAGCTTCAAAAACCCTACTGTTTTCTGAGATGAAGGTACATCACTCTCTTACTTCAAAACACTGCGCACACTTTGCAAGAAGGATATCTAGCGCTCGGCAATTTTGCATGGTCATTGTACGCATAGAGATTAATTCCATATAAATCTGCATTATTGCGCTGGCAGCATTAGAAGCAAGCCAATCAAGATGAGTAGATAACCTTCTAATTTTCATATCATTCATAGCTATCCCAAATAGATGGAATCACAGCTCCTAATACATCTTATAGTATCTGCCCAAAACCACGCTTCACTCTGTTCAAACCAACAGCATATTTTATCCCATTCATATGATAGACTCTAGGAAATACTAAATACAAATAGCAAGAACCTGCCCAATTACGAAGTTAGTTGAAATAGTCAGTCTTATCACACACCTAATAAATCTCTCTTAGGATTGGATCTTCACCAACCAAAAAATCTCCACTAACAACAGAATTCCTTTCACACTCACTCTTACGCACAAACTCTATTTACCTAACTACTGTAGGTTCATGACCCACCATACATAATTCTCCCTTTCTCTCACGCTTCATTTTAAATCTTGGAGGCAAATTCAAAAACCACCATTCTTCCTTAGCCTTAATCTGCTCTCTGATTTTCATTTAATCCAACCAGTCTCTCAAACCTTTCACTCTTCTCTCATTCCTTGCAACATTCATGCTCCTCTTTACTCAGACTACCCACATACTCCCTTTTAGTCTGTTTATTCCCATGGTTAGTTTGTGTAACTGTATTCAAATATTCACCCTAGGTTACTCGAGTTTCACCATCTTCGGAAACAGGAAGATTCTTCATCAAAACATTGAAATCCAGTATGGCGATAGGAATTCATGCTTATTAAATATGCTACCAAAAACATCACATGAAAGGCTGTAAGTCATTGGCAGCTGTAAGAATGTGGCTTCTTAACCTACAGAACAAGCATTTGCAATGCAATCTGTTTTGCCTTTGGGACCTTATATGTATTTAGCTATGCAGCACATTAGCCTGGGTGCTGAAACATCTAATGTTCTTTTACAGAGAGGGAAATTAAGCACCAAACTGAGTGACACGCCAGGTATGGGAACACATGGAGAGAAATATTGCCTTTCAGTGGAAAATGGTATAGTCCAAAGCTCTGTTTTTAATATAAAATCAGGGCCTTCGGTGGTCATATCACTGAAAATACAAGATTTGAAAAAAATATTATTGTCTACGGATGCTCGTGGAAGACAATTTCTATGGACTGGAATCTAGAGAATGCTAAAGTGATTCTGGTATTTTACTGACCTCTTCTGGTCATTTTCTATCATGAAGGTTAAATAGAGGCAGTTGCCAGAAAAATAAAAAAAAGTAAGTTTCTCAGCAAAAAGCAATTCTGGTATTTTACTGACCTCTGCTGATTGTTATCTTTCAAGACAGTTAAATAAAAGCAGTTGAACAGAAAAAAAGTCCCTAAGCGGAAGCAGACAAGTCCTAGAGCTGATCTCCAGGGCCCACAGAGTACATACACATATAAGTATATAATAAGTATATACTAAAGTATATACAAGAGGACTCGAATGCTCGACCTAAAAAAGAAGAAAAGTACACTCCATACAGTCCTTAACCCCCATAGTATCAGCATATTCACTCAACATTTTTGTATTGTCATTAAATTCACTAGCTAATCTCTCCCTATGTGTCAGCATATTAGACTCAATCTCATTATGGGCTGTAGTTAGTTCAACCTTTGTGAAGACATATCCTACCAGAAAATAAGGCACATCAGTAGACCAACTAAGACTATTCATATTGTAATTAATGAACCATGAGTTTTACAGCATTTTGTTAGAAATGGGGGTCTCTAGTTACCAGAGGTAGGTACATTTGTCCAAATAGGGACCCTTGCTTCTAGTAAGGGTAACTGGGATATGCACTTTAGATAACCCCTGCTCACCCCCTGGGTAGCTTGGCAGGAGCAGACAGACTTATCCCAAAGGCAATGTGTAAAGTATTTGTACTCAAAAGACACAGTAATACAGTGATAACACCACAAATGGACACCACACCAGTTTAGAAAAATAAGGAATCTTTATCTAAACTCGACAAGACCAAAATGACAAAAATCCAACATACATGTAAAAAGAATAAGACTTTAAAAAGGTTTTAAACAACTTGGGCCATAGAAAACTATGGATGCTCGATTTCTTTCAAAATACCTGTAGTTGCGACAAAATTCACAAGGCCAATCAGCCACAGAGATTGGAAGCGTCAAAAAACAAAGATGCTGCACGCACGAGAAGTGATGCGTCAAATCCGGTCTGTAGGGTGAACGGATGCGTGGATTCTTGACTGTGGTCTGCTGGTGATGCATCGGGAAAACTTGCCGCACAGGTACGAAGCGTGGAAATCCGAGATGCGTTGGCGATCGTTGTGGCTGCGTCGAGCAGCGCTGCGTCGGTTTCTTCAGCCGCGATCCTTTGATGTGTCTGTTCTTGCAGCAGAGACAGGTGCTGCCTCAGTTTCGGCAGCGGCACAGCGATGCATGGAGATTCTTCTCGCACAGCAGTGCTGCGTCGGAAAAACAGCCGCATGAAGAGTGATGCATCGATTTTCGGAGTTCTTCAGGTTTCTGCCAGCTCCCAGCAGCAAGCACAACCTCCAGAGGCACCTCCTGGCAAGTCATAACTCTCAGCAGCACAGTTCAGGGGAGCACGGGGTGAAGTCTTTGTGGCCCTGAGAAGTCAGAACAGGAGGCCAGCACACACAAGCCATTGGAGATCTTCAAGCTGGTTCAAAGCAAAGTTCCAGTCATTGTCCTCTCCTTGGCAGAAACAGCAACTGCAGGCCAACCCCACACAGTACACAGCAAAGGGGCGGTACTCCTCCTTACAGCTCTTCAGCTTTTCTCCTTGGCGGAGGTTCCTCTTGATTCCAGCAGTAGTCTAAAGTTCAGGGGTTTTAGGTCTAATACTTATATCCCAAAATGTCTTTGTTCTCTTTGCGCAAGGGTCTCTGAGCCCAGTCCAAACCAGTTCTGTCCTCACTGGGGCAGCATGGCCACAGGGGGTGGAGACAGCATTGGGCAAGGGAGACATGCCCTATTCAGGTGCAAGAAAATCATCTCCTTCCACTACTCTAAATTCAGCCAAGGTCTATTCAGCTCAACACTGAGTCATCCAGGAAGGGCCAGGCACATCTCAACTCCCCCAGTAGCTGATTACAGTGAGTGCACATCCCCAGCCCCTGTCACTCCAAAACCAGACAACCAATATACAAACAGGCAGAGGCACACAGAATGGCTAAACAAGAAAATGCCTACTTTCTAAAAGTGGCATTTCAAACACACAATTTAAAAACCGTCTTTACTAAAAGATGTGTTATTAAATTCTGAGTTCAGAGAGCCTAAAAGTTATTTCTCTATCTTGTCCCAATGGGAAGTTTTACTTGTAAGATGTTACAAAGTACCTCACATTCTATCCTATGGGGCAAGAGAGCCTTTTCAATAGAGAAAAACGAAATTGGCAGTATTTCACTATCAGGACAAGTCACACACACCAGTACATGTCCTACCTTTCACATACACTGCACCCTGCCCAGGGGGGTACCTTGGGCCTACCATAGGGGTGCCTTACATGTAAGAATATGGAAGGTTAGGGCCGGGCAAGTGGGTGCACTTGGCAAGTCGACATGGCAGTTAGCAACTGCGCACAGACACAGCAGTGGCAGGTCTGAGATACCTTTTCAGGACTACTCATGTGGGTGGCAAAATCCGTGCTACCGGTCCACTAGTAAAAGACACAAGGTGATGGACTGCATGCAGAGCAAATCAAACATTCAACCCCAGTCAATAGATCTGGGTTATAACCATCGTTCTTTTGCTCACCATGCCACCCCAGTTTAGACCCAGCCATATGCAAATCAGTGTGGACCCTGTGCCTCATGGAAACAGTCCAGACCAAACTGCCAAGCCAGATCCTCCCTCGACTGGAAACAAGCATCCTGGGACTGAACCCTAAGGATTTTTGCGGTACCTCCCTGTAGGCAAACAACAGGCATGGTAGAAAGACATCCCACTTATATCTCATGGGTTCTGCAAGACCCTTCAGGGTTTGGTTGAATCTCTCAACCAACCCATTCCCTTGTGGATGGTAAGGAGTGGTAAATTTGTACATTACACCGCACTCCTCCCACAGTAACTTCATATACCTTGAAATTAAATTTGTACCACGGTCAGAGACCGCCTGTTTACCTTCATCCTCCTGTCCACACACAGCAGGAAGCACAGAGTCTCCCAGATTCCTCTGACCAATCACAACGCTGACTCACAGGAGCGTTGTGATTGGTCTGAGCACTGTGGTTAGGTGCTCAGACAGGGGTTAGCAGGCTGTGCATGTTCTCCACCCAGACTGTAATGCAGCCTGGGTGGAGAACATGCAGAGTGCGCATGAAGGTTTGGCCAGCCCAAGACGGCCGGCCAAACCATCATGCGCACTTTAGGTGCTGCCACCACTCATCCCCCTGTGACATGGTGAGCCCAGCTCCGTCCATCTGGCTTCAGCTGCAAGCTGAATACAAAAAACAAAGTGAAAATAACGAACGTTATTATCATTTTATTTTTTGTATTCAGCTTGCAGTTTAAGCAGTGGTGCGAATCTCCTCCGCCTTAGCGGAGGAGCTGCCACTGGAGATTTCACCGCATCAGCCAGACCTTTAAAGTAGTCCAATACAGTATCATCAATTAGGGACTCAGATTTTGCTGATGGCACATAGGCTATCCTCATGGCACTGCCCAATAACAATTTATGGGGTGAGAGTTCAGTCTTTTTTTCTGGGGTACTTCTAATCTTCATGATATCAAGGGGAAGAGCATCAGACTACTTCAAACTGGTGAATGCACACACTTTAGCCAGGTTTTTTTTATAGTTCTGTTCATCCTCTCTACAATGCCAAATTCTTGTGGGCAATAACTAAAATGAAACTTCTGATCAATCTGGTGAGCAATACAAATCCGTTTATGAATTATTTATTTTTTAAATGAGTTCCATGATCTGTCTAAATAGAGGTTGGCAGGCCAAACCACAGAATCAATTTCTTTATCAAAAGTTTAGTAGCTGTCATACTGTCAGATCTCCGGGTAGGGTAGACCTCGACCTATTTAGAGACATTCACAAGAAAGTATTTGACAGATCTGTCAGTCTGAGGGTGGTCTTCCCCCAAGCCTTTTGCCTACTTACTTCCATTTATGTACTGAGAATCATGTCCAGTAGCTTTAGGACTGTGCACTTTACCACTGCTGACCTGTGCTAAAGTGCTTATGCTCACTCCCCTGAACATGGCTGAATTGGCTTACACCTGATGGGCATATTTAATTTGCTAATACGTTCTTTGTAGTGTGGTACTCAATAAACCCAGGGCCTGTAAATAAAATGCTTCTAGTGGGTCTGCAGCACTTATTGTGCCACCCAGTTAAGTAGCACATTATAACATGTCTCAGGCCAGCCATTGCTGCCTAAATGCAGGTTTAAACTGCCAATTTGACTTGGCAATATAGCCCTTTGCCAAGCCCTAAACTCATTTGTTTGCATATAAGTCAGCCCTAGGGTGCTTTAGGTAGCTCATTGGGCAAGGTGCATTGTAATTAAAAGATTTGATATGTACTTTTAAGTTTTGCATGTTCTGGTAGTAAAAAAATCCTAAATTCGGTTTTTCTTGTGTGAGGCCTATCTGTCCCATAGGATAACATTGGGTTGCCTTATTACATTTAATTATTGCTAACTTTTGATTGGGACAGGTTAAGCATTTCATGTTTGGTATCTATGAAATTGAAATGAAAAATCTACTTTTATGGTAAAGTCGGGAATTATATTACAATTACGAAAATGCCACCTTTAGAAGCTTGGCATTTTCCTGCCCTTAGCCACTTGGTGCCTGCAGCCTCTCCTGGGTCACATGACTGGGTGTAACTGACATTTAGACCTTGTGAATTCCTCCCAGAGAGTCACACAATAGTGGGATTAGGTTGCCTGAATGGGCCATCTGCTGGCAAGATGGGGGCAGAGCTGAGAATGGACCCACGTGCACCGGAATCGGCTTTGTTTTGCCTTCACAAAAAGGGCTTATCACCTCTACATTTACACTGCAGCCAGCTTGGAGCCAGGACAGGGGAGTCAGGGAATTCCATGTACTTCAAAGTGGAACCCTCTGGAAACTTCTTTGACACAAATCTTTTGCAACATTTCTGAATTTAGTACTAAACCAGTATTTATTAAAAGACCTGCTCATCACATCCTCTCCTAATTGAGTCGGTTCACGGAGATAACAAGCCATGGAATAAGGCATTGAGGCAGGAAGACTGTATTTGTATCCAGAAGTAAACCATAAGTCATTGTCCCTTTTAAAAAAAAACATTTTCCACCTTTGTCTCTCATCCTCTGGAACTTCCTCCTGATGGTCCCTTAATTCACTTAATGAAGGCTGATTTCGGTTTAACAAGACTCAATTCTACCATTCTGTTTCTTGCATTACAATCTGCTCATTTGATCTCACAGTTGTTTTTTCAAGTGTGCAACATCTCACCATTTGATCAGCATATTTATTACCTAATGTGCCCATATCATCACTGTCCTTTTGGGCAGCATACTTGCCTACTGCAATTCCTTTACGTTGCTGAATTGCTTCCAACAAATCAAGAATATTTGAACCCTTCCTGATGAGAGTACCACAGGAGTACCACATGATTTTACAAGACCTCTTTGTGACCAATGGCTGCCTGTATAAATTATCACATTTAAATTTTCTGCAAGACAACAAGTTCTTCTCAGTGCAGACAACTCTACCACTTGTGCGGAAATTATGTTGGGCAAGTTTGATACTTCAGCAGTTTCAGAAATGGAGCAAACTGCATAAGCAGCCTTCAGTATGCCACGATGGTATCGCAAATAAGAACAATCTACAAATAAAATCAGATCAGCCATTTCAAGAGGAATATTTTCGATGTCTAGTCTTGGTTTGGTACATAATTCAGTGACATTCTTGCAATCATGTTCTGGTTCATCAACATCATCATTATCTTTCTTGCTGTCTGAAAAGGATAGCAGTGCTGCAGACTGCTGCAGGATTCAGAGAATGGCACCTTTTGATGAAAGTGTTTTCAGCTGCCAATATGATTTTCTCATACCTTGTAAGGCAACTGTTTGCTATGTGCTGAATTGTGGTGCACGTCAAGAAAATCTTGACTAAATGTGGAACAAATAAACAAAACGAATTACATTGCGCGCTCTGCAACGCCAAATCGGCGATGCAGCGCGCAATGTAATCCGTTTTATTTATTTATTCATTTACTCAACTCCGTTCCGCCCAATTCCGGAGTTTACTACCCCCCACCCTGTCCTTTCCCTGCCCCGCCCCACCGCCCTGCAGCACTCCCTCGAGGAGCTGCTACTGCTCTCTGGGTGATTGGAGGATTCATCTTCAAAATTGCAGAAACACGTTCCTTTGAGACTTTCCTTGTGGTGCAAAGATGGCGGGAGGCCGTTTCCTCCATCTCCCCCGATGGATCGACGTTGCTGTGAGCGACTGCACAGCCTGGGCAAGCCGGCGGACAGCACAGCATGCAGTTGGTCATGGGAGGCTCACAGCGGCTGCGTTTCTGAAGTACGTGTCCCTGCACACAAGGAAGACTCCGACCCGCCTGATGACTTCGAGAGGCGGGAGAACTATGCGAGGGCGAGTCTCGGCAGCCCCGGTTAACAGCGGGGCAAACACAGGAGGTGCCCAATCGCAGGACACCAAAGGAGCTCTTCTGGAACCAGAGCAGCGCCGCGGGACCGGCAAAGTGAAGTGCAATGCTGGTGCAAAGAAACAAACTGCAGTCAGATCCGGAGCACAGGTAGATGGGGGGCCTGCTCAACCAACGGTTGCTTCAATGTTTGCTAACTTGGCAGTGGCGGGGTCACCCTGGGAAAGGCTATAACACAAGATGAAGGGGGTGACCAGACTTTAACTGAGGAGACTCGGGAGGAGAAAGAGGATGCAGGGAGGGAAGAAGAAGTTATGAGCTCCTTGACAGGCGCAGCTGGGAATCTAGCAGCCCCCCCGATAACCTAATGCCAGAAAAAGATCTAGACACAAAAAAGCAGATCCAGTCAACACCCAAGGCAGTTGGGATTTACGCTAAGGAGGTCGGCCACGGGGAGGAAGCTGTGAGGGAGAAAACCCGGGCAACACCCGTAGGTGCAGGAGCATCCAGAAATCTGCCGGCGCAAGCTGGCGCTCTTTCACCAGAAGGCCACGGGGGAAAAATTCTACTCGTTGACCGAGGAGTCCGAGGCATCTGAGCAGGAGGACAGGTCATCAAGCGAGGAATCTCTTTCAGAGGACAGTTCTAGCTCCTCAACTCAATAAACACAAAAGAAAAAATGAAGGAATAAAAAGAAAAACAAGAAAGAAAGCCTTAAAAAAAGCACTAGAAAACAACTCAAATGGGATTACTCTGCCACACAGATATGGCCTCAAAGTGAGAGAGGAGAGGAGCCGGCTGGAACTGAAGAACCTTCCCTGCTAACCATCTTAGCATCAATTAAACAAATGCAGGAAGAAAATAGAAATGAAGGGCGCAGAGCCAGGATCGCCGCAAAAAAAGTCCAAACTGGAATTCACAAGCTGAATAAAACCTGCGGGGAAATTGCGGATCGCTTGACCTCGGTCGAGATGTGGACAGAGGCACTGGAAGCCGACATGGAATCCATAAAGACGCAAGGTACGGAACAAGGCGCGGCTATGATGGATGTCATGACCAAACTATGAAAACCGCCAGAGGAGAAATAACCTGCGCTTCTTAGGGATACCGGAAGGCCTGGAAGGGAATGACCCCAGAAGTTATATGGTTAATCTTCTAAAGGGCGCATTTCCTGAACAAACAACCAGGGATTGGGATATGAAAATACAGAGGGCCCATCGCTTTCCCTTATTCAGGAGGAAACAAATGCAGGATGCTGGCGAAAAACCTAGAGCAATGTTGGTTTTCATTGGAAACTTCCTGTTGCTACAACTGATATTCGATAAAGCCCGCCCTAATGCTCCAAAGATCAGCAACTGAGTCTCGTTCTTTGTGCGCCCAGACTTCGCACATGCGACAGTTGAAATACGGTGGCGACTGAGGCAAGCAACTCTTCTCTCCCTTTCAAAAACTTGGAGCAGAGGTCTTCTTGCAAAATCCGGCCAGACTCAAGATAATATATGGAAGTACAACCCGCAGCTTTACCTCCGCAGTGCAAGCGCAGGAGTATCTAAAAGAAATAAGGAAAAAAGGTAAAGGACCTCCTAAATAAAAGAAGTGGGGGAAAAATAGGAAAACTGGCACACTATGAATAAGACTGGTATAATAGAGTTGGCAGTCAAAAGAAAACTAGGGGTTGATAGATCGAGGGAGATGGGGGACAGTTGGTCAGCTGCACATCGATCAGGCTATGCCTGATTGCCTATATGCTAGGGAAGGGAGGGGTGGCTCACACAAAGGGTGGTGCGGGTGGACAAAAGGAGGTGGTTGGGTGGGTGAAGGCACTGAAGTGGGTGGCAGCCAGGATTTTTATTTTTGCGTATAACGAACACGAAAAATGGGGTGAACAATGAAACCAAGAGAATGGGGAGACTAGGTATAGCTACACTGAAAATCTGTGGGCTAAATGACGTAAAAAAGAGACAGGTAGTTGCACAAGGTCTACAACTGTTGCAAGCAGACATTGTCTGTTTGCAGGAGACCCACCTTGATGGGTCACAGAAAGATTTATTGAAAATACCTTGGCTACACGGTGGTGGGGCAACAACACAGGGTACCCACACAAGGGGGGTCGCAATACTATCTAGGAAGAAATCAACTCAATTTTTAAAAGTACGCTCAGATGGGTTAGGTCGATGGGTAATCGCAAATGGGAGGGCCCCAGAGCTTCCTAATTTCACCCTATGCTCAGTATATGGTAGCAATGTGGACGATCCGTCCCTATTGGAATGGCTAACCAACGAACTGGCACATTGGGCTCTGCCATTATATGTGTGTGGAGATTTTAACATAAACCTTGAATCCAAATGGGGACGAGATCAGAGATATAATGCCAGGAAGCCAAGGGTTTTTCAAGCGCAATGCAACATATGTCAGGTACACGACCTGGTGGATGTATGGTCTCTAAAGAGGCCCGAGGAGCACGGGTTTACTTATTATTCAGCCCCACACCAGAAGCACGTCCAGCTGGATTATTTCTTTGTCTCTTCCACACTTTTGGGGATAAGCAGAATTAATCGACACCCCAGAGTGCTATCAGATCCCAGTCCACTGGTATTACAGCTAGAGCAGGGAGGATTCACCTAGAAGCTTCCGGCATGGACCTTCGAGAGGGCCCTGCTACTAGACGAAGATTATGTAGGTCACCTGAAGGAGTGGATACTGGATTTTCTACAGCGAAATATGGGTTCGGCACGACTGGGAGTGAATTGGGAAACCTTAAAAGCAGGAGTGAGGGGCGAGACAATACAGTACTCAAGCAGGAAAAATCTGAGGAGCATTAATCTGCAAAGGCTAGCCCAGGCAGAGGAAAAATTAGTTGAGGCCCTAAGGCAAAATCGGGGGGTGAAAGAAGCACAAGACAAGAGGAGGCGGCTTTAGTAAAGGCAGAAATTCAAGGGGAGATATCAAGAAAAGCTATAGATAAGGCACTAGCTCACCGGGAGGAAGTGTATGAATGTGGGGAGAAAGTGGGTAATTTGCTGGCCGTCAGAACAAGACTTGAGGTGACATGCAGCGAAATTTTGTCAATAAATGATCCTGTGTCGGGGCGGGTAACGGAGTCAAGTGATATACGGGCAGCCTTTTTTAGGTTTTATCAATCACTTTATATGGAGGACGGGGGCAGATGGGGAGGGGATATAGCAGACCAAATAAACCAATATTTAGATGCCTGCGAGATGGAGGTATTGACACAGGAAGAGAGGGAGGTGCTAGAGTCCCCTATAGTGTGGGATGAAATTGAAGAGGCAATGTCAAACCTTACTAAAGGGAAAGCTGCAGGGCCTGACCTTATCCCCACAGAATTATATAAAATCTTTAAAGAGGAACTCAAAGAAATCCTGACATCTGTGTTTCTGCAGACAGCAGAAGAGGTGGCACCACCAAGAACCTGGGCGCTGGCAAAAATCATTGTCTTCCCCAAGAAAGACAAACCTGTTCAGGAGCTGGGCTCTTACCGCCCTATAACCTTAATTTACGGGGACGTAAAAGTACACTCCAAGGTATTGGCCACACGGCTCTCGCAGGTCATTGGTAAAATGGTGTATGAGGGGCAGCATGGCTTTATACCCGGTAAGGGAACAATAGAGCACATTCGAAGAGTTATCACCCTATTCGATGTAAATCAAGTGTCAGGAGACCCTATGGCGGCAATTTTCTTAGATGCCGAAAAGGCTTTTGATAGGGTCTCCTGGCCTTTTTTATGCAAAATAAAGGGATAGGGAATAGGTTTATAAGTGCAGTACAAGCCCTAAATAAAGATTCGGAGGCTAGTGTACTTATAAATAGTGAAATGACCAAACCATTGAAAATTACGAGGGGGACTCGACAGGGGTGCCCCTGTTCACCGATCCTATTTGCCCTGTATATAGATCTCTTCCTTAAGCAACTTGCAGCAGCCCACAACATTCCCCCAATAGTGAGATACAATCATGAGAGCAAAGTTCTGGCCTATGCGGACGACATAGCTGTTGTGACTCCAAACCCAGAACAGGCCATGGGGGCAACAGAAGAGGAGGCACGAAAATACGGCTTACTTTCAGGTTATGCCTTGAACCAGGAGAAAACCCAAATAGTAGTCAATGAATTCACTACTTTTAATGACAATTTGGTTGTTAAAAAAGCAAATTACCTAGTAGTTAAGATCAACTCGGACTTGGATCAGGTGGTTAAGGAAAATTTGGGGACCTGCGCGGAGGAGACCAGGAAAGCACTAAACAAACTGGAGCACCTACACCTAACTCTCATTGGCAGAAGCAACATAATTAAAATGATTTCTTTTGCTAAATTGCTATACTTTTTTAGAGCAATACCACTTGCCTTCACAAATGTTTGGTTTAAAAAGTTTGAAAATATTTTTGCACAATTCATTTGGTCTTACGCACGACCAAGAAGAGCTTTTAAATTGTTATCACTGCCCAGGGAGCGTGGAGGCTTGGCCCTCCCTAACCTGAAGCTATATTGGTAGGCAACGTCACTCACACACCTCACTACACTCCTGTGCATCGACAATAGTACAATGCAAATTAACTCTCCCACTTCATGGGAACTTGTGATTGGCCGTGACGCTTGGGGATGCCTTTGGCATCAGCTAAGCTATGGGTGTTACAAAAGAGTCCGGTTCAGGTCATTACTTACGGCATTCAAAATCTGGGGGGCAATACGGCGTTTAAATGGACTAGGAAGGCTTAATTATTACACACCACTGTGGCAGAACAGAAATTTACCAGCTATTTTTAACGATTTACCTTTTAAGACCTGGTTTGAAGCCGGCATTTAACAACTAGGTTGTTTTTATTCCCATTAGGGTATTAGATCATACATGGAACTGACCTCTAAATTCGGCCTTACACTTAGGGATTTTTTCAAATATATGCAGGTTAGGGAATTTTTACAAAAAAATGAGGGTGGGGTGGACCAGCTTGGGAGAATCGAACTGGTGGACAGAATAACCCTGCCCATCCCCCTAGAATTGGGATTATCTATAAATTGCTGAATGAGCGCTCCAAAGATGACATGGAAATATGTTCCAATAAATGGCAGGAAAGACTAGAGATCTCGGGGGCCACCTTCCAAAAGAGCTTTTTAAGCACCCAGACGATTCTAATGCCAGCCAATATTCAAGTCCAATTTTTTAAGACGTGTTTTGGGCTTTACTATACTCCAAACAGAATAGCGAAATGGAGCGAGGGAAAGGGAGCTTATTGCCCGCAATGTTCTCTTTATAAGGCAGACATAATTCATATGTTTGCGACCTGTAACAAGCTTGATCAGGGAGATAAAGGGGTTTTTAAAGGAGAAATTACAGCTACAGGTCGAGTTAGATGCGCCAGCAATTCTGCTGGGAATATCCAGCCTAACGAAAGAGAAGGAGGTGCTTTATTAATCATAGCAATGGCGGTGTATAGGTTGTGCATAGCATCAGCCTGGCTAGACCCGACTCCCCCGTCACTGCAGTAATGGGTGGCTCGGCTATTGGCTGTATTTAATTTAGAAAAAGCTATTTATAGGCGCAGGGGACGTAGGGCAAAAAAGAAGGGAATAGAAATATGGAAACCCGTATCAGACTGGGTTGATTAACTGGTCTGCTCCCTTCCATTTGCACTAAGCACTTTGAATTAAGCACTTTATATATTATTGACTCTGCTGAATTCAGAAATCATTAAGGGACTATGGGGTATATGTAAAAGGAGTTAACGCCGCCGTAGCGTCGCTTTTTTGACGTTACGGCGGCTTATTTTTTATCGCAATATGTACAAGTTGCCGCTAACTGCGGTTAGCGACAGTTTACTGGCGAAATCGTCCGTTTTTCCGATCGCTACTTCTGTTAGCGATAGCTAACGAAAATGAGATGCAAGGTAGGCGTTCCCGTGCAAAAACGGCCGCTAACCCCACTTCAGGATATTTACAATGATCGCCCGGTCCTGTGATACATTCCAAAAACAGCCGCTAAGGCCCGTTAGCGGCTGGTTCTTAAGACCAGAAAAAAGGTGGTCTTAAAAATGGAGATAAAAAAACAGGACAGAAGGGAGACTAGCCCAGAGCCACATTTGCTAACCTACTGATGCCATGGAGGGTGCAGAGCAGGAATATTGACGGAGAAATATCGAGAGACATAAATATCGCCGCAAAAATATCGTGGGGAAGAAATATCGACAACAAAAATATCGTTGACAAGAATATCGACTGACAGGTAAGTAATATCGATTACAAAAATATCGACGTCTTAAATATCGTTTACAAAAATATAGTTGACAAAAATATCGAATTATTAATAATGTTATGTATTTTAGTGTTTTTAATGAGAATTGTTTGTCATTTTATTATATGTTTTAAAATTTTACTAGTTATTAATTTATTTTAAGTTTAATTTTGTGTTTTTAGTTCCATAGCGGGTTGTGGGTTTATAGGGGAATAGGGTGGGAAGTAATTTAATTATATAAAATGTATTGAATAATTAATATGTATAATTGTGAATTTATAGAGTTAAATGTGTTAATTGATTAATTATTAATTGTTTGATAATTAGTTGTTAATTAATTTCAATTCATCAATTAATAATTACTTATGTTAATTGTTTAATTAATTTTAGGTGGGTGTTGTGTTTCTATGTGTAAATGGTGTGAAGGGTGGTAAGTAATTAATTTTTTATTGATTAATTATTCAATATTTTTAAATTAATTTCCATTAATTAATTAGTAATTATTAATTGTAATTGTGTAATTAATTTTAGGTGTGTGTTGTGGATATTAGTGTTAATTAATGTGTAATTAATGATGTTTTATTATCTTTGTTAATAATAATATATTTAAATTTAAATATTAATTATGTTAATATTGGAAATTAAATTTAATAAAAATGTGGATGTTTTTGTTTTTTATTGTTGTGGGATCCAGCACTTTCCCTACTGTTGCACTCACTGGAGTGGGAATAGTAATTTTTACCCCTCCGCTCTCCAGCGCTTTCCCTACTGTTGCACTCACTGGAGTGGGAATAGTCATTTTTACCCCTCCGCTACCCAGCGCTTTCCCTACTGTTGCGCTCACTGGAGTGGGAATAGTCATTTTTACCCCTCCGCCATCCAACGCTTTGCCTACTGTTGCACTCACTGGAGTGGGATAAGTAATTTTTACCCCTCCGCTATCCAGCGCTTTCCCTACTGTTGCACTCTCTGGAGTGGGAATAGTAATTTTTACCCCTCCGCTATCCAACGCTTTCCTTACTGTTGCACTCACTGGAGTGGGAATAGTAATTTTTACCCCTACGCTATCCAATGCTTTCCCTACTGTTGCACTCACTGGAGTGGGAATAGTAATTTTTACCCCTCCGCTATCCAGCATTTTCCTTACTGTTGCACTTACTGGAGTGGGAATAGTAATTTTTACCCCCTCGCTATCCAACGTTTTCACTACTATTGTGTTTATTAAATGTATATTTTATTCTTTTTTTATTAGTTTAATGTGTTAATTAAATATAGAATATTTTATTTTATTTTAAATTATTTATATATGTCTATATTTTATTTTTATATAATTTAAAAAGTTTATAAATTAAAGAAAGATAATAGTTAATAAAATGTATTTAAGTAAATATCTGTATATGTACCCATTTTTTTGTTTATATTTATTAAATTAAGTTTATTTGTTATAATTAGTTAAAATATATATTAAATTTAATTTATTTTGTTAATAATATTAATATTATTTAATTAATTTTATTTAAGTTATGTAATTTTTTTAAGTCGATATTTTTTACTTCTATATTTTATACATCAATATTTTTGTGTCGATATTATTGTACTTACCTGTTTAAGTATAGGGAGTCGATATTTTTGTTCTCGATATTTTTTTCATCGATATTTTCAACATCGATATTTTAACATGGATCCGCCATGGAGGTACTACTCATGCAGCTTGGAGCACCAAGAAGACCACAACAACCACCGCCACTGCCCCTGCCCCCAGGACCACCACGGAGGCAGCGCCAAAGAAGACAGTGGGTCTATCAGGCTGAAAAGGTCCTCCATCCTCTGCATACTGACCCAGATAGGCCCCAGGCTGCACGCACCAACACAGCATAGCACCAACATCCCTCCGCAGACAAAGCTACTAGCAGTGCTGCACATGTTGGCCTCTGGTACCTTCCAACCAACCACTGCCAGAGTTGGGGGAGTCTCACAGTCATCCTTTTCAAGGTTCCTCCCAACTGTCTTGGATGCCATAATCAGCCTGACGCCACAGCACACTGCGCAAGAACAGCTTGACACCAAGCAAGGCTTCTATGCCATTGCTGGCTTTCCGCATGTGTTGGGGGCAATTGACTGCACCCATGTCCCACTTGTGCCTCCTGCGGACACTGCACACATCTACCGGAACAGGAAGCACACACACTCCATGAACGTGCAGGCAATCGTGGACCACCGGGGCTTGTTCACCAATGTTGTTGCCAAGTTTCCAGGGAGTGTGCATGACTCCTACATCTTCCGGAAGTCCATCATCAACAAGCGGTTTGAGAATGACACATATGGAAATGGACTGCTTGTTGGAAAATCCTACCTGAATACACCACACAGCTCAAGTCCACAATCATGTAGCTCACAAATGTGAGAATGCACATGTAGCAAATGTCATACAACATGCCTTGTAACATGTCCACCAACCATACACAAGAACCCAAGGGTCTGCGTTCACTGGGGGTAGCCTTGTAAGCCAACTTTGATCAAAGGTCCTGCCCCTCCGTCACACATCTGCAAATGCTGGGAGAGGTGGGAACCAAGTAGGTGTGATGGAGGGTCAGGACCTATGAGGAAAGTGTGAACACAAGCCTGAGTCTGGCGGCGGTGTTCTGTATAGTCTTGAGCTTGCGGAGCAGAGACTTTTCCATGCCGGCGTAGAGGGCGTTTCCGTAGCCCAGTCTGCTGGTAATGAGTGCATGGGTGACTGTCTTTCTTGACTCGGGGGGGATCCATTTGAAGCTCTAACGGAGGATGCGGAGGGTGTTGAAGTAGCTGGAGGTGACGGCGGTGACCTGTCGGTTCATGGAGAGGAAGGAATCGAGTACTATGCCCAGGTCTCTGGCGTGCTCCGTGGGGGTTGGGGGGCTGCCCAGGGCGGTGGGCCACCAGGTGTTGTTCCATGCCGCTGGGGTGGTTCTGAGGATGAGGACTTCTGTCTTCTCCGCATAGAGTTTCATGCAGCTGTTGCTCATCCAGGTTTCGACTTCCTGAATTCCTTCCTGGAAGTTGAGTCTGGTGGTGGTGGGCTCCTTGGTGAGGGAGCATATGAGCTGGGTGTCGTCGGCGTAGGATACTATGCTGAGGCCGTGCTGTTGGACGATGGCGGCGAGGGGGGCCATGTGGATGTTGAAGAGGGTTGGGCTGAGCGATGCTCCCTGGGGCACTCCGCAGTTGATTTTCGTGGGTTCGGAGAGGAAGGGTGGCAGTCTGATCCTTTGGCTTCTGCCGGTGAGGAACGATCAGATCCAGTCGAGGACGGTTCCTTGTATGCCGGCGTCATGTAAACCGTGTGCCACCGCACACCGCTAGTGTGCGGTGGGAGACGGTGTGGAATGCTGCTAACAGGTCGAGTAGAATCAGGGCTGCGGTGTGGCCTTGGTCGAGGAGGATGCGGATGTCATCAGTGGTGGCAAGTAGGGCGGTCTCGGTGCTATGGTTGCTGTGGAATCAGGATTGAGATGGATCCAGGATGGTGTTGTTCGTGGCTTAGCTGGGGGGATTTGTGAATTTCTGGATGACGTTGAAGAGTTCTTTGGAGTTGGTGGAGTTGGCGACGATTTTGTTGTGGATGAAGGTCCTTTTAGTGGTACAGATGTGTTGGTGATATTTCGTCATGACGTTCTTGTAGGTGGTGAAGTTTACGGGTGTCTTGCTGTTTCTGCAGTTCTTCTCCAGGCGTCTGCAGGTGTGTCTGGATTCTTTGAGGTCGGTGGTGAACGAGGCAGCTTTTCTGGTGCGCTGTCTGTTGGAGTTGCGTAGCGGGTGAGTTTGTCTGATCAGTTGGAGATACATGTGTCGAATTCCCTGGCAGCGCGGTTGGCATCGGCTGCAGCGGTGGGGGTGTTGCGGTTGAGGGTGGATTGGAGCTGCTCCTCGGTGACTCTGCTCCAGTTCCTTTGCGGGGTGCGTGGTGCGGGTTTGGCTGGCTTGGGTTTGTTGCCGAGAAAGTGTACGCAGTGGTGGTCGGTCCATGGGTGTTGCATGGTGTGACTGAAGTGTACGCTGTTTCCTCCTGCGAAGATGGAGTCGAGGGTGTGTCCTGCCTTGTGGGTCGGTGTGGTGAAGAGTTGTTTCAGTCCGATGTTGGTGAGCTTTTTGCCAGAGAGTAGTGGAGTTGGGGTCTTTGGTGTTGTTGAGGTGGAAGTTCAGGTCTCCGATGAGTATGCAGTCCATGGAGGCGATGGCGTGGGGTGCAATGAGGTCGGTGATGGTGTTTGCGAAGCAGTCCAGGGGTCCGTGGGGTCTGTAGGCGAGTGTGCCACAGAGTGTGGAGTTGGGGCTGGTCTGGACCTGGAAGTGCAGGTCTTCGGCGGCGGGTAAGGTGTCGCTGGAGGTGGAGAGGCTGAGTGAGTTTTTGTGTGCGATCGCGAGGACTCCTCATGGGTGGTTGGGGCGGTCCTCCCTCTGGATCTTGTATTCGTCTGGGATTGCAATGGCGATGTCAGGGGCGGAGGAGGTGGTGGTCCAGGTGTGTGTAAAGAAGGCGATGCCGGGTGAGAGTGTGTCCCGGAGGTTCCAGATTACCACAGCGGGTATGTGCAGGGAGCGCATGGTGAGGAGGATGCATCTGAGGGCGTTGGCGGTGTTGGCAACCATGGCGGTGGTGAAGGTCTGGTGGCAGTGGCGGCAGGAGAACTGGCCATGGGCCGTGTTCAGTGTGGCCTGTTGTCAGTTGTACTTTCTTCCAGGGTTGAGTGCGAGGATGGCAGATGAGTTGTAGTGGTAGACGTTATGAGATCCAGGGTCCCTGGCGCTGTTCGTGGTCGGGTCGCGGACGGGCACAGACGGGCTTGCCTTTGGCGCGCCTTCATTGCCCAAGCGGCGCAAGCGTGCAGCCGCCGCCATCAAACAGGGCAGGGGTGAGGGACGAGCAGCTGGGAGGCAATGCAATTTGCATTGATGCTGGTCAATTGTCTGAAGCTACACATGACAAACCCGAATTACCAAAGTAGCACAAATCACACACCCCAAAATAGAAACTCTGCAAACACAGCAGGCACAAATACTAATGGACACATCTCTCCATTATATGTCACAGGTGATCAAGGATATGCACTCTCTCCATGGCTGATTACACCCCTCAGAGCCACAAACACCCAGGCACAGAGACAGTACAATCTTGCCCTTGGACGCATCAGGTCCATTGTCGAGAAAACATTTGGCGTGCTTAAGTCACGGTTCTGGTGCCTCGACATCTCAGGCAGCAGACTGCTGTACAGCCCTGAACTAGTAAGCAAGATCATCGTGGCATGTTGTGTGTTGCACAACATATGTGTACGCACCAATGCGCCATGAATTGAAGTGCCGGATGAACCGGACAATCCTGAGGATGACCAAGAAGACGAGGCTGATGCTGCACACACCCCAGCTTTTGCTGCAGGAACAGCACAAAGGGACAGAATTATTAATAATTTCTTCACATAAGCACGTCAAAATATGACATCCCTTTTTTTCTTTTCTGTGTAAAATGCACATAAGCATAGTTTGTGCAATAAAACATCACAACACCAAAACCTTGTGTGCATGTTCATTCTCTGCATAAGTACATCTACCTGACAAGTGAAAGTTAAACATTGTGCGGTTAGTAATGGTGAATTGAAAGTTTGTGGGTGGGTATGTGTTTTGGGGTCAGAGATGAATTTTAGGATGTGTTTTGGGGTCACAGATGAATTTCAGGGTGTGTTTTGGGGTCAGTGAATTAGTTTTTATGGTGTGTTTTGGGGTCAGAGATATTTTAGGGTGTGTTTTGGGGTCAGAGAGGAAATTACATCAAATACTGTTCATCTGACGAACAACTTGCACTTAGGGCCCGATTCTGATGCGGTTAGTAAATCTTCCCGATCAAATCGGTTTGGAAATGGTTTCCGACCGACTCGGATCGGGAGAGTCCTACCGACCGAGTATGATGCATCCGGATGCATCCAGATACGATTTGGTTGGACTCCTATTGACTTCTATGGGAAGCCTATGTTCCTAACCGCATCGTACTCTGGCCCTCGGTTGGGAAGACACGTTCCCGATCCGATTGGGAAGGAGCAAATGCCATTAAGAGGCCTTCCTAACCGCATCGGAATCGGGCCCTAGGTGGGAATGCTTTCCTAACCGCATTGGAATCAGGCCCTTAGTGTCCAAATTGTGCCGCCTTAACGCTAACGCAACAATTTTTTCATTACTGCAAGGGAAAATAATAGCTAAATACATGTGACAACACAGAGTATTACCGCTAAAGCCAATTTGTGTGCAGAATCTCACTGCATAGTCAAAAAATGGGCCGCAAACACACAGGAAGTGATGTCAGCATGCATCCTGTTGCCTGGAGGAGTGCTGTGCTCTTTCACGTTCTCTTTTGAGCACACTTCTGGTGACTGTGGAGAGTGTTGGAGGTGTTTGGTGTTGTGTGCTGGTGATTTTGGATTTGAGAGTGTTGGCGTGGCCTGTGAACTGTCCCTAGTGTCCCTGTGAAGTCTTGTGTACTTGTCCTTACGTGATTTTTGCGTCTTGTACTAAATTTTGTCGGGTGTTTGTACAAGGGGTAATTTACATTCTTAGTAGTTGTTGGGGTATATATTAGGGTTTTATTTTTTAGGAGTGGGTTTAGGTGTGTGCTGGGAGATGGTGGGTGTGGGTAGGGAGGGCAGGATGTCGGAGGGGGCATTGGGGGGCTTCCTCTGGCCAGTGAAGTACTACCTGCCCTTGATGGTAAAAAGTGGGGGTCGGATCCTGCAGGGATATGCTGTAAGTGTGCGGAAGGTGAGGTGGGAGCATGTGAGGAGCCAGATGCTGTGGGTCTTCGGTGTGGACAGGACTGTCCAACAATGGAAGCACCGATAGCAGGATTGCGTGGGCCGTGAGGGTGACATGTTGGACCACCTGGGAGTCCTCATTGGCCAACAAGGTGGTAAGTACAACCTCAAAATAGTTAAATGAACACTTTCGTAACAAATAAAAAGTGCTGTCTGTAACACAATGGGGTATATGTACAAAAAAGTGGTGGAGTGAGGCGTTAGACGTCATGGCTTCACGCCTAACTTTGCCACTTCAGAATCACAATGCTGCACCATGTTTACAAGCATATGGTGCAGGCTTGCGTTTCCCCCTGCGCTGGCGCAACAATTAGCAGAGTAGTGCCAACGCTGGCACCCTTGCACCATAGTGCAAGGGTGTCTGCGTGCAGGGCAAAGATTGTTCATGTACAGGAAGGGTGACCTTACTGTACATAAACAATCCAAGCCATTTTGCTTATTCCATGTGTGCTGCACAAGGCAGTACACATGCAAAAAGCATGAGGAATAATGCTTTTCTCCTAGTTTTTGCTAAGTTAGGATCAGCTTTTCCCTGACCTTTACTATTGGCGCTACCTCCTATGTACGCTGCCCTTGTACCTAGGTTTTATGTAACGTTGTATGAGATTTGAAAAATTGGACATTTATCATAGGACATCTCCAGAGTGTCATACACCATCAATAGTTGTGACACACCCTTGTGCGATCTGCAGCAATGCTATTGTCTACAGAGCATGGAGAACATGATGTTGTTGGGAGAAACGGGGCCTTGGGAATGTGTCACACAAGTCGTCTGTGCAAAATGTGCAAATGTGCAAGCATGATTGTCTTGTTTGGCCTAACTCTGCATTATCATGTCTTGTGGGAATAACAAGCAATCTAGACACAATCATGTATGCAACATGAACTGCAACAGGACAGTTACAGAGCATTGACATTGATGGTGATGAATTGGATGATGAATAGGACACGTGTGAATTTACGTCTGTTACCAACACACGTTTCTTTTCATGTCTCACAGCTAGAAGACCACTCATCACACAGGGGGATATCGACGCCTTCAGGGACCCACACGCCACTGGTGGGTTCACCCATTAAATATTGTCATTGTGAGATGTGATGAATGTCTGGGTCAAATCATGTACTTAGTAGTATGCAGTATGGGTGTGTATCACATGTACCTTGCCTCCAGTGTGATGGTGTTTCGTGGAAGTGTGAAGGGTGTACAAATCAGTAAGTGAAGATGGAGCAATGCATATGTATTCCGGATGTAACTTTGCACATCCCAGTGATACCCGTGCAAGAAATATCAATGGGTTCTGTCACTACAGCACATGCATGTGGATTACAGAGCATACAGACAGGAGAAGAGACATGTGAGTGGTGTTGGTGATGAGTATGACCACACATGGAATGCGTGTACATCCTTGACTGAGATGACTGTGCAAGTGGGCCAGATCATGCACAAGGAGGTAGTGTTTTTCAGGCCGTGCGGGATCAGAGTCAGGTCTGCACAGTACCATTGTAGGTATGCTGCATACCAGCTTCCCAAAAGTTGCAGGGCGTAGCTTTAAGCCAAGGCTACAAGGCACGTTCCCCAACCACCTAGCAAAGATGGCCCTATGTATGTAATTGGCATCTTTTGGCACTGCAATGGTGTTGTCAAGCTATCTGCTTGGGGTCATTCCCCTGGTAGACTCAGGGGAAAATGTACAAGCCCCTCTCGCCGAATGTGACGTTACCTCGCATGCATTTACCACGCATGCTTTTACTCTGCAGTTTTTACTCCGCAATACCTTTTATAACGCAGGGCTTTACAACGCTATTCGTTACAACGCATTCCCCATTACAACGCAATTACTATTCTAACTCCAGGGGGGCGTTACTTTGGGGAATGATTGTAACAGTTTGCGGTGTAAAGCCCTGCATTGTAAGATTTTTAGCGGAGTAAAAAATGCGGGGTAAACAACGTTTGTCCCGGTCGCCACCACTATGTCACCTATTGTGAAGTTGTGGTGGCGAGAGGGGCTGCGCCTCATGTACAAGTCAGTGTTCAGCCACCTAACATTGTTTCTCCATGTGTGCTGCTTGATGCAGCACAAATGAAAGTGACAGTAGGGCTTTTTCCAGGATTGTTCATGTGCAGGAAGGGACACCTTCCTACACATAAACAAGCCTCCCCTGTACACAGACACCCTTGCACACTTGTGCAAGGGTGCCTGTGTTGGCGCAGAGTTGATAAACTTCACGCCATCGCCGGCAGACACTCAGGGCTGCACCAGAATATTGTACATATGGTGCAGTCCTGTGTTGCATAAGTGGAGGAGCGAGGCGCTACACCCGGAGGGCTAATGCTTCTCTCATCCAATTCCTTGTACATGTCCCCCTCAGTCAGGGTATGTGACAGCCCCATCATGTGGCACTGTCAGTCTCATTGGGTTGTGACACTACATTTCACATGCCATGCACTGTCATGTCAGTGTCGCCAGCATGTTGTAACTGATCCTTGATTCTACATTGCATTGTCCATTTCACTTTCGAACTTCACAATCTTTTGTTAGAGTGTAGGCTCCCATGTTTCACTGACCTAGTGTTTCTGAGTTAAATGGAGAACATTGACATAGTTATCAGAACTCACATTTTGTCATTGCTCTTATTTGACAGACAACATGTCGCCAGAGGAGGCCCACGCGTTCCAGGTCAGGAAGGACCGGTATCTTCACATACACAGGGTGGCCAAGGGATACTGAAACATGGCAAGGAGGCATCAAGCTGACCGGGCAGCTGGGAGGTGGAAGTCGGTGCCCGATGTAGTCCTCCGACGCAGGCAGAGTGACACACAGGCCATGTCCGGCCCTTCTGGCGACAGGCGTGGGTCTGGACATGGACAGGGATCTGCACATATCCCCGAGACACCCCACAGGCAACCTGCTGCCTCAGGATACGGCACACAATCTGGTCCCCCCTCACAGCCCCACAGACAAGGGACAATGCCAGCTACAGCATCTGATCAGGTAGTGCCATTTACCATGCGGGACCGTCACACAATCAGGGACTTGAACATCAGAGTGGCACAACTAGAACGTGAAATGGCGGAGCATACCACCCACCTGCAGGACATTAAGGCTGCCCTGGGTCTCCCATTTTGAGCTTTCCGATGGAGACCCATCCCCCTTTTCTACGTTCCCCCAATGTTATTTATTATTATTAGTTAGTGATAGGTAAGTTTTTTAAGTGTTAGATAGTGTAGTTGTAGTGTAGGAATAGGTAGTGTTAGATTTTAACATAGTTTTAGTTATTTATTCTCTTGTAGTATTTGGGGATAAATTTCCTTTTCCTTTGGGTGGGGGTTGATGTATTTGTTGGTATAAAAAAAATTAAAAATGACAAAAAAATATATATTTGTGTATGATATCTGTGTAGTTAGTTTATGTTTAGCTGAGATGTATGTGTCCTGTCTTCTGATGTGCTTTAAGGGTGGGAGGGGGGTTGATGTCTTAGATATGTTGTTGCGTGTTTAGGATTAGTTACGTTAGATCGCTTAGATTAGCATTCACTTTGTTCCAGTTAGTTAAGATTAGGTTAGTTGTAGTAGCACTTAGTGTTAGGTTAGGGTAGTTAATTTTGTTACTTGATAATAAATGTTTATTGTTTTTGAATTCTGGCTGCACTTATGTCTGAAGTGACTTGGTGGAGTGTTGTTTTTTACCTTGTATACAACTTATTCAATCACAGAACTATCATTTGAATGTGTACGTGTGGTCATGACATGTTACTTAGCTGGACGGATAGTGTAAGGATCCTTTTGATTTGAGCACAGTAAACTTACATGGATTACAGGGTGGCAAGTAGGAGTTATGGCCTAGGCTAGGGACAATCTTTTGTGAAGTTTAACACCTTATGTGTGACTCACAGAGTTGGACTTATACAATAATAGGGTAGACCCAAAACAGTCACTTGGACCTGGGTAAAATGCGGTACAATAAGGTGGGGGTTGGGCCCAACTCCCCCCTTATTGTATCACAGAGTTGGACAGCACATTGTTGCCCATTTACAACACAATGTAGGAACATGGCCTTGAGCAGACATTGACATTGCAACTCTTATACATCATGAACATGGATGTATGCGCCGTGTTCCACAGATTACGTCCACACCCTGCATATCACATGAGCCTGGCGCAGAGTCCATCTACCATGCACACACATGGGCACACTTGCTGCGTAGTGCAAATGTGTCAGCATTATTGAAATTGGATGTTCCTGTGCATGGAGGCTCACCCTCCTGCCCATGCAGAATGTTTTCATTTTGCGGATCAAATGTGCACGGCATATGGCAGAACACAGTTCTGATGCAAACAGGAGGGGAAATGTAGCATTGCTCCCTGTAGTGCCAGTGTCATACCCACTTTTTCCAGCTGGTATTTTTGTAATTGCCTCATAGTAATGCCACCCTTGAAATGGTGGTACAGCATCTGACTATATGCTAATTGCAGTGCACTACACATACCTAGACACATTGCCCTCTCCTTTCACAGTGAGCCCAGCATGAGAGGGTTCCTTATTTCCAATCCAAGGCATTGTTAAGCCACGGGAAGGGGCTGACTGAGGACTTGCACTTTAGGATAAGTCCCTATTGCCAACACAACTTCACTGAAACAGACATTGTGGTTCCAATAGCGGGTGGTAGATATGTGCCATTACGAATCTTCATCTATGTGAATATGGTGTGCTCTATCTTGGAATGTGACATGCAATGACCCCCATCACATCAAGCTTTGTCCACCCCGTAGAGTGTGAGTAGATCTGTCAAGTGAGACTTGTTAGCAATGCTAAATGGAGACACTACTTGTGGCATGCGACTGACTTGGACATATTTCCACACGTGCCTATTGCCATCATGTACGTAGGGCAATGTTGGAATCTTGCTAGAAGGTTGTATTTGAGCAATGAGGTCACGGATAGTTCACACACGCCCGGTCATCTCACTGCCTATCTGGGATACAGTTGAACATGAACATTTATCATATGTCCCTCGGTGTACGTTTTGATGGATTCACTGGCCCAAACTTTTTGCAGACTTCTATACCTGAATGGTCATGGGAAACACACATCTGTGTAACTTAAATATTTTAATTTGCATGTGCATTGGCTTTGGTGAAGACTGGCCCAGTACTTGGTCAAACAACCCCCACATTCCATAGATGCTCAGTGGAGGGCCTGACAGAGTCCTTTGGGGGGAACATGTCCAGAGGAAGAGGCAGAGTTCAGTCAGCAGGCTGATTGCAGTGTCATTGGGAACAACACAAATTATAGCAGTCCATATCGAGGACCAAGGTGAGTGTCGCAGTGTGAATCTGAGGACAGTGGAAGCTAATGTTACGGGGCATGATGCTAAGCACAGATCCAAGGCAAAACAGTCCATTTGGCATAGATGAATGCTACCGCTTTCTTCTTAGCAATAATGCAGAATCATCCACATATTCGTCCTCTGATGTGTTGTGTGCCTCCCATGTGCGTGGTGGTAGAATGTCTGCCACACTGTGAGGCACTGACACATCAGGGGACTGAGATGTGGATGTTGAAGCAGCAGCATCATTCATCTGTGCCAAACCTTGAGGAGGCACTGCTATGATGAGCAGCTGCAGGGCATTACAGATTCTAGCAACATGTCTGTGGTGTGCAGCCGTGGCAGCCATTTGTGAGGCTTGCATCCGCTCAATGTTCTCCATGATCATTCGCATGTGACGCAACTCCTTGCTGACATCGCTGGAGCCACTCTGACTGGACAGTTGTTCTTGTCTCTGAGTCAGTACTCCAGCGATGTCAGCCATGGAATGATGGAGAGCATGGAGCGGAATGTGGGTGTCTGTGATGGTCTGTAGGTGGTCCCGAATGGGTCTAAGACACCCATGTACCCCATCTAATTTGGCCACCAGGCTGTCAAACCCCACCCGAACCTGAGCAGCCATCTCCTGCTGGACCTCTACTGCACGACGTTGAAATGCCAGAAGTGGGTCCTCAAGGTCCTGGGAGACAGCTGTGGTGGTCGGTGCTTGCTGCTGGCTGGTTTGTGCAGAGGGTGGAGTTTCCACAACGCTGCTAGATGGCCCTGCTTCCGGAGATGGGGTGCTAATTGATTCGAGCAGCTGTTGGAGGGTGTCCTGGTTCGATGGTTGCAAGGTCTTCCTCTTCATCATTGAAGAGTGGGGCAGGCTGCTGTACAGGAGGTGATGTTTCTCCCTCTACAATGTAAAGGGGAGATGCAGTTGTATGTGTGTTTCAAGCATGATCATGCATTGGATAAGTTTACATGCAGACTGCATGACAATGTCCATTCAGAATGTTTCGGAGGAGATGCCTATTACATGGTGGATAGTGATTCATTGTACAACATCACAGATGTGACGTTAGAGTTGTACATTATCATCTCACAGTTTACAAGTAGGCCAAATGTGAGTGACCAATTTCTACACACATGCAACCCCAGTTGTGTCCTCTGCTCAGTAGTGACTGTGATGCAATTTGTACCATATTGTATGTGTCTGTGCACTGCATTGTGGGAGAGTCACCCCTACTCAGTACACCCTGATACTTTTTCAAGATTGCTCTTTTTTGGAGGGGTGGATTGCATGGTGCCACACCTTGCTGTTGGCAATGCAACATGATTGTTGGTGTGCCATGATTAGGGCTATCCCATTGGTGTGATCTGGGTTGATGTGATGTGCCACATGATATGGGCAGGGAGGTATGCTTGATTTGCCATGATACACACAGTGTAGATACTTGTGCATTTTCTTAAGTCAAAGGGAGTGATGACATCTTAATGGATGCATGTTGATCTGCAGGTATGGTACAGCTTTGGCTTTACTGCCCCTTATCCCTTTCACCCAGTGACCCTTTCACTTATGTGCATTTCCAATGGTGAGATGTTGCAAGCTTGAGGAAATATGGGTCTTGGTCACAGTTGGGACACTTGTGCATTGTTGGCCAGCAAATGTCTTTCTTACATTAGGGGTTATTTCAACACGAGGAAGTGACAGAGTGTGACCTGCTCCTTTAAGGATGAACTCCACACTCAGCCACTTCAGTGACATGTTGACATGTGATGGAGCAAGGTAAATAAAAAAATTTGAACCCCCTAATATTCATGCTAATAAATTAATGTTATTAATTGTTTGACTGACTAATCAACATTTTACGTCTTTTATAGACATTTTATATAAGTGGTAACTGCAATTTATGTGCAAAATTAACCTAATTACAATTGTAAAAGTGGAATAATATTAATATAAAGGTTTGCGTACTAATTAGAGTGATATTGCATGATTTGTGCTATGTAGTAAAATTGTATTGTGGCAAAAGAATGCGGATGGTAAGTAAACATGGCCTTACATGTCGCTTTTGAGAGGTAACACCTAATTGGGGTACTTAGAATGACGGGTGGGAAACGAAAAGACTTATTTTCTCTATTTTAATTATGATTGTGTTTGTTTTCATGATAGTTCATTCGGGCCTGTTAGGCCGTGCTGTAAGAATGGCTGCCGAGGCAAATGGGCTTAATGCGCAGACGCAAAGATGGCTTCCAAGCGGAAGAAAGCCGCAGAAACATATCACGTGGCTACAAGTCGAGCCCAGAGTGAGAAGTGTCAAGGTCGGCTTGACCTGACACAAAGCAAGTGCCAAGAAAGACTCAGCGTGAATCCGTGAGAACAGGGGACAAGCAACAGTGAATTAACAATGGACTGTTTAAAATAAAGTTACAAAGAAGAAGAAACATTTGATGAACTGTCAATCGGATTGCTAATACCCTAAAGCCGTGTGAAAGGACAAAATTATAAACAATTTCAGAACCAGTTTGAGCAAGGAGGGCAATGAGGTGATGCTTGCCACCCTTCCAATGGACCAATTAGCGTGATTCTCGCCCCCAAAGATTTGCAACTTTTCTGTTTAGTAAGCTAGTAGTAGGGTATAAGTAGGAGGAGCGCTATTCATGCATAATTTTTGAGCAGTGGACGTTGACGCTGGAGAACTGCTGCTATTTTCTTTAGGCCATTTTCTTAATATAATTATTCATTTTTAGTTTAAACTTGACTGGGAAGGAACGAGATCGATGCGGGAAACCTGTATAGGAGGTCCGTTGAGGAGGCCTGTTTAGCGGGACAGACAGTCAGTTTTTGGGAATTCTATGCTGTGATCTGCAATTTATCCGCCTTGGCGAACTTTTATTCTTCATCTAAAAGGGGTATGCATAAATTCTTTTTAAAGTTTATTTCTTATAATGATATTGAAACGTATTAAACTGATTAATAAAATTGAATCTTATTAATGCATTTGAAGAAAGTAGATAAACTTTATTATAATTAAAACTACGAGTCTGTGGTTCTTTAGCTCAATAATAAGTGTAATGTTTTAATAGGTTTTAATGTGATTGAGCTGGTCTTAATCACCATCAACTTATTCTACTAGTTGGTCCATCGACCAAAGAGCGGAATACCTTGATGTCTTAGAACCGACAGGATTAAAACTGATTATGTATGATGTTTAAGAAAATATCTTTTCAATTTTAAAAAGGTATCCCGTTCCTCCAGCAGTTTTTAATTCTTTCTCCTAGGTGAATGTGGATGGGATCCAGGGAATATTTGGGTGAGTGAATGTTTATGCGGTGTTATGGGCCCCACCGTCATATTGGTATAGTTGTTAAAAGAGTGTTTCAACCTGGATGTCATGTCCAAAGGAGAAGGAATTATATTAGTCGCGCTGGATCACATGTTTATGGTGCAGGCATGCATTTCATCATGCACTGTCACTTGCCTTGTCAGTGTGGCTCACAGACAGGCAGCTTTGCTGGGTAGTGCACATGTGCATGGGTTTGGTGCGAGAATGTTTATGTGTGAGGAGGGACCCCTTCAGGCACATTGGCAATGATGGACAAATTGCTGTTTCTATGTGTGCTGCACAATGCAGTACACATGTACATCCAAATAGCTTTGGCTATTGTGATTTCTCTTGTGTGCATGTCGTCGGTCATGTTTTTCCTTGCAAGCATTGCTTACTGCCCTCCTGTTGGCTTAACCGTTGTGAGTATGGTGCAGCGTGACTTTCTATTGTTGTTGCAGGCTGAGCAGACAGTTACAACATCCATTACCCTCAAAGTTGACACCACGTGTAGTGTGTAAGTGGGCCTAGATTTCAGGGCTGTGGATTTCCAACGGCTTATTAGTGGTGCTCAGGCCCTATCACCCCTCCACATCACATCAGGTGCGATTGGCAGGGTGATGTGTGTTTGGGAATATGCCACGCAGATGCTCACATGGATGATACATGCTGTCCTGTTTCAGATTATTTTTTGCCGGGGTTTGTGTGCAGATGATTACAGACATGACTGCATATTTGTTCACTGACTCTGTTGACTTTCCCAAAATACTTGTTTACATGCACATCAAGGTGTAATGGGCAAATCACACCAGGAGTAATGTAGAATACAGTTTTAGGTATGGCACATGTGTACACTTGAGAGTAGAGGAGTGCATTTTGAGCTAAGGGGTGATGGTGGCATTTATCAATTAGACATTCTTTGGCGCTAAATTGCTATTCTTGCTTGGCGTCATACTTCTTTACAGGCACTTTTTACTTCTGTGAGTATGGTACACAGACAAGACATATAGTAAAACATTATGGTGACACATTCCTGATATGCGTAGTCCATGCACTGTACTGTTGAAGGCATGTCCCCCCTGCTTATGGTATGACATCACCTTTTGACTCAACTGTGCTGAATGTTGGCATTGTGGGATATGCATCTTTTAGCCAGAAGGCTGCATGATCACTATGTTGGGACATATGCATGTGTTTATGGGATGCAGACTCACTACATGCTTTCTCACTTGGTGTACACAGGGCTGCATCTCATGAACAAGGAAAGTGGCACATTACCTGGAGATGCGGCAGGCTGTTAGAATGGCCCCCCTTGCCTCAATACCACGCATATACAATTTGTTTGCATGGGGCTGCATCTCTTTGATGACAATTTGAGGATGCACTGTGAACGCGACTGATTATGTGCATAAGTGAGCATGCCACCACCAATCTCAGCACACACGCACCATTGTGTACTTGTGTCTGAGTTGTGTGCAAGAATGTGTATGTGCAGTAAGGTCCCCCTTCATGCACATGTACAATCTTCAAATCAACTCAGACACCCTTGCACAATGATGGAGCTGACAAAGAGCTGGTGTTGTTTCTCTGTCACCTCCGCAATCAGGACCTGGTTTTCCTGCTGGCTGAACCTGGTTTTCCTCCTCCTCTTCCCCTTCTCCTGGCTCTCTGGCTGGTCCTCCTGGCTGTTTGGGGGGGGTTGTTGTCTCCTGCAGTACTGGGTCCAGCTTCCTCCATGGTTCTTCAGAATTTATTATTATTTTTTTTCTGTTTGTGATACTTCGTGGGCGTTTTGAAGTCGCTTTTCACGCCTAACGTGAAAAAAAGTGGCGTCACGCTAATTAGCGTGCAGTTTCTGGCCGCTGACTGGCCTGCTGCCACTTTTCTCACGTTAGCGGCAAGATTTTTATTGCCGTAACGCTGTTGTTAACGTCGACAATTTCCGCCGAGATGAGAAACTATCGCCATATAGCGACGGCTTGTACATATGTCGCTAACATGGCGATAGTATTCGGCGGTACGTGGCGATAAAAAAATTGCCGCTAACTAACGTTAGCGATAGTTATCGCCAGTCCTTGTACATATACCCCTATGTATTCTAATATAGGACTGCAATGTGTAGATTGATGGCTCTTTTATGTTATGCACCTGGCACTTTAACCCCTTCGGTGCTCATGACGAGCTCAGCTCGTCATGCTGCGCAGTGCTCGTGTGCGCATGACGAGCTGAGCTCGTCATGAACCCGCCCACTCAATGAAACGCCCCGCACAGGGCGAAAATCGGCCGCGCACCGAAGGGGTTAAACTTTATAATTGTTTACAAAATACCTTGCACTTTGCAATAAGCACTCTTGGGGATTCGTCCAAGCTGTCTCCTTAAATACCTATGCTGCTATGTAACAAAGCTTGAAACTCGAAGCATTGATGTACTGTTCAGCGCAGTTTAGCACCTGGCACTTTAAACTTGTTAACTTTATTACGGAAGATTGTTGGAGATTAATGCACCATCACAGGATTGGAAGAAGATATGGATGAATATGGGCCGGGGAGGGTTTGGGGGGTGGAGGGGAGCAGGGGACAAAAGAGGGGGGGATGAGAAAACTGTTTTCTTTGTCTCACTCTCAAATAAAAATGTATTAAAAATAAAAAACTTTCCTTGCTCCCTTTTTGATATGATGACCAAGATACATCACTTCTATTTTACAGTACTGAATCTTTGTAGGTGAAATATTGTGACCATTGTCGGCAAGATGGTTCAGAAGTGCAATTGTGTCCAGTTTACAATATTCTTTTTTCTTTGATGCCACAAGCAGGTTATCAATATACTGGACCAGACCAGAAATGAGTTAAATGGCAACTGTAAATTCTCCAACTCTTTCTTTAGGATCTGACTACAAATCGAGGGACTTTCAGTATACCCATGTGGGAATTGAGAGCAAACAAGAACTTCATTTTGGAATCAAAATGTGAACAGATATTAACTATTCTCATGCAGAGCAGCAGAAAAGTATGCCTGCCATAAGTCAGTAACTGTATACTATTCTGCATCTGCAGGAATCTGAAACAGTATTGCAACAGGATGTTGTACCTCCGGACAACATGGGATCACAATTCTATTATTTTTTCTCATGTAATGCACTATTCTCCATCTACCACTCAGTTTTTTTTAAAGCCTATCACTAGAGAGTTGCAAGGACTATAAAGCACTTCTCAAAGAATACCTATATTGTTTCCATGAAAGGCTTCATTCCTTCATCTGTTTCTTTTAAAAGTCTGTATCGCCTAATTCTAGGGAAGACTACATTGGGTTTTACCTGAATTCTGACAGGTTTCACACTTTTTATCAAACATATTTCTTTACCTGTGAAGTCCAATACCTCTTCTTTGACCATATGTCTTAAATCTAGAGGTAGGTCATCTTAAGTAAGAACTGGAAGCAACTGTACTCTTCAATCTTGTGACATGATTTTAAACACTGTGTCTTCATCTTGAGTTTCAACTGTGACACCATCAGTGTGCAATAAATCACACTGTTCACCTCGCAAAGCAAGTCTCTGCCATGAAAATTAGGAGGACTTGAATTACAAAATATTAACTGATTATTGTTTTTCATTGACCCTTTTTTAACTGGGACATCTGCTGTAACCTGATTAACCATCTGTTTATTGCTAATGTCTACAACGTAGACTTCCTTTACAGAGAAGCACAGGTTGGAACAAACTGTAAAGTGGGTAGCAGCAATATCAATTAAGAATGATGCAGGGTGGCCATTCACTTCACCATCTACATAAGGGCTCCTCTGGGCTACCTCTAGGACTTCACTAAGCTTGTAATTCTCTTGCACCCCCAGACACCGTAATTTTGAATTTGTTTCTAATGAAAACTGAGGAAAATCACCCTGAACTGTAAGGCATCTTATTTGTTATGTTTTCCTGCATCACTGAAGCTACAAGCAGATTCATAGTTCTGCATAGACCTCTGTTGGGCTAGGGCAGCTTGTGTCTATATCTGGTGTGTGTATTCTGTTGTATCTGGGGCACAAAATAATTCTGGATTCGATCTGGTTCTGCCTTTACTCACGCTTCCAATGCCCGGTTTTGAAAGAGAAATTACAAGCAGTGCCTTTTTTCAGCCAACTAATATTTTAATGAACTCCAGAATATTCACAACCCCTCTACCATGGCCCTGTGTCTGCACCATATCATTTCCCATTCTCACACCTTGCAGGAGATGCACTTCACTAATACCAGAATTGTCAGGTGCACAAAATCCAAATCTGAACTCATCATCTGATATCTGCTGCTTCTCTAAATCTGCTTTGTCTGGGCAGTCATCAACTTCTCCTTAATCTTTTTCTGCTTTGTATCAAAACAGCCACTACCATATTTGGCATATTTCAGGATCTCTTTGATTCCCTTGATCTGCTGGCACATCACACTCTGCTGAATATGTAAACTTTGTTCAGGAGACAAGCCCAAAACAAAAGCTGATATGAATACACTTACACGTTTTTCTCTGGTTCATCAACTCTGCTATATTTACCATAGATCTGCATAAGCCTCTCTTATAGTAAGCATGCACTGACTATTTCGGCTCTTGTGTAGGCCTCATAATCTTCGCCCAATTCACTTTATCTCTGGCACCTTCTTTTTCAGGTGATCTGTCAGTGCCCTATATTTGTCAACAAATATCTCAGCTGGAGCATTATTAGGTTCAACTCTTGCTGGTTCCTCAGTCTGCCAAGGAACAACAACAACCTTGAACTCAGTCCATAGATCACAAGGCACGGAAACCTGAAATAGCCTATCTAAATCAGTGCAGATCATTTGTCACCAATCAATGAACCTCCTTGTACCACTTGCCAGGTTCATCTCTCTATTTTGGAAAATTAGTTGTGAATGTATAAAGATCACTTCTAGTCCAAGGTACATGCACATGATTCCCGCCATATCAGTGGTGGCTGCTGTGACATAAAAGTGGTGAGGCAGCACAGGGGGAGCGGGGGGCAGCACAGGCGGGAATAAAAAATAATTAAACAAAAAGGCACTTACCTGCCAACAGTACCTCGGTGCTCTTCTGCACCTCTCCTCTATACTCCAGGCAGTCCATACAAGGCTCCCAGTCCCCTATGTCAATCATAGCGCTGCTCTCATGAGGGTAATGCATCACAGCAGCATCATTATTGGCCTGAGCGGGCTGGCTTAATACTCAATTAGGACCTGTGAGCCTCTGCTTGTTCTACACCCAGCAGTGCAGCATAGCTTGGGCTGAAGCGATCTAAGTGCGCATGATGGTTTGTCCATTCTAAGACGGCCGGCCAAACTGCCATGAGCAGTTGCCGCAGTGCTCACCACTCCTCCCCCGTTGCAGATGCTATCAACATAGCCAGGCCCCAACCTGCCCTTGACTTGGCTCAGCGTGGAAAAATGAAATGATAATAACCTGTGTTATTATCATTTTATTTTCTTGTTTGCCCTGCTGCGAGAGCATAGGGGTGACGCTACTCTGCATGAATGGAGGAGCCGCTACTTCTCCATCGACTTTTCTCAATCGAACTTCTGATACTGTTTCTGGTTCTGGATCACTAAGAATCACTTTCGCTTTCTAACCTGCCTCTGTTCCTTTCTTTTTATTAGTTACTTTCTTTTTCCGCTTTTATCTATACTTCCTCAAATCTCGCCAGCCTTTAATTTTCTCAACAAAATCCTTAATATGAGCTCGTAAACTCATCAAGACAAAATTCTTTTATTTCCTATTTAGTCAAATCCATGTTATAGTTTCTCTGTTATTCCTCATTCTGCTTATATTAACCTCACATTCTTCAGCCACTTCCTCAGTTTAATTGTGGGCTTCGTTCGCACACCATGCAGCTTCTCTTTTCAAGTATCTAATTTCATCCATATTATAAGACATTGAAATCAACTGTTCCTGTAAAATGCCTCTAAAATAAAAGTTTAAAAGTCCAACATAAATTTCCCTCAGGAGGCTGAGCAGGAACAGGAGCAGACATGTCATTGGAAACAGGAGTTGGTACTATAGTAATCTCTCTACAACTCTGCAAAATGATCAATGTATTTTCAAGTGGAGCACTGCTGATGCACCCACTACTGCAAGCGATGTCAATCCCTGTGCCGGTACACTTGTACCTTCTCCCGCTGCAACTATTCAGTACCGTGAAGACCTGCATCTATCTCTGGATACCATCAATACGTGGAAGAGGTCTAGCTTTTAAAAGATCATTTAATAAGTATTCTTCTCATCCCAATTCTTTTCTTGGCTCTGCTTCTCCTTGTCACCCTTGTCAACTTTCTTTCTTTCCACTGTTTCTGTAACTATTACAGTGAAAACTCTCACTCCTTCTACCATATCCTCTCTCTAGCATCACTCCTGATTGTCCCACTTGCTTTATAAACACTGTCCAATGGAACCCTTCACCTGCTTCTTCATTCTCTTCCTTTCTTTCTCTGTAGCCACCTGATCCCATTTATTCAATGCCTCACACTGTGTAGGTCTAGTTAGTGGCTTCCTCTCATTCACTGTCTTCCTTTAGGAAATCTAGTTTTCTTATAACAAATGTACCCTCTAAAGCAAATTGGAAGTCCTGTCACCAGAGTTGTATTCATTCTAATCACAAATTGCAGGTGAATCCTCTGCAGGTCTTTTCTGTCCCTCTATAGCAGGTACACTAGGATCTTTAGGCTTTTTTAACACTGCACCTCTTATTCTTGCTCAAAATAATCCAAAAACCTTGCAAAACAAGTAAGTAAGCAACAACCAATCCCAGTGTGACTATGCCAATGGTCAACCAATCACAGCATAACCTCGACAGCAATTAACCAATGATAGTGCAACCCTGTGATAATGTCTCGTAAATCTCAGTGTGGCTCCTCAATTGGTTAATCAATAGCAGCATTACTTTTTCCGTAGATGGACAATAATGCACAAGGTTTTTTCAATGAACACACACAAATAAGCAAAATAAATCTTAGATGCTTAACCTAAATAGAATGAAATCAGGAGGTTAAAAAAAAGAAATCTCACAGTCAATGGAAACAAGACCAGTACCTCCTTGGCAATTCAAAGACAATTCACACTAATGTTGAATCCCTTCCACAGGCAATCCACCTCTAGCTAGTTTACTTTATTTTCACGCACCAAAGAATAAATGACACCAACTCGATTAGGATGCATTCCTGAATAGGTGAACATGTTAGAAAGAAATCCCATGTTGTGTGCAAATGTGGCACCTTGGAAAACACACTACCTTTTCTGCAGGCAAGTTCAACAATAATTTCTCAAGATCTTGGATTTAGACTAATCCGATTACCAAATTAACCAATAATAAATTAAAATGTCTTTAACACAAATCACAAATAAGACAAGTAGATCAATTTCTCAATGATCAAATCACCAATCAGTCCAAGATTCAACATTGTATAAATCAAAAAACTGATATGCAGCATAACAGTCAATCACACAACACAAACCACAATACTTGATAACACATCAGAACACTCTCAATTACAAGAATCATTCACCCTATTTATACTTAAATGCTCTTTGCTCAGGAACAGCACTGCAAGTCAGTAACTCAGCAATTAATCCACTCGGAAAAGGTACAGTGGAAAATCGTAAGTGGGAAGGTGGATTTTTAAATGCAATAAAAACTAAGGACAGAGCAAAAATAAAATCCCTAAAGCTGGAAAGAGGTGCTCTTATCTTGTAATCCTCCTCTGCTACCAAAACTGTGGGCATAGAGAATACCTAAATTGTACAGTCCAAGAATGACACCTCAAAGATACGCCCACTGGTAGATGTATCAGAGATGGTACTGAACCTCAATTTTATGAGCCAATGTGTCCCCAGGATAAAGCATCATACAGCATATCAAAAATAAACTCAATTAAGTAAGGACAGATTCAATAAGTGACTTCTAGGACTGAATTACAAAATATAGAAAGATCAATTACAAAAATTCAAAAATGCAATACTGTAATTGTAAATGCAAAAGACATAAAGTCATTGACATAAAAGTTTTCGGAGATAGGTCAATACAGAATAAAAACAAAATCAAGGAAATTCTAAGTCCCAAATGAGCAGCAAAATTTAAAAACAAATTGGACAGCCTCCCTGGCAGCATCAGAAGGTCAACAGGAAAGTTCTGGCTCACCCCCAAGTTTGAGGGTTTAGATAGGAAATCTTCTCAATGAACAAAATAAAAACGTCATATTCATCACGGGGTGAGCAAAAGAATCACAATTTTAGCAAATCAGAGCATGGTTCTATTAACCATCATATTGCCTTTCCATCTAAGCACTATCCCACTACATGAATATAGATTTTTCCCACTCTGTTAATGCCATCCACAGATGGCTGGACAAACTAGTAACAAAACCAACAGAGATATATTGTGAATGAATGCAGTACAGCGAGCTAGCAGAAGGGCCTTGGGTAACTGCAACACTATTGTGGCCATGTCAGAAAGTTTTTCTTTGAGAACAGCAAGAACATCGTCTGCTTGACTATGTAATGCAAAAGTAATGAACAGTAGATGCGCTTGAGGATACATTCATTTTAAAAAAGATGGCGTTAAGGCATAACTGAGGCCTGGTTAGCAAATACAGGGAGAGGGCTATTTAATAAATCCTCGTAAATTTGTTTCAAATGCAATAGCATAACTTCAATATGTACAGTATGTACATGTAAATCAATTTTCTTCATTTTGTCAATAATGCATACCTTTATAAATGTACAAAATCTCCTACAAACATTGAGCAATGCTAAATATAGGCCTGATTTTGATGGTGGTGGGAATGCCACCATCAGCCCGTCGGGGGTGGTCCCAACGCCATCTGCCTCTGCAGGTCGGCCCTCCGCATACGATGGCAGGTGGATGGTGGGCGGCAGAAAGACTGTTCGCCACTCATCCGACGGGCTCAAGGAGCCCGTCGGACCGTCGGAGGGACTGCAATCCCTACAACAGTGGCGGTGCCTGCTCAGGCACCGCTGTAGGGATTACAATGTCCCTTTCTGCCATGAAAAGGCAGGCATAAAGTGACTTTGGGGGCCCCTAGCGGCCCCCTTCCCCTCTGGCCCTCTGCTATGGGCCCTGGGGGGCACCTATGGTGCCCCCTAAACATCCCTGCACCATATGGCAGGCACCACATGGTGCCTGCCGCATAGTGCAGGGATGTTTACAAACATGCCTCGTAGCATTGAGGCTTGTGCTGCAGCCTTTTTTCAGGCTGCAGCACAAACCTCCATGCTACGAGGCATGTTTCCGACCATCTCCATGGTGGTCGGATAGTAATTGGCATGATTGGACCGCCGACTCCCTGTCGGCCGGTCTCGTTCCCGACAGGTTGGCGGTCAGACACTTGTCCGACCGCCATCATAATCTGGCCCTTAATTGTGGGCATTCCTGCCATTATGATAACCATCCCTGGCATGCAATTGTACAAAGGCACGTGAGCAGAATCAGTTTATTTGAGGCAGTTCCACATGTGAGTTATTGATGAAAATGGCACACTGATATTTTGGCAAACAAATGTGTTCCAAACACTAAAATATATTGTTTTTTGGCAACAAAAAAATTGTTCTTTCAGAAATGTGCAAGCTTTTGTTTGGAGGAATTGGTTTTGTTTAACCAAAATGAAAAGCCTGTATTTTACAGTAAAATGTGTGCATTTTCGAATTTGATGTTTCTCAAGAAAATGCATGACAGTTGAATGATCATTTTTTTGAGTATTATGATTTATTGTTGATGCAAATTCCTGATACCCAGAAGGCACTTGCTGCTATAACAGTTATTTTATTACACATTGTGATGTGTTTCATATTAATAAAACTGACTTACGCCCTGGGGTAAACATTAGGGCCTATACATAAAAGCAATTTATGAATATGTACTTATCAATGCTATTCACAAACCTTTGCCTGGAGTTTTCTGCCTTTCCCTCTCCTATCACTTCTAGGGGGATGTCCAACGCAAGTGTGGAGATCTACAAACACTGAGGTGTTCATTTTAGTAGTAAATGAGGGAGGGACAAGGGGAAGTGGTAGGAAAATGCTGAATAATCATTACAGAAAGGAAGGGGCAAGGGAAATTAAAGGAGGTGTTTAGAGGGGGACATACCAATACAAGAACTCCTCCACAAATGTTTAAGGCAAATGTAATTATTAAAATGTACACATACATCTACTACAATAGTAATGCTGGCAAAACAGTCTCAATCTACTCCAGCCGTGCCTTAGAATAAGTCCTGTACCATGCATAGTAAATCACTGCCATTGCAACACAAACATCACATAGGTAATGCTATAAACTTACTTATTTAAAAATTCATTGCAACAGTTTTTTATAAATGTCAATCATAAAAGTATTTTTGTAATTGTTTTCTGATTTTAAATGTAACTACTTGAAGTAAACTAAAACCATATATATATTATTTTAAAAATAACAACTTTGTTATAACACAATGTAATATTTCAATTTCAATTATATTAAAACTGTGTTTACAATATACAAGTAGCTTAATTCACATCATAACACCAAGCCTCGAACACATTCAACACACCAATCCTACAAGCAGGGCAAAGATTTAACATCCTTGTCTTTCTCACATGCATTGACACATGAAAGCAATTGCGACATATATACCCCAGTGAGGTGGCATTGAGAGCAGACTGTGTAGTTCCCAGAACATAATAGAGGCAGCTAGAAGTTCTGTCTTCTCCTTAGTAAAGTTCCTTTTCCTCTTAACTGGGGTTGGACACAATTAAGATTATAGAGCTGGTGTCTCCTGTTTAGGCAGTGAGCTTGACCGAGGGGAAGATTTGTGCTTAATGTATGTGAGTTTTGTAAGTTTTGGGTGAGGTGTTTGTTGTTTCCCTGTTACCTTCTGTTGGACTTGGCCCTTTTTTGCAGGGTCATCCCAGAAATTTTGACTTCCTCCTGTATTTTTTCTGAACTGTTGTTGGTGGTTTTATGACTCTGGGTACTTTATCACAGCTGATCAGTGCTAAAGTGCATGTGCTCTCTATGGTAAACTTGGTAATATTGGTCTACACCTGGTTGGCATATTTAATTTATCTATCAGTCCATTGTACAGTGGTATCCCATATACCCAGGGCCAGTAAATTCAATGCTACTGGTGTAGTAGCATTTCAAACCTGTCTCAGGCCTCTGCCACTGCATGGCCTGCGCACGCCGTTTACTGCCGCTGTGACATGGCATATAAAGTGATTGCCATGTCTGCAACTCCCCTTTCACTACATATCAGTCACCCCTAAAGTAGGCCCTAGCTAGCCCTATGGGCAGGGTGCGGTGTAGGTAAATGGTAGGACATGTGCCTTAACTGTGTGGCATGTCCTGGTAGTGACAAGCAGCCTATTTGGTTTCTCACTGCTCTGAGGCTACCCTCTCATGGGGATGCATTGGGGATTCCCTGATATGTGCTTCAGTGGTAAGTCCTGACTTGAGAGGGGTAGTGTAACCATGGGTGGTATGTTTGGAATAGTAGTGATAAATCCTGCTTATTGGTGAAAGCAGATTTATTATTACTATTTTAGAAATGCCGCTTTTAGAAGTGGGCATTTCTGTGTGCTACGTGTCTTTGTGCCCTGCCTGATGTGTATTGACCGCCTGGTTCTGACTGACAGGGGAGAGGGGATGTGCATTCACTCCAGCCAGTCCCTGGGGGGGGTTGAGGTGTGTCCTGTCCTGCCTGGGTGACTCAGTGCTAGGCTGAATAGGCCTGGTCTGCATTTGGATTGGTGGGAAGAGTTGCACCTGAATGGGGCTGTGCCTGCCTTCCACAATGATGGCTCCACCCCCCTGTGGTGTGTTTGGAGCCAAGGCTTACACTGTGAATGGGGGGTGTTGTGCACTTGTAAATATATTTTAAAGTGCCCCCAGAACTGGTTTGGACTGGGCTCAGAGCCCTGTGCCAGGGGAGAACAAAGACATTTGGACTATAAGTACTGGGGCTGTTACCCCATGTTTGGTGATCTGGAAGAGGAAGCCACTGCATAGATCACCATGTGCCAGGAGGAACCACCATGGGACTCAGTGACTGCCTGCTGGGTGGTTAGAGGGACTGCCCTCTGCTAAGGAGCCCTGCGTGCTGGCCTGACTGTGCCTTGTTCTCTGGCCCTCTACTAGAGGAACCGTAGTCACGTGTCCTGCCTTCGCTTCATGGTGAAGTATAGGCGAAGTACCTTGTTTACCTGATTACTGATGTGGAGCGCTGTCCACAGTTGGAAGGATGCTTCTCCCTTCATTTACTAGAGCACTTTATTTTCTACCAAAGAGCGCGTGGTGGGCGCTTTCAACTTTAGTGTCCGAGACGTGGGCTCAATCTACCAAACGTGGCGGGGCAGAGAGTGATTGTGCCATGAGGAGAGGCCTCCCACAGGAAGCCCCCGCAGCCGCCAAAAGTCAGGCAGAGGCTAAGCCTGCTTGTGGGCGAGGCCCGACAGGGAGAGGCAGCCGTGTAGGCAACCAACGAGGAAGCCGCATCAGAGAAGCTTTGAGGGGATCAAGCGTTGCCTGTGGGCAGGGCCCTGATGACGAACAGGAGCCAGAGCCTCGCGGGCTCCACTCCACGACTTCCTGCCTCCCGCCGCCTGAAAGAGAGAGAGGCAGGCAACCATTGGCAGTAGGTCTCGACAAGGAGATCGAGGAGACCGGGGAGGCCAGGGGAGGTCCCGGTGAGTAGGGCCTGTGAGGATCACTGTTTTCCTTCCTCTGCGCTCTGTGCAGCTGGGTGCCGGGTCTCCGCCCTCATCGTGGCCCAAGGTTTACGGCACTCCTGGTTGCACCGGGGGTCTAATTTGGAGGCCTTGTGTTGGGGGGGTCAAAGGGATCGTCGCCACCCCTATGGGGAAGTACCTGCACGGCCAGGAGGGTTCCTGGTACTTTGGGACTACTGGATTGTGGCATTTTCCCTTTTCATATTGCGGATCAGGCTCAGTGATAATGGTTATGCCTAATGCCTGATGTTCACAAGTATGTTGGGCTAATTGCCAAGGTTGGCACCATATGCATCATAATGGTGACCTGCATATGCCTAAGGTGGGCATGATGGGCTTATGATATGTGCTCTACTGCAAGTGTTTACTATGGTGCACTGCTAATTTCCTTTATGCATAAGGTGTTATGCTAAGTACAGTTCCTATCAGTAGCTAGTGGGTTGTGCTAACTGATGTTTATGATAGTGGCCCGATTGGCCTAGTGATTTATGTAATCCCTGTGAAGTCATGACGAGTGCCTGGTGGCACAGTGTAAGATATGTGATTGTGATCTAATGTGTTTTTATGGATAATGCAGAGGATATTTTTATATAACCTTGTGTGAAGTTTCTTTTGTGGTGTGCCTAGTTTGTCACTGCTTTACACATTGCCTCTGGGATAAGCCTTACTGCTCTGCCAAACTACCAAGGAGGTGAGCAAGGTTTACCTTTGGTGTGTAACTCCCTTGCCCTGACTAGAGTGGTGGGTTCTGCCTGGCTTAGGTGCATACCCTAGCCAACCAGAAACCCCATTTCTAACACCTTCTATTTAGAGATCTCTGTTCCAGGGATGGAGATCGACTGCCCTGGGGCCAAAGAACACCTCAAACAGGTGTAATATTACTTAGTAATTTTACAATCATAAATTCAGTTTTATGAGGCTTCGCACCCTACATTTGTGTGATTGGAGACTCGTAACATTAAGCTTGGTGGAGCTCTTCACAGAAAGTTTGGGGTTAGAGTAGATGAGGACATCTCCACCTGAACGTATGCGGGAATTTCTGTGTGAAGTGATCTCTGCAGAGAAATTTCCATTTTTGATATCGGCCCTAAAATATTTATAGTAGCTCTGAAAGATTTCCATCAAGCAGAAACAGCTTCCCTTAAAGAAAACGTCAGAATTCATAGATCTACAGGTAAAGTAGGGTTAGGTTTGAAAAACCTTAGGCTTAATTATTCACTCTAGTTCTTCTGTGTATAAAAATTGCAAAGGAGGATGTTAAGAAAATAAAACAGCATTTTGGATAAAACAAAATGACGTAATATGAGAAAAAATGGTGAGATACAAAACATATCTTGTTGTGCAATGTTGTAGGCTGAAAACATTTTTGTGCCATGTTGTAGGCTGAAATTTTTTTTATCAGGATTAAGGTTGCGACTTGTCTTCATATAGAGAGACGTGGTTCTGTAAGTACACCGTGTCTGACGTAAGGCCGTATTTTAGCGAAAGCTTTGCTGGTTTCCTTCAAATCAAGCCATTAATTTGTGATATTCTTCTCAAGGGTCTTTGCTAGAAATGTCAGATTTGCATTAATTCCTTGTGACTTGAATGGGATTCTCCAGAATTCAGCATGTTTATTTGTGACTTGCAAGCCTTCGATGAATTCTTTAATAAGGTTTCGGTGCATTGTTCTAGTTTACAGGCAAAATGTCTTGATTGCAGTAGCTGTCTTCAGGACTGTGGTGATGTAGCTATTAAATGTTATTTTTATTGTAATGTAGTTGTTAGATGTCCCTTATATTTCTCCTGCTGCTTCCTTGCTTTATTGTTGTAAAACCAAAGCGATGCAGAGTGGTGAAGTAAGGCTTACTTTATTGACAAGGCCTGCCGCCGTCCTCCCTGGTCTTCTCCCACCAACAGTCGCAACGATCCCCAGAGTTAACATTCTCTCGTGAGAAATTCAGGGTGCTCATGTTCTACCTAATTATATTGAAGCTAAAGACTCAAAATGTCTTCCCCCTTTAATAAGAAAACATTGACAATGAAGCAACCATAAATCCCATTACGTGATGCACCCAAAAAGGTCACAAAATATATGCTCAAACTACTCACACACATACTATAACTAATACTTAAATATGAAATTAACAGCACAATGGAATGCATACATTGCAAAATAACTAAAACTTTTGATCGCAAAAGGGCAACAGTCCCTAGTTGTTCACAGGAAATGGAATGTACATGACATACGAAACCCTTCCATTCATTTGGGCGTTCAATTGAACGACCGCTCTGTGTTTTCCTCTCATAACTCTCGTTCACCCATATTTCTCCCCTACCGTCACTCACAAATTCCTCACTCACCGTCTCATCCCTCATTCCGTTCCGACCACTGCTCGTAGCATCATCTTCACCAGAGGAACATCGTGTTCCCCCACCACCAGAAGAATTTGCACCACACTCTCTGCTCCTCTGGTCTGGAATTCCAAAACCATACTGACAACCCTCATCAAGCTTGCTAGCATTCCTCCCAACATCATCATTCACTTCACAAATTCCAAATTTGCATTAAGACAACTTACTGAAATGCCAAACCTTCCCTTCACTCAATTTGGCAGAATTAGTGTATATCAACATCGTTTAAGGGAGCAGTATATTTATCACTTCCCTAGGACAACAATACCTTGGGAGTTTTTACTTTCACCTGATCCCCAATGGGACTCACCATGTTTGTGATCATAGTATTTCTTATAAGCATCTTTCGCTTTTTAAAATATTTAATCTGACTTTATCCGAAGACCAATCGCTGAGCCTTTGCTTAGACATCCAACACAAATTATGTTTGCTGTAAGGCTCAAGCTCTCTCACAATTTTAAATGGGGAAAATCCTATTACACTGACTTTTTGTAGTACAGGACCGAGGGCCTCAGTTTTAAAAAAGTGACGGCTAGTGAGAGTAAGCATAGAGTAGTTTGTTGATTGCTCCCTCATCAATATTCATTGGGCTTCATTTATGAAAGTGATGCATCACTGCGGTAAAACCGCGATGTGACACTTTTCAGTGCGCCCTCCTTGTGACACCATGGATGCGCTGTATTTACTGTACGGCGCTCCATGTCTCAAGGATTGACAGATACATCAGGAATCCAGACATATCTGTTGCCGCAAAAATGGTGCATTGCTGGAGTGTGTCTGGAAACAGACGCAACTCCAGCAATGTGTCATTTCACATGGGCAAGCCCCGTGTGAAATATCATAGATTTCACTGCAACACTTCTACGAGCCTTTTCTGCGCTGGAACGCCCACCCTGCATACATTATACCTGTTGCAGGTATAATGTAGCGCTGGGGTTTACAAAGTGACACAGAGAGTTGCTGACATTAACGCTGTATTGCTTTGGAAGGGCATAGTTGTTTTGCCATATTCCTCCTGGAAATAATGGGCTCCACCAGCTTGCCATGCGATCTTCGTATTTGTTTCCCAACTTTGACATATGTGACAATGATGTGGTTATGCCAGTGGTGTAGCAAGAGGGGACAGGAGGGGCGGTCTGCCCCGGGCGGCACGAGTTTTGGGGGCGGTGGCCTCCCACCCCCTGCTCTTACTTGTGGCCGCCACAGGGTGGCAAACGCAGGAATCACCTGCCCCCCTGCTCTTACATGCAGCCACCGCGAGGTAGCAAACGCAGGGGCTGCCACGGGCGGCAAAAGGTCTAGCTTTGCCACTGGGTTATCCTTCTGCAGTGAGACAAGTTTATAAATTGGCCTCAGGCTAATTTTTCTCATAAACGTTTCATCCTGCATTGCCTATCTCTCTTTCAGCGCAAGTCTTTTGAAATGATAGCCTCCTTATACAATTACTATAAAAAAGAATAAACGATGTGATTAATAAAATGAGATAATCAAGCTTTTTAGGGAGAGGGATCCGATGTTGGCTCACAACCGATCTGGGTAAGGTGGATTGTTTTAGAAAAATGCAAATACAGATACCTATTTATTGTGTTTATGCTCATGTGGCATCAGTATTTCGTTATCAAAAAGATTCAGGGGCAGATTTACAAGGAACTGACGCATCTGCATAGATGCGTCAGTTTCCTTGCGCCAGTGTCAAATGTCCTTGCACAACCATGGATGCGCTGTATTTACAATACAGTGCTCCATAGCGCAAGGATTAACAGATGCGTCAGAAATACTGATGCATCTGTTGGCACAAAAGTGATGCATTGCTGGAGTTGCTCATGAAAGTGACGCAACTCCAGCAATGTGCCACAACAGATAGGTGAGTCCCATACAAAAAGCCATGCGTCATTCCTTACGCCTGGTCTGAGCAGGCGTAGGGATTTTGACGCAGTAAAGGCGTAGAGTGATGCAGTGAAATGTAAATTTCACTGCGTCAGTTCTACATGGCTTTTTGTGTGGGAACGCCTAGCCTGCATACATTATACCTGCCACATCCCTAGATGTGTCACGTTGTAAATTTGCCGCATTGTTTGCGCCACCGTTGCATCCAAAAAAGTGACACAATGGCGGCGCAAGGAGGCGCATGGGGCTTGTAAATCTGCACCTCAGTTTGTAGGTGTAGTACATGTTTCGGGCTCTGTCTGTGGAAAATGGTAGCTCGGAGAAACATTATCTTGAGGAATTATGTAAGGAACGTGGAGCTATAACATGTTTTCTGTTGCAGGGTAATACAGTGAAAAGGAGAGCTGGTAGAAAAAATATGTTGAGGAATTATGTAAGGTCAGCCTAAGGGTGGTAAGTAATTCTATTTCATAACTAACTCGACACCTAGATGGGAGGGTAATAACACATTTAAAAAACACACAGAAATAAATGTAGAAACCACTCAAAATGAAATCTAATCTTGTTCTGCTACACTTTATTTACATGCTTACAGAACAACAGCCATGATTGGTGTAATTTGGTGGGGAAGTTTAATTTGTACAGACATCTATGCATCTCTTTGCGGTTGGTATGGTTTGTTATGGTGTGTGGTTTAGTACTGGTCTTTCAGCTGTTGAAGCAGTAGGTCTCTTTGCCATTGTCATTCATAATAGTATAAATGGTGCTTATCCTGCATTCAGTTGAAATGAGGAAGAATCCCACTCTGTTGAGCATGAATAATTGTGGTGCTTTTTGGGAGACTGGCTTTGAAATGAAGTTTTCTTTGTCTATTGTTTGGAACTGGAGATTTCATTTTAGTTTTCCCATTCTTTTATGGACAAAGATGACTGCTCATTTAGTAGTGAGGTTGTCAGTTGACACAGTTATAAATATTCAGGATTTCAGAATTATCAGCAACTGCTGTCTTTGTGCAGCTTCGTGTTCCTTTGGGGTTCTATCTGCAACTTAACACTGAGTTAATGTTCTTAATCCTTTCCCTCAACGCATCCGTAGGACCTTACTTGCATTCTGTATTTTTTCCTTTTAGTGCTACTAGACATCTTCTGTTCCCAGATTACCATGCTCACTTTTGCCTCTGCTTGTTTTTTTGCACAAAAACGAGAGACTGATAGCCAGCTTTCGCCCTGCTTCACTCCTGTCACCTTTCAACATCTCCCTAAGGACAAGGAGGCATATTGCTACCATAATTTGGGGTTATAAGGGATGGAAATATGTAGTTGAGGATGTGGACGTGGATGAGGTCAGATTTCGCTTATTAAACAAATGTATGCCCTCTCATGCTTTTCGCTTTTCACAATTTGTGTCATTTCGTCCCTCACTTATCTCCAATCATCGTTGTCTGCAATTGTCTTCGCACCCTATTGGCCCTCTGTAAGTAATTGGGTTACTGGTTGAGGAGGGTGAACCCTACTCAAGCAGGAACCACAATCCTTGTCAGGGTGAAGTCTCAAGCATTCCCTAAATTAACCTGTGCTCAACCCTCTGGTAGCTTAGCACAGAGCAGTAATGCTTAATACAGAGTCAACGTGTAAAGTATTTGTGCAACACTTCAAACAGAAACACTGTGAAAACACACCACAAAAAGATCCTTCACAAGACTGGAAAAATAGAATAAACATAATAAATAAAGCAAGACCAACAAGACAAAAATCGAATCAGTAGAACTGGAGATATTACATTTTTATGATTTCAGTAAGAAAAATAGCACCAAAAAGCACAAAGCACCAACTTTGTATATGTGGATGCGCCGGACCAGGACAAAGTCACTAGTCCATGATGGAGCATGGGCCAGCTACAGGGACGTAGTTAGGCATGGTGAACAAGGGTATCTTAAACCCTGGCTGCAGATCGTTGCAAGGTCGCTCGCGGAGGTTGCATCATGCAGCAGAGATGATGCATCGGATCCAAGGAGTTGCGAAGCTGCGATGCCAGATCCTGCCTCATCATCAAGGATCCCACTGATGAGGGCTTGCAATGTGAAGTCCGGCATCGTAGATTTGTCATGCAGTCGAGGCAATGCGTTGGTTCTGAAAAGCTGTGAGGCTGTGGGGTGAGAACCTGCATCATTGTCGAATCTGCTGTCGATCAGAGTTTTGTGAGGCGAGTGCCTGCATCGAGAAAGCTTAACACAGGTGGCTGTTTTGATGCAGGCTGCAAGGTTGATGCAGAGTCCTTGAATTGAAAGAACACATTCGCAGCAGAGGCGATGAATCGGTTATGCTTGGGATTGCACTGCACGTCAGAGGAGATGTGTTGGTTCTGCTGCGTCCACCAATGGGCTGGTAGAGCACCTTCAGGCCCACTTCTAAGGCTCCAAGGCTGGGGTGTCACCACTTGGCAGGATAGAATTCACAAATGGCAGTGTCTAGGTGCTGGTTTCAAGGTTGTTGGACCCTTCTGTCCCCAAGGCTCTAGTCAGGAGGCCAGCCAACAAGCCCTTGGAATCACTCTGGGGTCCTGGGTTGAACAGATGCGAGTCTAGTCTTTCTCACCCAGACAAGCTGGCACGAGGCAGCACATCAGCACAGCAGGGCAGCATTCCTTCAGAGCAGCAGGCCAGCAGAGTGACAGTCCTTTCAGCAGCAAAACAGTCCTTTTTCATGGCAGAGTATCCACAGGCTCAGAAGTGTACTGAAGAATTGGTGTCTGAGGTCCAATATTTATACCTGGACCTTACTTTGAAGTGGGAGAAGCTGCTAGAGGTTTCCCTTTGAAGTCCCCGGGCATCTTACCTTCCCTGGCTCCAGACTAACTACAGGGGGTATGCACCCCTTTGTGTGGAAGCAGGACACATCCTATTCAAGTGTAATTCCAGCTCTGCCTTCCCATCCTGCCAGTGATGGCCCATCCAGACACACCTAAGATCTCTATTGTTTGCAGCTATCTTGAAGGAATTACCAAAGCTCAACCGTCAGTTACACCCAATCATGTGACCGAGAGGTATGCTACAAGCACTAACTGGCTAAAGCAGGAGAGTTCCAACTTTCTCAAAGTGGCATTTTCAAAATTGTAATTTAAAATCTGACTTTACATAAATTGGTTACCTGTTCCCATATGGAAATTACAGCTTATTAAATGTAATGAGTTAAAGCAACTGTTATCCTGTGGGAGAGGTAGGCCTTGCAGTAGTGAAAAATGGATTTAGGAATATTTCACTACCAGTTAATATAAAACTTAAAAGTACATGTCCAACATTCTAAATACACTACACCTTGCCCTCTGAGTTGTCCAGGGATTACCCTAGGGGTCGCTTACATGTATTAACAAAGAAGTTTTGGGCCTGGCAAAAGTTTTATTTTATCAAGTCAAAATGTCAGTTTAAAACTGCACACACAGGCTGCAGTGGCAGTCCTGAGACATGTTTAAAGGACTACTTAAGTGGTGGCTCAATAACTTCTGCAAGCCCACTAGTAGCATTTACTTATAGGCCCAGGGTACATGTAGTACCACTTTACTATGACTTACAAGGAAATTAAATATGCCAATTGGGTGTACGCCAATTTCTACCATGTTTTAAGGAGTGAGCACATGCAACTTAGCACTGGTTAGCAGTCCTAAGGCCAGCAAAAACTGGATCAGCAAAAATGGAGGTGAAAGGCAAAATGCTTGGGGGTGACTCGGCATAAAGGGTCAAATCGAACACCCTCACTCTTTCTCTGTCTCTCTCCATTTAACAGATACATTTTGCATATTCTTTTCAACTTTGGATTCACCTGCTACAGTCACTCTAGATCATTTTGATTCCCACTACCTCATGAGGCACAAATGACCTTTTATCCCATTTTTTCTGCTTGTCCTTTACATTTTGCCTCAATTCCTCCTTAACAAAGGGCATATAATGCCCTTATATGGCTTTGTTGGACTTCTCTTTTATTACTTAATTGTTTTATTCTTAAGATATATATTTGCATCTATTTTGTGTGGTTTTTAGGCATGTCTAATCAATATTTTCTTATCTAAATATTCATTAACTTGTCTCTGCCCCTTGTGCTTTATAATAACACTTGTGTGATTCTTCTACAGATCATCATGCTATGCCCATGTTGTTCTATAGTATTTTATTCAATATAATTTCATTTATACTATATATGTTTGGCAGGCTATACAGTTAAGCAATAAAATGTGTGATTGAACTATGCGCCATTTTAACTGTTTCTTTTTGACCAGTTGCTTGTTGTGTGTTTGTTTACCCATCGTGTATTACTCATCTTTGTTTATTTTAAATGTGTTCATGGACTTGACCAAGACGTGCTTTTTGGTTTTGTCACCTGCTTCCAAATGAGCCAGAGTTATACTCATTCCAAATAAGATGAATTCTAACATTATTCATGTGTGCTAATCATAAGTTTCCTTGATAGTTTTCTGGGTGTTTCCTCACTGGAGACCCTCAAAGTCAGATTTTAAATTCTTTCTTGCAGTATGTAGCCTTATCACTTCTTACATGTCTAAAATCTACGTGAGATCAGAACGCATTGAAGGTACATGCCGGACATACCATAAATTGTTTTTCTTACTTGTCAAGTATTTTTATAGTAATCTGTATTTAAGCAGCTTTCAACATTCAAAGAATAACTGCCATAATTTCTATGGGGCACTCTGTGGCCAAGCTTTGGTGTCATCATAGCAGAACCTGGTATAACCCACCGAACGTCCAGCCAGGAAATGGCCACCAGAAGGTTCCATCCATGTAATTCGTGTACTAGGACTATTCATCTTCCACAGTAATAACTTCTCTTTCCATTCCACTCCAGCACAGGCAGCTTACAATGGTCTGGCAACTTCTCTCTCATCTCTTAAAATTTCAATCACACAGGTGGGAAAAGGAGATGAAATTACTTTAGCCATCACTGGAGCACATTGTCCAGCTTATACCCTGCTCAGACAGCTTTAACCATGCATGCCTAGAATCAGGAATTGATAGGGATTCGGTGCTGGAAGAGACAGCAGCATAAATGCATAAATGTATTAACCAGCAATAGCACAGAAAATATATGAACAGCCTGAGGGGCATTTTAAGGAGTGCCATGGTTTGAAAGTGAAGCATACAAAAAAGTGATGATTGGAATGCTTAAATTAATCTCAGCCACTCGCAATTACTCAGGGCCACATCCCAGTCCATTGTTATATTTTACTCCATGCCATCTCAGATAGGGCCCAGCCATATGCAAACCAGTCTTGACCCTGCTCAAATGGGCACAGTCGAGCTTGAACTGCAAGGCCAGGTCCTTCCTGAACCAGAACACAAGCAACCCACAATCAGTTTCTCCCTTATTAGGACTTGGCAGCTGGGCATAGCTTGGTTCCAGTGGCACAGAGTGCATGGGAACAGGGGCGGCTTCTCCGTTAAGGCAGAGGAGCGTCACCCAACTAACTAAATTGCCCCCTGACAGCCAGACAGATATGCGTAGTTTAAACCTATCTAAGCCTGCTGTCTTACGACAGCTGGGTTAGAGACTGCATAGGGCTCCAGTGCCCTCGGAAGCGGCGATAGATGCCGTTCCTTCCAATCCTGGTGCTGCTTTCATGCTGCATGAAAGCAGCGCCAGGATTGGTTACTGTAGCTTCCTGATCCCACCGCTTGAAGCCTGCTTACCTGCCTGGACCCGAGCGAGGAGGACGTCACTTCTGGATTGAAGGTAAGCGTATTTTTATTGTTTTTATTTTTCACTAACTTTTTTTCCCTCCCGCCCCACTACCCTCCTTACATGCCAGCCGCCACTGCATGGGACCCATGTCTGGGCATACTGATCCTACTTAGAGCATCACTCTGAAGTATACAAAAAAGTGATGGATGCAATGCTTTATTTAATCTCAGCCACTGGTAATTACTCGGGCCGCATCCCAGTCCATCGTTATTTTGCACTCCATGCCACGTAAGTTTGGACCCCGCCATAATGAAATCAGTCTTGACCCTGCTCCAGTGGGAACATTCCAGCCTCAGCTGGCAGCGTATAACTTGGTTCCAGTGGAACAGTGTGCACTGGACCCACGTCTGGGTGTACAGGTCCCAACTAGGGTGTCGACGGAATGCTTAAATTAATCTCCACCACTGGTATTTACTTGTTATAACTGGGGGTCTCTAGTTGGCAGAGGGTAGGTACCTTTGTCCAAATAGGGACCCTTGCTTCTAGTCAGGGTAAGGGGGATACACTACTAAAATAACCCCTGCTGACCCCCTTGGTAGCTTGGCACGAGCCGGCAGGCTTATCTCAGAGGCAGTGTGTAAAGCATTTGTGAACACATACAGTAACCCAGTGACGACACTACAGATGGACACCACACAGGTTGTAGTATAAAAATAAGTATTTTTATATAGACTTAACACAAGACCCAAAACGACAAAAATCCACAATACAATACAAAGAATATGACTGTCAAATGGTAGAAAATAGTTCAGTTCAATAAAGATGATAAATGCAACACTTTACTCTCAATGTACCTTTGGAAGCGTAACGCAAAACAAACAAAAGGGTCGCAGGGAAGGTGATGCTTCGATTCCTTACACGCAGAAAGGAGGATGCGTCTGTTTCTTACTGCGGCCTGGTTCCGATGCGATGATGATCCGGTGCGATGCGAGAAAATGGTGTCTTGCTTACGGTGCGACAACGTAGACGGGATACGTGCACGCCCGACAGCCGTGCGGCGACTCGGCGATCTTCTGAGCTGCGACAGGCTTCTCCGGTGATGCGCTGGCGTCCTCTGTGGCGGCGGCACGCTTCACCGGTGATGCGAGGCGCTTCGGTGATGCGATGGTGACAGCGGCATCGGTGGCACGCTTACTCCGTGATGCGACGACAACTGCTGCGGCGGCATGCTTCTCCGGTGATGCGGGGCGCTTCGGTGATGCGACAGCGGCACGCTTACTCTGCGATGCGACGACAGCTGCTGCGGCGGCGACACGCTTCCTCTTCGTTGCGTCGCGCTTCCAGCTCCCAGTGAGACGCAGTCTCTCAGAAGGCCCAACAGCAGTAGGCACTTCAATTCCCAGCAAGGGAATTCAGGAGGGGAGCTGGGGGTGAAGTCTTGTATCCCTGAGACTTCAGGCAGGAGGCAAGCTCAATGTTCAAGCCCTTGGAGATCTTCTTCAAGATGATGAAAGCACACTCAGTCCTTTTCTCCTTTCTTTGGCAATAAAGTAACCTCTGCAGGCCAACCCCAACAACACGCAGCATAGGGGTAGTCTCCTCCTTCAGCTTCCTGGTTCTTCTCCTCAGCAAAGGTTCGTCTTGATTCCCAGAAGTGATCTAAAGTCTTGGGGTCTGGGCCCCAATATTTATACTAGCAAATCCTTTGTCCTCTGAAGGCTGAGGGTCCTGTACCTAGTCCAAACCAGTTCTGGGTGCATTCTGCCAGTGCACAACTTCTTCCTTTGTCAGTGTGGGCCAGGGTCATCAGACACACCACAGGAGGTGGAGCCAGCATTGTGGAAGGCAGGCACAGCCCAATTCAGGCCCAGGTGCTACTCCTCCCACCACTCCTCATGCAGATAGGTCTATTCAGCCTAGTGCTGACTCACCCTGCCTCCTGGAGTCCCCCAGCCCCTGTCACTCACAAACCCAGACATACAATACACAAGCTAGCAGAGGCAGGCTGGATGGTTAGGCAAGAAAATACCTACTTTCTAAAAGTGGTATTTTCAAACACAGAATGTTAAAACGAACTTCACTAAAAGATGTATTTTATCATTCTGAGTTCAGGCATACTAAATTCGTTTTTCTACCATGTTCCCTGGGTCAGTTAGGATTATAAGATGTTATAATCAAACTGCCCATTCTGGCCTATGGGGACAGGTAGCCTTGCAATAGTGAAAAACGAAATTGGCTGTAATTCACTATCAGGACATGCCACACACATCAGGGCATGTCCTACCTCTTACATACAATGCACCCTGCCCTCAGGCCTACTTTAGGAGTGACTAACATGCAGAAAAGGGAAGGTTTGGGGACTGGTAAGTGGGTGCACTTACCAAGTCGACATGGCAGTACCAGACTCCACACAGGCTCTGCAATGGCAGGCCTGAGACACGCTTTCCAAGCTGCTCCGGTGGGTGGCACAACCAGTGCTGCAAGCCCACCAGCAGCATTTGATTTACAGGCCCTGGGCACACGCGGTGCACTATACTAGGGTCTGACAGTAAATCAAATAAGTCAGTCATGGAGTCACTAATCCATACATCAATTTATCATAGGGAGCACTTGCACTTTGGCACTGATTAGCAGTGGCAAAGTGCCCAAAGCATCTAAACCAGCAAAAACATGTCAACAACAGAGGAGGCATAGCGAAAAAATGGAAGGGAGACCCACGCCAATGGTACCAGGTCTACCATTACTCATGGCCATATCACAGTGCATCGTTATTTTTCACACCATGCCATTTCAGGTTAAACCCAGTCATATGCAAATGAGTATTGAACCTGCTCCAGCAGGAACAGTTCAACTCGAACTGCCAGGCCAGGTCTTCCCTGAATCAGAACACAAGCGACCTAAGACCGATTTCACTCTTATTAGGGCTCATCAGCTGGGTATCGCTTTGTTGCAGTTGTTTGAAATTGAGCAGAAGTACAGCATCATCATTGAGCCCAATTAGGAACATATTTGAGCAGAATTATAGATCAAAATCAAGGTAGATTTGTGTCAAATTTGAACAGCACCACACAGCATTCTTCATCTGCAAATGAGACATATTAGAGAAGTATTAGAGGCATTTATTAAAAGCAAATTGTGAAAATAGTGAGCACATCGTGGGCTTATTTTATCTGCCCTACAGGTCCATGGGGCTTATTTGTGGAGAAGCATGGGGAATAATCGAACTGCCCGACATGTTTGTTTGGGATAGATGAATACCAGTAGGGTCATAATTTTACCAGTGCAAATTCAGTAATGGAGTGAAGCAAACGAGTATAACTGAGCTGCACCAGGGAAATAACAGAATAGTTACTTCCGCATTGTCATTGAGTGGAAAGAATTGTAGGAGGACTGAATCAGAGCAGGGACATAACTATCAGTGGATTTGGGAGGGGGCCCAGTCTGTCCTGCATCAGCTGAAGTTATTTTAGAAGTTGGCTATTTACTCTATGGGGAGACTAGAAGGGAGGAAGATACACAGAGAGCAGAGAATAAGGGAGAAATAAAGAAGAGAGAGAAAAGGGATGAAAGAAACTGAGATGGTTAAAGAACAGAGCGGAGGAGAGGAAAAGAATGGAAGAAGGAAGTAAGGATGAGCAAGCAAGAGAAAGGAGATAATGATGTGCAAAGTAGGCAGAGGAAATAGGGGAATAGAAAGAGGCTAAAAATAAGGATGTCGGGAGGAAGGAGATGAGGATGGGTGAGAGACACAAGAACGAAAGAGAGAGACAGAGTACAGGGAGAAGGAGAAGAATGGGAAAGAGATGAAGGAACTTAGAGGAGAGAGGGATCTAAATAGGGAGACGAGAAGGAAAGACAGATGGAGACTCATAAGCAGGGGTATAGCTATCATTAGTGCAGCAGGTGCAGTGACACCATGGTACAAGGATGTGATGGGGCCACTGCACCTGCTTTATATCAGTATTTTAATACCAACCGGGGATTGGGAGAGCAATTTCCTTGCTTGCGATAGGGTCCATGACTCCCAGGCTGTTTCACTGAATCAGAGTCAAGTTCCTGGGAGCATATAGAAACAGTTCAAGGTTGCCAAAGATGGAGTCGCCTGAATTTGAAGATTTAGCAGAAAAACACTTCAACGTCTTTATAGAGATGTCAGGTAGCAAATGGGATATCCCTTATGGCTTCTGAACTATTAATCTAATGGTAGATGTTATTAATCTCTCTAATTTACTTTGTGGCTTCAATTATATGGTTGCCAAAGTAAGTCAAGTTGGTGTTCTTCGTGACTTTGTTCTAGCTACTCCACTGGAAATGGAGCCACGTTTCTCGAGTTTCCACTTTTGGCGTATGAGATTAAGGCTGGTGTGTTTGAGCTGATCTTTCTCATCATTCAACAATCTTGTCTATGATTTTATGCTGGTTTTGAATTTTGTGATGTGTCCAGAGTGAATTAATTGTTGAGGTAGATGTTTTCCAGCAAGGTTTTGTGGTCCGAAATGCTGAGGGAGGGTTTTTCAGTTCGAAGTGTATGTTGTTTCAAACTCCTCTGCCCTTACTTTCAGTAAAGTGCCCGGCTGTTGTTGTTGGATGCAAGATCTGATTGCTAAGCGGATAGTTCAGTACAGCACGGGCTGACACTGTTCCCCCTCATTATATATGCACCTTGCTCCTTTCATTCCAAACTACTGGTCTCCAGGTCTCATTGCCTGGCAGATGGTCATGTAAATGATGGCCAACTTTCAAAGATTTTCTTAGGCTCCTAAGCTCTCAGCGCCACACAACTCCCACAGTACGGTTGTGTCCTGCTGGACACAGTCTAGTGTTTTACCCAGCCCCTTCAATGAGGGCTGACCCTTGCACCCACTGCACACCCATACAACACAGGTGTCACTGGTAAGGTGACCCGGCCAATAAAAGAGCCAGAGTGCACGTGCTCGTGGCCATTTCTAGTAACCATATACCCTGTGTCTGCCTCTATCATTTACAAAGTATGTGGGCCTAGAGCCCATGACTTTAAAACACCACCTCTCTCACATACGTTCTCCGCAATTAAAATCAACAAAGGCCGAGTTACAGATGCTACCTTCCCCAGTTTAACACAATGTACACCCATGAACCAACCCATGTAAAAATACGTGACTTTTACCTGGTTGTAAAATTAGAGCAATGCTCTTTGCACCACCATTTTATGTATTCCCAATAGTGAGTTGAGACAATGGAAACTGCGTCGATCTATATTAAACAGAGTTTTTTGCATCAGAGCAAAATATGGCACACACTGACTTCATTCTATTTTTACAGTGGTTATTTAATAAGGAAAGGAGGCAGTAACATAACGTGCATTTGTACAGTGCTGTTTCACGCCTTAGTGCATATTGGCACGAGATAACGGGGTTTATTGTTCTCAAAATAATGGTGCTCATTTTGTTGACCTCAATAAGGGAGGTCCATAAATTGGGCTTAGTGTATCCTTCAGTATTCGACGTTGTGACTCTGAGCACAGCTTCCTGGAGAGGATGCATAAGCCCACTGAGCCAGAGGACCTGGCTAAGGACATTGTTTTTTCTCTTTAAAAGATAAATCTGCTTTTATTCCATCTGAAGTATGAATCGCACCCATCTTCCTGTCTTCCAGGAAACACGAAAAACCTCGCCAATTCTCTATTTACCTGAACATCATTCGTCCCACAGAAATTTGATGTCTACTCCTGTCACAATATATTTGCTTAATGTTTGCCACGGAAATGAAACAAAGTCTGGTTTCACCATCCTCTATTACACAATCATTCTATAGTGCATCTGCTGAATCTTTGCACCAATACACTATGATGCCCTGTGTGATGGCAGACTTAGAAGTGGGATTCGTTTAATGTGCTGTAACCGCGATGTCCTGTTGCCCTTGCTTATTATATGTATTGCTTACTATGAGGTAATCAATGTAACACACCGGTACTAGAATGATTCTAGAGGCATTTATGCACCTCTACAATTATACCCACCTCAGTAATGCACCGGAAAATGTTTTATTAAAAGACACAGCATGATTTATTTGCAGGGATATTTGTGAAAAGACACTCTCAAACCTCATGAAAACAGTTCTAAATCCTTCTGATTTATAAGGAGTGTGTGCTTTACTAGGGAACATTAACAAATGAGATTCCACTCGAGACTGCAAGTACTGTGAGGGAGCCAAAACAAGCCTAAGTTGACGCAAATTAAGACACGCTCGCTGTGCTTGCTGACTCACTTAGTTGGAGAGAATAAACCACACAGTACAGTACACGATGTAGAAAGAAATGAAGGCGGTTGCCAATAACAGGAGGCTGGTTCCTGAATAGTCCATGGACCGGAAACAAGCATCCTGGGACTGGTTTTTTGGGCATCACCCCTCATCAGCCAGGCTAGCTTGAATCCAGTGGCACAGTGAGCCTGGGACCCACGTCCGGGCATACCCGGGGCACTCAGGGCAAGAAAGCAAAAGACACACAGATGATGGACGGAATGCAGAGCAAATCAAACATTCGTCCCAGTCAATAGATCTGGGTTAAATCCATTGTTCTTTTGCTCACCATGCCTCCCCAGTTTAGACCCAGCCATATGCAAATCAATCCTGACCCTGTGCCTCATGAGAACAGTCCAGATTGGACTGCCAAGCCAGGTCCTCCCTGGACCAGAGACAAGCATCCTGGGACCGGTTTCGGGCCATCACCCCTCATCAGCCAGGCTAGCTTGAATCCAGGGGCACACCAGGCACACTTAGGGAAAGAAAGCAAAAGACACACAGGCCATGAGGCACAGGCTCAAGACTGATTTGAATATGGTTGGGTCCAAACTGGGGTGGCGAAGTGAGCTAACGAACGATGATGGAGTCAACCCAGATCTGTGACTGGGGGTGAGTGTCTGAAAAGTTTCAGCACTCCTTCCATCATCGCCTTGTGTTTGCTTTGTTCGCCGTTAGTTGGCAGGGTATGCCCAGACGTGGGTCCCTTGCTTACTTTGCCACTGGATTCAAACTAGCCTAGCTGATGAGGGGTGTTACCCCGAAACCAGCCCCAGGATGCTTGTTTCCAGTCCAGAGAGGACCTGGCCTGGCAGTTCAGGCTGGACTGTTCCCATGAGGCACAAGGTCAAGACTGACTTGCATATGGCTGGGTCCAAACTGGGGTGGCGAAGTGAGCTAAAGAACGATGATGGATTAAACCCACATCTGTGACTGGGGGTAAGTGTCTGAAATGTTTCAACACTCCGTCCATCATCTCCTGGTGTTTGGTTTTATTCGCCCTTAGCTGGCAGGGTATTCCCAGACGTGGGTCCCTTGCTCACTTTGCCACTGGATTCAAGCTAGCCTGGCTGATGAGGGGTGTTACCCTGAAACCAGTCCCTAGGATGCTTGTTTCCGGTCCGGGGAGGACCTGGCCTGGCAGTTCGGGCTGGACTCTTCCGATGAAGCACAGGGTCAAGACTGGTTTGCATATGGCTGGGTCCAAACTGGGGTGGCGAAGTGAGATAAAGAACGATGATGGATTCAACCCAGATCTGTGACTGGGGGTGAGTGTCTGAAAAGTTTCAGCACTCCTTCCATCATCTTCTTGTGTTTGTTTTGTTCTCCCTTAGTTGGCAGGGTATGCCCAGACATGGGTCCCTAGCTCACTTTGCCACTGGATTGAAGCTAGCCAGGCTGATATGGGTGTTACCCTGAAACTGGTCCAAGGATGCTTGCTTCTGGTCCAGGGAGGACCTGGCCTGGTGGTTCGGGCTGGGCTCTTCCCATGAAGCACAGGGTCAAGACTGATTTGCATATGGCTGGGCCCAAACTGGGGTGGTGAAGTGAACTAAAGATTGATGATGTTTTCAACCCAGATCTGTGACTGGGGGTGAGTGTTTGAAAATTTTCAGCACTCCATCCATCATCGCCTTGTGTTTTCTAAGTTAAGCCTGACAGCTTTGTGCAAAGTTACCAGAGGGTTAATCACAGGTTAATTCTGTGACTTTTGTGGATTGCCATAACATGGATTGTGATTGTTGGCTGGGTGAGACTTCCATCCTCCTCAATCTATACCCCAATTTCTTACAATTCCTCACTAAAGACGGTCCAGGTGCCCTTTGTTTTATAAAAGGCAAGTAAAAAAAAAAAATTTAACAAATGGGCTTGATGCTTCAGCTTTTAATCATTTTCACCCCAACTCACTCCAACCTTATGGTACAAATGTGCTGAAAAAAAGATGTGGGTTAGAATCTCAGTGACCATCTCCAGGCTCATAATTGATTAAATGAGGTGCAAGCTGTTCTTCAATTGGGGCACAGTATGGAATTTGTTTTGGTATCCATCTTTAATCGGCAAGGCCGAACTGGGAACTTATAACAGCCCTGGCAATTTTGACAGAGCAGCCCCCTGCTGCTTATGTTACTGGGGGCCGATATAGCAGCACCTGCCCCCAGTAACAAAAACGGCCCCCACCACTGCAAAATCGGCCCTCATCCTTCCAGCCTCCATGGGAAATTCCCGATGCTCTGTAAATGAGCTCAGGCTGGACTTGAATGTAGTTATACCAGTACATTGAGGGGCCTATTTATAAGAATGTCACGCAGTGCAGCAAGTCACCTTGCTGCACTGCATTGCGTGACAAGGAAAGGGCAGGGATGCACCGTATTTAAGGCAACACTGTGCACTCCTACATTTTCTCATGTGCTTCTGCCCTTTTGGTAGCTTAGCACCAATGCAGGAACCCTTGCCCCATGATGCAACAGTGCCTGTGTTGAATGCAGGATTGTTTTTGTGCAGGAAGGGCCACATTCCTGCACAAAAGCAATCCTGAGAGGCATAATCTTCTTTCTATGTGTTTTCTGCAGCACACTTAAAAAGAGGAAGTAACTAGGAGAAATAAAGATGTTTCTTCTTGTTATGCCTCACCTGACAAGGCACGTCTTTTCGGCTCATTCACAGGTCTACCAGTTCTGGGATTGCATCAAAAACCATGTGTGTTGTGTGGGAACACCCATGCAACACTCACAGAATGCCTTTCCAGGGCAGAGTAAGGCAATGTAGAGATTTTCACTGTGTTGCCTTACTCCAGATTTATAGAGCCACTCAGGGCCACGCAAAGTGGTCTTTCATGACTTCATAAATCACATATAAGGTCTGTGTTGCTCTTGCACCATGTTGCTTTGCGCAAGAGAGACACAAATCGGCTCATAAACAGGCCCCTGATTTTGTTAGGCCTCTCAGCTGCCTCTGATAGGATCAGTCATGCCATTCTTTTGGATTGCATCAGAGAGGTTGGGAAATGGGCCACAATTTAGCAATGGTTCCACTCTTTTTTATGGGTCGCTCCTAAGCAGTAGGGCGTGGACTATTTGTTTTGCAGCCTGTTAGTGCCATAAAGTAAATCAAATCAGGCACAGTTTTCAATGAAGGAAAACTCCCTAATTTGCTAAGCTAGAGAAGTCAGGAAAGTTGGAGAGAAGTCAGGCAGAAGGTGTCAGCAAGAAAAGACTCTGAAGGCAGAATCAAATAAAGATTTAGCCAAGTAAATGGGAAGGAGATCTGCCCAGGAGTCTAACTCGAGTGAGAGAAAAAGACATCTTCTCTAATCAAATCAAGGAAGCATCTCCTCGAAGGAGAGTGGAAAGGGCATCTGAATGTAGCTGGCCTAGCATTGCATAGTTTAAATCATTTATTTTACAGAAAGATACAACTCCATACAGTTCCCATTAAGGAAACCAATGAGAATTGAACATGTTGCTAAACAAAACTCCTGTTCTTTTCTATGGGTACCACACAATGGAGTCTCTGCTGCACAACCTTCCACTTGATATCTGAAGTGGGATGATACAATTCAGGGAGGATGTTGCCCACTCGCAGCTGCCTGCAATTATTTCACTCTGCAAGAAACATACAGAGATAAACAATCACACAAATACTAAACAAGAAACACATTTAATTGACATTGGCTGGTACAGCTTGGCTCCTGCAATGAGAAGGAGGAAAAATACCCAACAAACAGAAAAATATGGCAACTAAAGGTAAGCCATTGTGAAGTGAGGCCTACGTTAACTATGGCCAACTTTAACAGGAATATCACACAGTGAATATGTATGTGTGCTGCAGATTAGCATAAATGTACGTGCAAAGCATTAAAAATTAACATATTCATCAATGCCTATATGTGACCACTGATGTTCATTCTTGTTTAAAGAGGAGTTAGGGCATTCATGTACACAGATGACACTCAGAACCTGCTGAGGTTGGACAACCAAGTGGACTCTTATTTGGAGGTTCTAACAGAGTATATAGATCATCTGGTATTGAATTTTGAGCAATAAGTTGAAACTTAATGCAATAAAATAGAAGTCCTCATTGTGAATATTAACTGTGACCTTTGGTTGGACAATTATTCGCCCCTGGAACTGAGAACACCACCTATCCCACCTTCGGTTTAAAAAAGCCTGGGGTAAAGACTGACTCTCAGCTTCTATGGTAGAACAAACCTCTTCTTTTATTCTCACTTTTTTCGTTTTTGCTGTCCTCCTTCTACGAGTATCAAGCTGTGACGTCCGATTCAACCTGAGAATCGGACGTCACGGCTTGATACTCGTAGAAGGAGGACAACAAAAACTAAACAAGTGAGAATAAAATAAGAGGTTCGAGTCCATGATTTGGGCTTTCTCCCAAATTGTTTCTACTGTTGGGAGCCCTCAGTTGTTCATTGACGGTTTACGTTGAAAGAAGGTACATTTATTGCAAGTTAAGGACAGAGCTCTACACGCGTTCTGTGTCCTGAGGAGAACCCTTTAAGAAACTGAATGGGATTCGAAATGCGTCGACAGTTTTTTTCATTGGCCAAAGAAGTGTTCTAAAAATGATGCACTACCACTTGGGCTCACAACCAATGTTCTTGATTTGATAACGAATACAGTGAGCTCAGTAGGATCACTATTTGGCCATTGCCCCTGGAAATAATAAGAAACATTATCTAACAAGATAGTAGTCCGGGGCGTTAGGTTTGGATCTAACTACAATATTGTACAGAACCTGAGCCACGATTTTCTTGTATGTCATTTTTGTTTTTTGTGTTTGTAATGTATTTTGTGAAACATCTTGTATGTCATTTATGAGTTCGATTATGATTCCAGTGTATATATTTGTAAAATTTCCTATGCATCAAAAGGTAAAAACTGTTTCCTAATATTTTGCATTGAAACAAACCAAAAGATTGAAATCAAAAAATTAAACCAAAACAAATTGGTGGATCATACCAATTGAGTTGTGTGATTTTTGGAAGAAGATTTGAATGAATGGTGATCAGTACTGGCAGTTCTTCCGGTGTTAATGATTATATCGCCCGGCCATACTGATTTAGGGCCAAACCCTTTTTGGTTCGGCCTTAAAACTCTGAGCACTTTACCACTGCTCACCAGTGCTAAAGTGCATGTTCTCTCTCTCTCAAAAACATGGTAACATTGGTTCATACCCAATTGGCATATTTAATTTACCTATAAGTCCTAAGTAAAGTGAACTACATGGGCCTAGGGCCTGTAAATTAAATGCTACTAGTGTGCAGGCAGCACTGATTGTGCCACCCACTAAGTAGCTATTTACCATGTCTTAGCCTTGCCACTGCAAAGCCTGTGTCTGCAGTCACACTGCCATTTCGTCCTGGCGAAATAAACCTTTTACCAGGCCCAAACCTTCCCTTTTATACATATATCACCCCTAACGTAGGCCTTGGATAACTCAGAAGGCAGAGTGCAATGCATTTGAAAGGCAGGACATGTACTTTTAAGTTTTACATGCCCTGGTAGTGAAAAACTCTTAAATTCATTTTTCACTATTGCAAGGCCTATCTCTCCCATTGGATAACATTGGAATTACCTTATTCCATTGTATATGTGTAATTCCCAATTGTGACAAGATAGACTTTTCAAGTTTGGTGTCTCTGGAATCAAAATTCAAAATCCAAACTTATGGTGTTTAATTTGTGATTGTCTGGAATCACAATTCAAAATCCAAACTTATGGTGTTTAATTTGCAATTCTGAAAATCCCACTTTTGGAAAGTTGGAATTTCTTTACCTGAGTCATTTGTTGCATGCTGCCTGTCTCTGATCTCATGTCTGGGATAGGTGACAGTTGGGCTTTGTGTTTTCCCGCTAACCAGCCACACACAATGGGAGCTTAGGTGTGACTTGATGGGTCATCCTGGCAGGATGGGATGGAGGAGCTGGACCCAGCCTCATTTACACCTATTCAGGTGTGCCCTGTCCCCACACAATTGGCTGCATACCCCCCTGTAGTGTGCCTGGACCCAGGGCAGGAAGGGAAGACCTCTGTGCACTTCAGAGGCATGTCTTTCAAGTCTCTTCTAATTCAACGGCACAACTGGGTATTAGTGCTGGACATCAGACACTATCACTTTAGTACACTTCTTGACCTGGGAAAACTCTGCCAGGAAGAAGAACTGCTGTACTGCTGAAGGGCTGCCATTCTGCTGGACTGCTGTTTTGCTGGACTCCTGTCTTGCTGTGCTGCCTGCTGTTCCCCTCTCTAGGTGAGAAGGACTGGACCTGCATCACTTGAACCAAGAGTGACTCAAAGGGCTAGCTGCCTTGCCTCCTGATCTGACGTTTCAGGGACATAAAAGACTTCCAACAGACCTGCTGCTGCACCTTGACACTGCCATCTGTGAGTCTGCTCTGCCAAGTCGCGCCACCCCAGTCCTGGACCCTTGGAAGTGATGCCTAAGGTGCCTACGCATCCTCTGTTAAACTGGGGCATGGGCGCCATTGTGTGGATCAGAACAGTCACATCACTGCTGTTGCATGACCAGAACCGGCGCATTGCCTCTATTGCATGAATCAACCTGATGCATTGCCTTAGGAACCAGCACTGCACAACGCTCTACTTGGCTTGAGTCCTTCACATCTCTGTTGATAGCAGCCTCGACGAAGATGCTGAGAACTCCGCATCGAAGTCCCTGCACTCATCAGAGCTGACACATCGGCATTGGTGTGCTGATCAGGACCAGCGCAATGCTGCCACTGCGAGGATTGACCCTGACACATCGCTTTGACATGGACACATCGCTTCCACAGCATCCGGCAACCTCATTGTTGACAGGATCTGCAATGTCAATGCAATCCAGACCACTGTACTTTTGCTCCATGAGCCCAATCTTGTCCCTGTAGCCGGCCGGTGCTCCATCGCGGTCAACCTGAACTTTTGACTTTGTCCCAGACAACGCTTATTTCTTTTTGGCTCTATTTACACTTGATTTTTTAGAAATGAATGTCTTGTTTTATTTATTAAATTGAGTTCTATTTTTCTAAACTGGTATGGAATCTTTGTGTGTGGTCTTTTCACTGATTTATTGTTTGAAGCGTTGCACAAACACTTAACATATTGCCTCTAAGTTAAGACTGACTGCCCTGTGCCAAGCTCGTACCCCAGTCAACCTACAACCCAATTTCTAACATGGTGTTATCAACAGTGTTGGCCTGCCCCTACCAATTACACATTTTGGAGAAAAAAATTCACCTAATTTATACAGGTAGAAAAAGCATAATGTAACTTAGGCCTTGATCGGTTCTAGGCTTGATTACGCTAATGTGACCTACATTTATTAGTGTCTGACCTTGATTATAAAGTTGAAGTTGGTTCCAGAATTCAGCTGCTTGAATTCAACTGCTTGCTGTGTTGCAGATGGCTCATGGTTTGATCATAACGGTCTTATTTTGTATAAGCTGATTAAATGGAGAATTCACTGTATTAAATTTTGTCTTGAATATAAATCCATATTTCACAAAGCCCTGAGTTTCATTAAGGAAAGGCTTGTGAATTATTTCCCTGCTAAGCACTTAGGGCCACAATAAACCACACATAACTCAACATAACATAACTTACAGCAGGTGTTGTGAGGTCAATATTTCTTACAGTAGTTGTATGTGCAAAGACAGTATTTGGGGTTAGGGCTTTAAGTAGATTAAATGATGGAAGTCCCGTTGGCCCACCTCTAAGATCCCCATCTCGTTTAGAGGTAGGGAAACGCTATGTTTCTCACAATGGTTAGTGGGGCGCTCTGCCATAGGAAACACACTTTCTCCATGCTTGCTGCTGATTAAACACAGGTTGGTGTCGGCGTCTGTAATGCAACAGGTGCTCATGTAAACCTTCGGGGCGTGTTACATAAAACTGCAAAAGAGCTGCTCGATTTAGGGTGGAACTTCCGGGTCTTTTTTTCTGCCTGTGTCTGACATGAATGGTATGGAGATCCCACACAGGAAAAACGCCATAATGTTCCCCAGGCACTGGAAGGCAGCCTCCGCTGCTCCAGGGGCACTGCTATTTCAATTTTCAAAAATAACCCCCTGACTTGGGGTTTCACTGTAAAAAAGGTAAAAAACATGATCAGACGCTCCTTCTTGTGACCAACACTTTGCAGTTTCACAGAATGAACTCCTTCCTGCTGGGGACTCGATTGGAAACTCTAGTCTAGGAGATAGGATGCAGCTGGGTTGGCGGACATGGTGACTCCACTAGCCAATCAGCGTGGCGACCCCAAGTGGGTCTCTGAATGAGCCCCTGACTTATAGATATGGAGGGATATTTACAAGGACTTATCTCCGATTTATCTCCACCTTAACTCATCAAAAGTGGAGATAGATTTAACACCCCATTCACAAGCGGGTGCAAACTGCAGACATCGCCAGTATTCCCGAGATAACTGCCCCAAAATTTATCTCCACGGTGGACACCACCAACTAACCCTAATGAGATGCAGAGTAGACGTTCCTGTGCAAAAACATACGAAAAAACCACAACACCACTTTCACAACGAACTGCCAGATCTGCGATGGAAACCAAAAACAGGTGATAAGCCGCGGTAGCACCAGGGATTTAACACCTGCCTTTTGCTGGTGTAAAGCAGGACGACTACCTGCAGCATGAAAGGGAGCCCAGCCAAGAGCCACACCTGAAGACCCACAGATGCCATGGAGACAATGATCATGCAGCTCCGATACCCATGAGGGACACAACACCCACCGCCACCCCCCCCAGGCTCCCCTCCCGCCCCCCCCGCCCCGGACATACACATACCGTGCACGACACAAGAGCCACAAAAAGCGCATGATGACGCACATTGACAAAAAATAACACACGTGGCCAGAAGAAAGAGAAACAGTCACACAGCACTGAAGTAACAACCAAAAACTTTATTGAAATACAACACAAAACACCAATGCGGAAGACTCCTGTCGTGTCCGTCCGGGACAATCTCAATGTCACAGCCTGGAAAACAAAGCACAAAATCAGAAAGTGTGCCATGCGCACATCAAAGGAGCGAGAAACAGAGAATGAAAGAAAGGCAGAGAGAGAAAGAGAGAGAAGGAAAGGAAGGGAGAGAGAGAGTGATAGAGGGAAGGAAAGGAAAGGAGAGAGAGTGAGAGAGAGAGAGAAGGAAAGGAGAGAGAGAGAAGGAAAGGAAGGGAGAGAGAGAGAGGGAAGGAGAGAGAGAGAGAGAGAGACACTGCCGCCCCTGCGCACCCAGGCCCCACTGTTCACCTGCTGCCACCGGTGTGTCTCCAACCACGTGCCGGGATACACTGCAAGCCAACAGGTCTGCAACCTGTAATCGAGGCCAGAGTCAATCATGGCAGATACCATCACACAGCACACGGCAACAACGCCTGTCCGTCCCTGCGCATGCATGCAGCCGCACCCCACCCCCTCCCGCCGGCCAGCGCTGGCTGTCCGCACTTGCGCACCATGGGCCCACTGCTCACCTGCCGCCAATGGTGTGTCCACCAGTGGGCACACCACGTGCCCGTGCAAGCTCCAGGCCCCGGTCCCGCCACCATGGCATGGTCCACATCATGCGGAGCCGCCCCGCGGCCCAGCAGGTCCCACACATGATGCTGAGTCCTGAGGCATCAATGGCAGAGACCACATCAGTGCACACGTCATCATCACAGGCTGCACACCCGCTCAGCTATTTCGGTGCCACTAACCCTGTGCAACCCCAGTCAGCGCCATGTGGTGGTAGGCCCGTGACGGGCGCAAGGCTTCGGGTGCCACTAACCCTGTGCAACCCAAGTCAGCGCCACGTGGTGGTAGGCCCGTGACGGGCGCAAGGCTTCGGGTGCCACTAACCCTGTGCGCAACAACTCATGGGCCCTTTATGATTGAGAACCGTGGAGCGTCAGTCATCCAGTCACCACCGGCAGTGGGGAATGTGACGTTGTCGGCCCCTTATATTGGCGGGGTCACATGGCCTGTGATGCCTGTGCCGGATGGGTGTGGTGTGTGTGCAAACCTGCCCTCAGGGAGTGGCCGTGACATGCTGACAACTAGACCAGTGACCTGCATACCACCAGCGTGTACGCCTGCGACATGTAGCTATGTGGGCCCCCCCTCTGAGCGTAAGCGGAGTGGTGTGGCCTGGCATATGCCGGACCAGCGCAGGGCTTGCAACAATGACTCGGGGGCTCTGGGCGTGGTTCAGTCCATGTCCGGACAAGGAAATGACTAATGCGTGTGTCCCTGTTGTAGTGTCCACGGCAAGCGGAACACAATAGGCAATGTGGCACACTGTGACTGGCATCCCACTAGATGAGCATCATTGACGTGAGGGAAATCACTGTCCATGCATTCATCCACACATTCATACATGAATAATGAAAGACATGACATAGCAGTGCGTTTCTGGATGTTTATTGCACATCCGGTGGAGTATTGCAGCTGGAGCAGTACAGGTCCATGCCAAGCACACTACACAATATGGGCCCGTGGAGGGCCAGCCTGAGTCCATCCGGGGATGACATGTACTGCGGAAGAAGAAGGGTACAGTCCGCAGTCTGGTCGCCGTGTCATTGGTCATCAAATAGGATATGGCAGTCCATGTCGCGGTCCAAGGTGAGTGCAGCGGAGTGTATCAGGGGTCAGTGGCAGGTCGTGGGGCCATGTGCGGCACCAAGCAGAAACAGGCATGGTGGCGGACATGAATGCTAGTGCCTCCTTCTGAACCCAAGCCCATCCACGTCCTCGGATGTGTGCTCTGACCCACCTGTGGGTGTTGCAGTACCGGCTGCGGCACTGTGTGCTACTTACACATCAGGGGCCGGAGGAGGATTGTCGGCCGCACTGTGTGGCAGTGACACATCAGGTGCCAGAGTGGATACGCCTGCCACACTGGGATGCACTGACACACCAGGGGGCGGAGATGTGGATGGTGTGGGGGCAGCAGCATCCATCATCGTCACGCCTTGTGGCAGCAATGCCATGATGAGGACATGCAGGGCATGGTAGATCCCAGCTACATTTCGCTGATGTGCAGCGGTGGCTGCCATCCTTTTCGCCTCCATCCGCACTATGTCCTCCATGAGCCTCCGCATGTGCGCCAGCTCACGGCTGGGATCACTGGATCCACTCTGAGCGGACAGGTGTTCTTGTCTCTGAGTCAGGACTCCAGTGATGTCATTCAGGGCTCGTTGGAGACCATGGAGCGGGCCGTGGGTGTCCGTTAGGGACTGGAGCTGGTCCCTGATGGGACCTACACACCCATGGATGGCGTCCAGTTTGGTAGCCATGAGGTCGAACCCCACCCGCACCTGCTCAGCCATCTCCCTCTGGCCCTCCAGCACACGGCGTTGGAAGGCCATGTGTTGTTCCTGGGGGCCTTGGGAGACTGCCGGGGCTGTGGGTGCCTCCTGCTGGGTGGTTTGTGGAGTGGATGGGGTCTCCTCGATGCAGCTGGGCTGCCCTGGTCCTGGAGGTGATTGGCGGATGAGTTCAATGATGTCTTGGAGGGCTTGGGTGTCGATGCTGGTGGTGTCCTCCTCGTCATCAGTGAAGAGTGGCTGGGACTGCTCTGCAGGAGGTGTTGATGGTGCCCCTGCAATGTGAAGGGGAGATGGTGTATTACAATGTGTCCGCATGTATGTAGCCGCATGGTACAGGTTCACATTCAGACAGCATGGCATTGTACTGTCATGTGGTTTGTTGCCTCCTGGTCTGCTTTGCTGCGTTGACTTAGGCCTGGCTGCCATGATGCCTTTTTTGCGCACGTTACTTTGAGCCGTTGTTCTATCAGCCTCTGCTCCTGCCAAGTTGTTTTAGAACTGTCTGCATTTTCTGTCTTTCACCTTTTCTCCTGTTCCCTTTGGGCTACGTCTGCACAACATGTACAAGGTCGAAAAACAACGTCCCTTGTTCTTGCTGATCTGGCCAGTCCCTCACACCTAGACATAACACTATGTACAGCTGCCATGGAGAAATTTGTGTGCTTTTAATATTGCGTTTTTCGCGCTTTGGAGACACTTGGAGAAATACCTTTCCCGGGAGAAGAGCTGTGATTGTCTGCTGATGTAGACTTTGCATCTAGACACTGAGGTATGGGGGTTCGCTAGAAAATGCCCAGAGGTCTTCTATTTTTATAATACATTAGCTACTAGCACGGGGAGGGTGGTAAGGTAATTTAGCCCTATATCCACTGCTTTATGAAATGCTTTCCCCGTTTGTATTCTATGCTGTTGTAACTATGCTGCTTATATTATTCTTATGCATTATGCTGATAGTACTGACACGTGTACTGTATCTGAGAGCACGTTAGTTGAAATAAACATTTTAAACTATACAGTGTCTCTTCTTACGCACGTTGTGGACAGGTATGAGTGAGTGATGAAAGGGTGTTCTGAGAGAGAGATACCGTGTTCTGGGTTGTCCAATCATTGGTAATTTTGTTGCTAATGAGACGCTAAGGCTAGTCCGGTTGGGGTTTTAGGTGCTAAGGTTTATGGTTGGATCACCACTATATTCCAAGGTCCTATCATCCTGTGCATAGCTCTGTATATGTGCAGAATCCCTACAACATGGCGCGATCAACGAGTGGGCTTATCTGCGAGACGCTTGAGTAGTGCTTGTGCTTGTCTACAACTCCCCTCACGGACGCTTCCGGAAGCGTGTGTGACGGTGATACCTCCTATATTGACGTTTTTATAGGTTCTTTCGAGCTTGAAGTTGTTAATAGGTTTCTTAAATAAAACCCTATTTGTGCTGCCTCCTTTTAGATTGTCGACTACTTCTAGCCTACAATGGCTGTTCAAATTGCGGCACATAGCCGTGCAGCGCTCCGGGCTCACTTAACAGTGTATGGAGTGCCTGACGCGGGTGTTGATCTGATCTTTGTGGTTCAAGCCGATCCAGCTTACCATTTTGAGGTGTTCTACTCTTGGGTCACCTTTCCGGCGGTGGATGGGAACGATAATTTGTTCCATGAATATGAAGCCACCGTGGTTCCTAATTTCTATAGACCGTATAGGAATATTGAAGTACCGCTCACGGCGTGGCAACACCGTGTTTGGTTTGATTGCGCCCTCCCCCAACCGGTTACTTCGGTTCGTTTAGGCCCCTTATCTATTGATGGGGCCACTTGGCCTGTCTTGGCCGGGTACACCCCACATCCGCAATATATGACAGTAACAGTCGCGGAACTGCGCAACATGTATTCGGCTTTAGTGCGAGTGCATCGAGCCTTGGTGCAGTATGTTACAGGCAACATCCAGGGAGCCCCACCTGGAGATGCGGCCCATCCAGCTGGTGCAGGAGGTGTGACCATAAGTCCTGTCATGGTGAATTCGGTGATGGGCGAGCACCCACAAAACAAGGATGATTTTCCTTATTGGCTTGCAGAGAAATTTGACCAGCTAGAGGCAGTTTTTCCAAACACATCTCCGGTGGAAAAACACAGAATTCTTACTATTAGTTTGCCAAAAGACTTAGTCCCCGAGTTGGCGGCATGCAACAACTGGGGTAGGGTATTCGCAGCAGTATATGCGAAGTGTTTCGGCACCCCCTCCATGACGGTACTCCCCTCTGTAATTAAACGAGTGCAGGATGAGCATGGCCCTGAAGCGGCTGTGGAATTAGGGATGAGACTGGTGGGAGTGTTCGACGTAGTAGCTGAGTTGATCCTTGCGAATGTCAAGGGCGATGCAGTGAACTTTCAAGTAGCTAATGCTTTGGCTTTAGTCCCAGAACCGGGCAAGCCGCGCGAATTACCGAAAATTATTGCCAAGGCTTACAAAACTATTGGCAGAAATAGCCTGGGAGTTAAGCCTTTTGCCAATTCACAAACACAATCGCAACAACAACAACCAAAACCTCAATCTGAGAAAGATGAGAAACCAGTCTTTACTAAAAAGAGCTGGAGGTTGAAAAAACAGGGTAAGCAACAAAAGAGACCGGGGTCGAGAGGCGCATCCCCGGTTTCCGTCTCTTCTGAACGCACTTATGATTTGCGCGATAGGGCGAGAATTAAATCTCCGGATAGGTTTCAGATCCCTGATACGCGTTCTCCTCGTTCTTCACAGGCACAGACAACTTCGCAGGCCGGTGGAGGAGATCGCCAGGATAGAGGAAGGGGTCAAGAGGCTCCCCAGGGACGAGACCAACCTCGACAACAGGTTAGAGGGAAAGCAGAAGAATTTCAATGTTCTCGCCCGCAATTTCAGAAGAAGAAAGTTGCCGCTGTAACAGCGAGATATGCCACAGACGGTGAGAACGAGACTCCTGAATTGGACATGGGCAGTGACCCTCCTAGACAGCGCCGCGGAAGTTACCATAGTGCAAGAGGCGCTACGTCCTCATGTGGAGGCGACAGCATCTGAAACATTCATTACTGTCGAGACAGCAGACACCAGAGTGGCACCCCTGACAGACTATTTAATATTGTCATTCAAATTGAAGGTGATATACAGCGTGTAATTAAAGGGATTTTTTGGGAAAATCTGACCTCTTCTTACGACATTCTGTTAGCGGAGACGGATTGGCCGCCCCTATTCGTACTAGCTGCGCGTAAAGGGGAGGAGGTAATCCTTCCGAGCTTTTCTCGACATGTCCCAAAGGACAAAGCGGAGGCTCTTGCAGCTGAGTGGGCTGTGTCCCTGGCTCCAGCGTTATACCGCAATCACGTGGGCTGGGATGAGGACTCTCCCCTCCATGAAATACCTTTGCGGTCGCTGCCACAGCCACAACCCCAATATCCCATTAAACGTGAAGCCAAAGGCCCCGTTTCTGAAATTCTGACTCAGTTAGAATATCAGGGAGTGATTGAAACATGTGTATCACCAATGAATAATCCCCTTTTCGCGGTTTCTAAACCCGATGGATCATACCGCTTGGTTTTGGATTACCGACATTTGAACTCACATTGTCAGACCTTTGCGGTGCAAAACACACATAGTTCTGCGCTTGTAGACAGTCTTGTTCGTAAAAAATATAAAACGACACTTGACCTCTCCAATGGATTCTACACGCACAACTTAGCCCCGGAGAGTAGCCAATGGAGCGCTTTTACATCCGGTGGTAAATTATTCAAATTCGGCGTTTACCTATGGGCTACAAGAACAGTCCAGGCGTATTTGCTGCCCGTGTTGTCTCTTTGTTAGACGGCATAGACCCAGATGCATGTTCGTACGTCGATGACATTTATCTGACGGATGACGAACTATTCCTGCATCTTTCCCGAGTGGACCGCATTATTCTAGAATTTGCGGTTTTAGGTTATAAGTTTAACTTTGCCAAATCACACATTGCTGAATTTACCGTTTTGTTCTTGGGCTATGAGCTCAACAATGAAGGTAAGGGCTTAGCCCCCCATTTCCTAGAGAAATGTGCACTTTTGTGCCCTCCTACAACTTTGAAAAAACTTCAGTCTTTGCTGGGTTTTTTTTAACTTCGGGCGTACTTACATTCCCGAATATGCCCAGCGTATCAAGCCACTGTATGCCTTGATACAACCTAACTTTTCGAAGTCATGCTGGCTTCCGGAGCATACCTCCATTCTGCAGTCTTTGCAGACAGACCTTCTTGAGTCTAAATACTTGTTGACTCGTGATAACCACACAAACCTGGTGATTAGAATTATTCCAGGGGCAGTGGGTTTCACATACTTAACCTTCAACGAAGGTGACACAGTTCCAATCGCATACAAGTCACATCTTTACACTTCCGCGGAAATGCGCTTTTCTTCTGTGGAAAAAGTTTTAACAGCAGTGCAAATGGCGATTCTTAAGGAACGCGCACTGGCACAGGGAAAACGCATTCTGGTGGTAACACCATATCCTGCTCTAGAGGCAGTGACAAAGGCAAGTGTTCCAAATTCTAAAGCTTTGCTCTCCCGTTGGATTCAATGGGCAACCTCTTTGACGTCTCCGGATGTCACTTTCATCTTTGATTCTTCTCTACAGACACAGGAGTTTTTACAGTATGAATTCGTTCATCCACCTCCTCTGTCCTTGCTACCGCTTGAGGATTACGACTGTGTGATCTACACCAATGGTTCGGCACAACCGGCCATGGGTTCCAAGCATGCTTATTCAGCCGCATGTGCTATTGTTGCAGGTACCTTTGAGAACGGAAAGTTCAAATCTACTGTGGTGCACACTCAGGCACTCGGGGACAGTACTGCACAATTGGCCGAGCAGCGTGCATTGGTGCTCGCACTTGAGTTCGCTAATCCGGATGTGACCACTTTGATTGTATGCGATTCTTATTACTGTGTTCAATCTTACAATGACAATCTGTTCTTTTGGTCGCAAAACGACTATAGAGACGCCAAAGGTAGCACAATTAAGCATAAAATGCTTTGGGTACGGGTGGTAGATTTGCAACAACGTCTGCCCCTCACACATGTGGTTCACACACTTGGCCATCAGCAGGTGGGCGCACACGCTGTTGGTAACGGTTTGGCAGACGAAGCAGCCAAATCAGCAGTAGTCACGTGTTCAGTAGCAGCAGTTACTAGATCCATGTCTAAAATAGATACTGATATTTTAGCAGCTATTGCTGCAACAAAAGAAGGTGCTAATTACCCTAGGGGTTTTCCTTCCAAATATTCTTATCAGTTAGGTCCAGAACAGGCTCCTTATGTAACAATACCCGACGTTGGCGATCGGCTGATCCCCAACGCGGACCGCAGACTTTCCTTGATAACGGCTGCACACGAAGGCATGGCTTCGGCTCATGCTGGTGTGTCTGCGACCGTTTCCATCTTGCAGCAGCGTTACTGGTGGCGTGGTTTATACAAAGACACCTGTACTTATGTGCTTTCTTGTGACGTTTGTCAACAGATTAAGCCTTCTACGGTTACAAGACCACCACAGACCCCACTCTGCATCTCCAACAGACCCTTTGGGTGTGTTTACCTGGATCACTGCGGTCCATTTTCTTCAGACACGGCCTATAAATATATTTTAGTGGCAGTGGACTCGTGCACCCGTTTCATCTGGGTCTGGCCACAACGGAGTGCTGACGCTCGAAATATCTTCAGGGATTTGAGTGTCTTTGTGGGAATTTTCGCCTGTGGCACCTTCCATTCTGACCAAGGTCCAGCGTTTGCCTCAAAGGCTTACAAGGACGCAATGGGGTCACTGGGGGTGCGGGTGAAATTTTCGTCTCCGTATCGGCCTGAGGGCAACTCGATCGTTGAACGAATGAACCGTGATTTAAAGCAATCCTTGACAGCTAGGGTCTTAGGTACTGGCAGGAACTGGCTGGCCCACTTGTATACCGTACAACGTGCACTTAATAATCTCCCTAGAAGACCTCTGGGTGGGCGGACCCCATACGAAATGCTCTTTGGCATTCAGATGTTTGTGCCTGACCTTGATGGTCTAGACATGGCGGCGCAATCCGCCATCTTTGATGTAGATAACCATTCTACTATGTTACAGGACTTACAAGAAGGTTTAGAATGGGGGTTTTTGTGTTTAGTCAGGAAAATGGCGCTCAGGCAATTGCGTGTGCTATTAATGAACCTTTGGTAGTGCGGTGCTGCCAGATCAGGGGAATAACCCGATAACCCCTGGGGAATCTGTGGGTCATGAGATCCACAAATTATAACATGAGCATAGTCCTGGGCACACGCAGTGAGGGTATTGGTAATGTGATACGCAGTATAGAAGCGTTATTCAAAAGCAACGGTCAACATCAGTATTTATCCAAATAGATGTTATTTATTTCAACAACAACTGTGTTGAATATAGTACATCAGCCTAGTAAACCAGCCGACACGTGTTTCGTCACCGGGTACAGTCCCGTGACTCATCAGGGCTGGGAAGGATACAAAGAATAAAATTAAGTAATAAATACGGAAAACTGATAAACAAAATGGGGCCTAGTCTGTGCCAGACGAGTAATTCGAATGGAGCGGGATCACCCGAAGTGACTATTGGGAACATAAACAGCTGAATGTGACCCATGTGGTCATAAGTGACACTCGTGTAGGTGCCGCTGCCCATGGGACACGGGCGAAAGCGCGGGAAAGCATCTCAGCATATTGTGACCGGTGTGATAGTGCCGCTCTCATGTGTAACATCAAACATGAGGAAAAGCGCGGAAAAACTGTAACATTGTATAAGTGTTCAGTGCTAGAAAAAGCATTAAGTAGTAGTTGGAGCTAAAGGTGAAGAAAGGAAATGTAAGCAATAAGAAGGCCTGATATGAAGGGGAAAGAAGAAACGGGTAAAAGGATCTGCACTAAGGAACTGCTAGACAAGTACTGAAGAGAGGAGGGGGAGGAAAAGAGGGGACTCAAGGATCAGTGGGAAGAGGATCAGAAGTCGTGACGTGGAAATGAGGGAAAGAGAAATAAGGTGAGCGGGTGGGTGAAGAATCCGAAGAAGGGGAAGCTACTGGATGGGTTCTAACGATAGGCGGAGAGAAACCTCAAGACGAGATTGGAAGGTGTGGGTAGTGGTAAAGGTGACAGGGGAAAAGAAACAAGGTGAAAGCTTACCAAAGAACAGGAAAGGTTTACGACGACCCGTGGGGGTAGAGTCGAAACCGAGAGTAATTATAACGTAGCCCGGTAGTGGGGAAGGCGAGGTGTTGGTAACAAGGGTGCAGCGTGGAAGGAAACTGCTGGGGAAAAGGAAGGAATGAGCATGACACAACTGGAACAATGGTAAATGCTGGTGGGCTAGAGCAAGGGTAGAGTATGAGAGTCTTACCGAGTTGGGGTCTCCCTGGGCTGTCGCACGTACGACGCAGGGGCGGGTACGCCTCGGCAGTATTGAGAAGCAAAATCTAGAGTAACGTGGAAGGCTGTCCAGTGGCCGGCTCGTTGGGAGGTGCACTAAGCCAGGTAGGCGGGGTGCGAGGGTCAGGCTGGGGAAAAGAACGGGGAGGAATGAGGAACACGATACATAGGCGAGGAGAAAGGTGAATGAAGGAGAGGAAAAGAAAAACTTACCCCGGGTGCGGGAATTGGAGAGGACTCAAGAGGTGTGCATGGCAGGGTATTGGAACGCCTATTGGGAAAACAGAGGAAGGGGACACTGCTGTGGTAAGCAAATCGGGGAGTGCAGGGGTTGAGGAGCCGGGTGGAACCGCCACGACTCTTACCTGGGGTCCGGATCGGAGAACAGCGAGGGCGCACTGGAGCCGAGAAAACTGAGTGAGACAGGAAGGTGGGAGGGGAGCTATAACGGGAATGGAGGTGAAAGACTAGAGCGGGAACAATGGGAGATCCGACCTGGCGGTGGCCATGTTGGAAAACTCTGGGAAAGGGCGGAAGTAATGCGCATGAGCGGGGGACGAGACACTATCTGTAAGGCACCCGCTGCCTCGAAAAACTAGCATGGTAATTAGGGCGAAAGACGAAGAGTATAGTCAGAGGTACGTGACAGAGTACAGACATATCTCAAAGGCAGTCAATTGTGAACAGATATGACACTGAAAGGATAATGTATGTTACAAAATTACAGTAGGGACATGTGAAAGGATATAAAGAGGGGAGATCCTGACACCGAGTATTATGTATGTTATGTCAAAGAAAAGACATATCTCGAAGGCAGTCAATTACGAACAGTTATGACAATGAAAGGATAATGTGTATATCATAATTACATTAGGTACATGTGAAATGATATAAAGAGGAGAGAACCTTAGACCGAGTATCAAGATCGTTAGGTTAAATAGGACAGACATGAGAAATGCGGTAACGCAGATCAACTATATCATAAACCTGAATCGTAGGAAGCTTAGTCAGTGGGGAGATATAGAAACAACACGGAAGTATGGTTAAGGGGGAAATACAGGGGGTTGGACATGCAGACAATGATAGGCACACATTATGAGATACTGAGAAGAAGATGCCACATAAATAGTGTGGAGAGTGGACATACCAACATCTACTGATTATATGGGAAGAAAACAGATGTCATGACAAAATAATGGCACAAATTAAAGATCCAAGAGAGCAAATTTTGTCATAATAATCATTCACCCAGGAAGTAATGTAACTCGTGATCAGTGTTCAGTCCATGTTGTACTGTTCGCAGACGCATGATCCAAGTGGCTTCCAGGCGTCTGAGTCTGAGTTCTCTGTTGCCACCTCTTACATTGGTGGCTGCCATGTCAAATCCAAAAAAGGAAATCCGTTTTTTAGGGCCCTGGTTGGGACAAGTAGCAGCATGGATCGCCATGGGATATCTAGTGTCTAGATTGTTGAGAGCTCTGACGTGTTCTCCAATACGGTCTTTGAGTGGTCTGATGGTGCTTCCGATGTACCAAAGTTTGCAGGTGCATTCAAGTATATAGACCACAAATTTTGTGTTGCAGTTGATGTTATGTTGAATTTGATACTGATTTTTGTTCACGGCCGTGAAATTTCTGATTCCATGCTGGGCTAGTTTGCAGACACCGCAGTGACCACACTTGAAGAAGCCGAGATTATGAGTCGTTAGCCAAGTGGGCCTGGTGTTAGGGCCAGGGATGCTGGGGCTGAGTCTGGTTTTCAGGGTCCTGCCTCTCCTGTATGTGATTTGTGGTTTAGGTGGTACAATCCCTATAAGTGTGTTATCTGCAAATAGTACATTCCAATGTTTGTTTAGGCTCTTCTTCATAGCTAACCCCATGTCGCTGTAGTCAGTGATAAGTCGAACAGGTTGGTCTTGATCAGTGATTGTCCGTCTAGTGTGTAAAGTGTCTTCTCTTTTAATGTTCCTGATTCTTTTCTCTGCAGAGCTGATGGTACGGGCACTATAACCTCTGTTTCTGAATCTTTGTTTCATATTAGTAAGGCACTTTTGAAATTCTGGTTCCTCACTGCAGTTTCTCCTGGCTCTCATGAATTCTCCGTACGGAATTGCCTTTATTTGGTGTGGGGGATGTGAGCTGTCTGCATGCAAGATGGCATTGCATGATGTTTCTTTTCTATATAGGCGACTTTCTATGGTGTTGGACTTGATGTAGATTTCCACATCAAGAAATGTGATGTTTGTGGCACTGGAATTACCTGTGAATTTCATGTTCATGTCGTTACGGTTAAGGTGTGCACAGAATTTGTCGAGTTCAAGTTGTGACCCTGACCAAAGGAGTAAGCAGTCATCTATGTAGCGGCCCCAGTATATTATGGAGTCAATCCATTGTGCCCCTTCTGTGCCCCAAATCCATTTAGATTCCAGGACACCCATGTACAGATTCGCAAACGAGGGTGAAAATTTTGAGCCCATAGCCACTCCTTTGTTCTGTTTATACCATGTACCGTCATAGATGAAGAAGTTGTTGTTTAATATGATGTCCATCATAGCAACTAGCATCTGGGTATGTTGCCATAAGTTGGCTGGTCTATTGTTAAGTATGCTGGTGACAGCCTTGAGCCCTAGAGTAGGTTCGATGGTGGTATACAGAGAGACTACATCCAGGGTGGCCAGGATCATATCCGGATGCCATTGGACATCTGCTAAGATACTGAGAATGTGTTTGGTGTCCTGGATGTATGATGGCTGATTCATAACCAGAGTACCAAGAAAGAGGTCAACATATTGTGCTATTCTCTCAGTGGGTCCACCAATGCCTGACACAATAGGTCTCCCCGGGGAAAGGGAGTCGTCTTGTGTATCTTGGGCACGGTGTATAGACAGGGGAACGTCGGTCTGTGGACTCTTAGATATAATAGTTCTTGGTCATCAATGAGACCTTGCGCGTGCCATTGAGATAGGTGTTTGTTGATAGTGGTGACAAGGGGGCTATTGGGTTGTAGGGAAGCTGCTCATAGCAGGAAATGTCACCTAGTTGGGACATGATTTCGGCATGATAGTCTGATCTATTCATAATGACTACATTGCCCCCTTTGTCCGCTTCTTTAATTATGATATCTCTGTCGGACGTGAGTTGTTTGAGAGCTACTCTTTCTTCTCTGCAGAGATTGTCTTTAATCCTATGTCTGGTCTTTGCTATTCTGGTTTCATGTCTGTCCATATCATTTAACACTAAGTTATAGAATGTGTCAACTGCATTGCCCCCTGGGAGCATGGGTGTCCACTTGGATTTGGGTTTAAAACCACTGTGCAGGCTGAGATCATCTTCTATATCTAATTCTTGGAGGAGATTCTCCATGTTGGTGGGTATATCGTCCAGGTCAGTGAGTGAGAGCAGAAGGTGAGTGGCCTCGATGTCGCTTATGCTCTGTGCTCCTGACGTATTGTCTGAGCAAATCTTACTACCTCTTCTTAAGGTGGGCGGAATACCATTAAAATGTTTTTGGATTTTAATGCCCCTGATAAACTTGAACAGGTCAACTTTGTGTCTGCAGGTGTCTCCCTGTTCGTGCGGGTTAAAGCTCAGGCCTTTGCTAAGCAAAGATATCATGCTATTATTGAGGTTCTGGGAGGAGAGATTGACGACTTGTATGCCTAAATTATCTGGATCTACTTGTCCTTCTCGTTCCCGGATCTTAGTTTCTTTTTGTAATCTTCTATGTCCTGCCCTTTGGCCCCTGCGGGTCTTCTGTCTTGTGTGGTATGTCTTTGTAGCGTTCTGTTCTCTCTCCTTATGGCCTGTACCTCCTTTAAAAAAGAAGATGTAGTTGGAGGTATTTTGTTAGAATTGCTGCCCTGGTTTTCTCCCTCACTATCGCTAGTGGCGATAGTGTTTAGTGATGTGGAGCTGGATGAGAGTGAGGCAGTTTCTGTTCTGATGTGTCTCTCGCCCTGTCCTGTGGTGTTGACAAGTTTATCGTATTTTCTGGCAAAGGTATAAACTCGTCCTTCTCTGTAGTCAGCTTCGTCCCTTTTCAGTTGACGTGTTTTTCTATCTTTTATTTCGTTTTGGTGTTTTATAAGAATGTCATTTAAGATGACGTAGTTTTTACTTGTGGCTTCTTCTAAGTTTAAATCTGCTATTTCTTTCTCGAGATTGGTGATCTCGATTTGTAATTTGGCTACTTTTCTTTCCGCGTTCTCAATCAGAATGTTAATAAGGGTGTTTGAGTTAGAGTTCAAAGTTTCTTCCCATTTACCTAAAAGGTCATCGTCTAAGTCGTCAAATGTAGGGAAAATCTGTGAACGGAGTCCCCTAGGAACTCTGTTCAGTCTCAGGTATTGTTTGAGTGTGGCACTATCCCACCACCTAGAGTTTTCTGTTTTTTTGAGTCTTTCTAGTTTCAGAAATTTCTCTCTTAGACCTTCTCTGCTTGTGGGGTGATTGCTTGTTGATGCAGAGGTATTGGTGATCCCTTTAGATAGATTCTCAAATAGCTCTGACGCGACCTTGTCTCTATCCATACTCTAAACTAAGAGACTGAGTGTACTAAAGTTAGACGCTGCGGCTGCCTTTCCTGAGACGTGAAATGGAGGTTTAGAATGGGGGTTTTTGTGTTTAGTCAGGAAAATGGCGCTCAGGCAATTGCGTGTGCTATTAATGAACCTTTGGTAGTGCGGTGCTGCCAGATCAGGGGAATAACCCGATAACCCCTGGGGAATCTGTGGGTCATGAGATCCACAAATTATAACATGAGCATAGTCCTGGGCACACGCAGTGAGGGTATTGGTAATGTGATACGCAGTATAGAAGCGTTATTCAAAAGCAACGGTCAACATCAGTATTTATCCAAATAGATGTTATTTATTTCAACAACAACTGTGTTGAATATAGTACATCAGCCTAGTAAACCAGCCGACACGTGTTTCGTCACCGGGTACAGTCCCGTGACTCATCAGGGCTGGGAAGGATACAAAGAATAAAATTAAGTAATAAATACGGAAAACTGATAAACAAAATGGGGCCTAGTCTGTGCCAGACGAGTAATTCGAATGGAGCGGGATCACCCGAAGTGACTATTGGGAACATAAACAGCTGAATGTGACCCATGTGGTCATAAGTGACACTCGTGTAGGTGCCGCTGCCCATGGGACACGGGCGAAAGCGCGGGAAAGCATCTCAGCATATTGTGACCGGTGTGATAGTGCCGCTCTCATGTGTAACATCAAACATGAGGAAAAGCGCGGAAAAACTGTAACATTGTATAAGTGTTCAGTGCTAGAAAAAGCATTAAGTAGTAGTTGGAGCTAAAGGTGAAGAAAGGAAATGTAAGCAATAAGAAGGCCTGATATGAAGGGGAAAGAAGAAACGGGTAAAAGGATCTGCACTAAGGAACTGCTAGACAAGTACTGAAGAGAGGAGGGGGAGGAAAAGAGGGGACTCAAGGATCAGTGGGAAGAGGATCAGAAGTCGTGACGTGGAAATGAGGGAAAGAGAAATAAGGTGAGCGGGTGGGTGAAGAATCCGAAGAAGGGGAAGCTACTGGATGGGTTCTAACGATAGGCGGAGAGAAACCTCAAGACGAGATTGGAAGGTGTGGGTAGTGGTAAAGGTGACAGGGGAAAAGAAACAAGGTGAAAGCTTACCAAAGAACAGGAAAGGTTTACGACGACCCGTGGGGGTAGAGTCGAAACCGAGAGTAATTATAACGTAGCCCGGTAGTGGGGAAGGCGAGGTGTTGGTAACAAGGGTGCAGCGTGGAAGGAAACTGCTGGGGAAAAGGAAGGAATGAGCATGACACAACTGGAACAATGGTAAATGCTGGTGGGCTAGAGCAAGGGTAGAGTATGAGAGTCTTACCGAGTTGGGGTCTCCCTGGGCTGTCGCACGTACGACGCAGGGGCGGGTACGCCTCGGCAGTATTGAGAAGCAAAATCTAGAGTAACGCGGAAGGCTGTCCAGTGGCCGGCTCGTTGGGAGGTGCACTAAGCCAGGTAGGCGGGGTGCGAGGGTCAGGCTGGGGAAAAGAACGGGGAGGGGAGGTATGAGGAACACGATACATAGGCGAGGAGAAAGGTGAATGAAGGAGAGGAAAAGAAAAACTTACCCCGGGTGCGGGAATTGGAGAGGACTCAAGAGGTGTGCATGGCAGGGTATTGGAACACCTATTGGGAAAACAGAGGAAGGGGACACTGCTGTGGTAAGCAAAACGGGGAGTGCAGGGGTTGAGGAGCCGGGTGGAACCGCCACGACTCTTACCTGGGGTCCGGATCGGAGAACAGCGAGGGCGCACTGGAGCCGAGAAAACTGAGTGAGACAGGAAGGTGGGAGGGGAGCTATAACGGGAATGGAGGTGAAAGACTAGAGCGGGAACAATGGGAGATCCGACCTGGCGGTGGCCATGTTGGAAAACTCGGGGAAAGGGCGGAAGTAATGCGCATGAGCGGGGGACGAGACACTATCTGTAAGGCACCCGCTGCCTCGAGAAACTAGCATGGTAATTAGGGCGAAAGACGAAGAGTATAGTCAGAGGTACGTGACAGAGTACAGACATATCTCAAAGGCAGTCAATTGTGAACAGATATGACACTGAAAGGATAATGTATGTTACAAAATTACAGTAGGGACATGTGAAAGGATATAAAGAGGGGAGATCCTGACACCGAGTATTATGTATGTTATGTCAAAGAAAAGACATATCTCGAAGGCAGTCAATTACGAACAGTTATGACAATGAAAGGATAATGTGTATATCATAATTACATTAGGTACATGTGAAATGATATAAAGAGGAGAGAACCTTAGACCGAGTATCAAGATCGTTAGGTTAAATAGGACAGACATGAGAAATGCGGTAACGCAGATCAACTATATCATAAACCTGAATCGTAGGAAGCTTAGTCAGTGGGGAGATATAGAAACAACACGGAAGTATGGTTAAGGGGGAAATACAGGGGGTTGGACATGCAGACAATGATAGGCACACATTATGAGATACTGAGAAGAAGATGCCACATAAATAGTGTTGAGAGTGGACATACCAACATCTACTGATTATATGGGAAGAAAACAGATGTCATGACAAAATAATGGCACAAATTAAAGATCCAAGAGAGCAAATTTTGTCATAATAATCATTCACCCAGGAAGTAATGTAACTCGTGATCAGTGTTCAGTCCATGTTGTACTGTTCGCAGACGCATGATCCAAGTGGCTTCCAGGCGTCTGAGTCTGAGTTCTCTGTTGCCACCTCTTACATTGGTGGCTGCCATGTCAAATCCAAAAAAGGAAATCCGTTTTTAGGGCCCTGGTTGGGACAAGTAGCAGCATGGATCGCCATGGGATATCTAGTGTCTAGATTGTTGAGAGCTCTGACGTGTTCTCCAATACGGTCTTTGAGTGGTCTGATGGTGCTTCCGATGTACCAAAGTTTGCAGGTGCATTCAAGTATATAGACCACAAATTTTGTGTTGCAGTTGATGTTATGTTGAATTTGATACTGATTTTTGTTCACGGCCGTGAAATTTCTGATTCCATGCTGGGCTAGTTTGCAGACACCGCAGTGACCACACTTGAAGAAGCCGAGATTATGAGTCGTTAGCCAAGTGGGCCTGGTGTTAGGACCAGGGATGCTGGGGCTGAGTCTGGTTTTCAGGGTCCTGCCTCTCCTGTATGTGATTTGTGGTTTAGGTGGTACAATCCCTATAAGTGTGTTATCTGCAAGTAGTACAATCCAATTTTTGTTTAGGCTCTTCTTCATAGCTAACCCCATGTCGCTGTAGTCAGTGATAAGTCGAACAGGTTGGTCTTGATCAGTGATTGTCCGTCTAGTGTGTAAAGTGTCTTCTCTTTTAATGTTCCTGATTCTTTTCTCTGCAGAGCTGATGGTACGGGCACTATAACCTCTGTTTCTGAATCTTTGTTTCATATTAGTAAGGCACTTTTGAAATTCTGGTTCCTCACTGCAGTTTCTCCTGGCTCTCATGAATTCTCCGTACGGAATTGCCTTTATTTGGTGTGGGGGATGTGAGCTGTCTGCATGCAAGATGGCATTGCATGATGTTTCTTTTCTATATAGGCGACTTTCTATGGTGTTGGACTTGATGTAGATTTCCACATCAAGAAATGTGATGTTTGTGGCACTGGAATTACCTGTGAATTTCATGTTCATGTCGTTACGGTTAAGGTGTGCACAGAATTTGTCGAGTTCAAGTTGTGACCCTGACCAAAGGAGTAAGCAGTCATCTATGTAGCGGCCCCAGTATATTATGGAGTCAATCCATTGTGCCCCTTCTGTGCCCCAAATCCATTTAGATTCCAGGACACCCATGTACAGATTCGCAAACGAGGGTGAAAATTTTGAGCCCATAGCCACTCCTTTGTTCTGTTTATACCATGTACCGTCATAGATGAAGAAGTTGTTGTTTAATATGATGTCCATCATAGCAACTAGCATCTGGGTATGTTGCCATAAGTTGGCTGGTCTATTGTTAAGTATGCTGGTGACAGCCTTGAGCCCTAGAGTAGGTTCGATGGTGGTATACAGAGAGACTACATCCAGGGTGGCCAGGATCATATCCGGATGCCATTGGACATCTGCTAAGATACTGAGAATGTGTTTGGTGTCCTGGATGTATGATGGCTGATTCATAACCAGAGTACCAAGAAAGAGGTCAACATATTGTGCTATTCTCTCAGTGGGTCCACCAATGCCTGACACAATAGGTCTCCCCGGGGGAAAGGGAGTCGTCTTGTGTATCTTGGGCACGGTGTATAGACAGGGGAACGTCGGTCTGTGGACTCTTAGATATAATAGTTCTTGGTCATCAATGAGACCTTGCGCGTGCCATTGAGATAGGTGTTTGTTGATAGTGGTGACAAGGGGGCTATTGGGTTGTAGGGAAGCTGCTCATAGCAGGAAATGTCACCTAGTTGGGACATGATTTCGGCATGATAGTCTGATCTATTCATAATGACTACATTGCCCCCTTTGTCCGCTTCTTTAATTATGATATCTCTGTCGGACGTGAGTTGTTTGAGAGCTACTCTTTCTTCTCTGCAGAGATTGTCTTTAATCCTATGTCTGGTCTTTGCTATTCTGGTTTCATGTCTGTCCATATCATTTAACACTAAGTTATAGAATGTGTCAACTGCATTGCCCCCTGGGAGCATGGGTGTCCACTTGGATTTGGGTTTAAAACCACTGTGCAGGCTGAGATCATCTTCTATATCTAATTCTTGGAGGAGATTCTCCATGTTGGTGGGTATATCGTCCAGGTCAGTGAGTGAGAGCAGAAGGTGAGTGGCCTCGATGTCGCTTATGCTCTGTGCTCCTGACGTATTGTCTGAGCAAATCTTACTACCTCTTCTTAAGGTGGGCGGAATACCATTAAAATGTTTTTTGATTTTAATGCCCCTGATAAACTTGAACAGGTCAACTTTGTGTCTGCAGGTGTCTCCCTGTTCGTGCGGGTTAAAGCTCAGGCCTTTGCTAAGCAAAGATATCATGCTATTATTGAGGTTCTGGGAGGAGAGATTGACGACTTGTATGCCTAAATTATCTGGATCTACTTGTCCTTCTCGTTCCCGGATCTTAGTTTCTTTTTGTAATCTTCTATGTCCTGCCCTTTGGCCCCTGCGGGTCTTCTGTCTTGTGTGGTATGTCTTTGTAGCGTTCTGTTCTCTCTCCTTATGGCCTGTACCTCCTTTAAAAAAGAAGATGTAGTTGGAGGTATTTTGTTAGAATTGCTGCCCTGGTTTTCTCCCTCACTATCGCTAGTGGCGATAGTGTTTAGTGATGTGGAGCTGGATGAGAGTGAGGCAGTTTCTGTTCTGATGTGTCTCTCGCCCTGTCCTGTGGTGTTGACAAGTTTATCGTATTTTCTGGCAAAGGTATAAACTCGTCCTTCTCTGTAGTCAGCTTCGTCCCTTTTCAGTTGACGTGTTTTTCTATCTTTTATTTCGTTTTGGTGTTTTATAAGAATGTCATTTAAGATGACGTAGTTTTTACTTGTGGCTTCTTCTAAGTTTAAATCTGCTATTTCTTTCTCGAGATTGGTGATCTCGATTTGTAATTTGGCTACTTTTCTTTCCGCGTTCTCAATCAGAATGTTAATAAGGGTGTTTGAGTTAGAGTTCAAAGTTTCTTCCCATTTACCTAAAAGGTCATCGTCTAAGTCGTCAAATGTAGGGAAAATCTGTGAACGGAGTCCCCTAGGAACTCTGTTCAGTCTCAGGTATTGTTTGAGTGTGGCACTATCCCACCACCTAGAGTTTTCTGTTTTTTTGAGTCTTTCTAGTTTCAGAAATTTCTCTCTTAGACCTTCTCTGCTTGTGGGGTGATTGCTTGTTGATGCAGAGGTATTGGTGATCCCTTTAGATAGATTCTCAAATAGCTCTGACGCGACCTTGTCTCTATCCATACTCTAAACTAAGAGACTGAGTGTACTAAAGTTAGACGCTGCGGCTGCCTTTCCTGAGACGTGAAATGGAGGTTTAGAATGGGGGTTTTTGTGTTTAGTCAGGAAAATGGCGCTCAGGCAATTGCGTGTGCTATTAATGAACCTTTGGTAGTGCGGTGCTGCCAGATCAGGGGAATAACCCGATAACCCCTGGGGAATCTGTGGGTCATGAGATCCACAAATTATAACATGAGCATAGTCCTGGGCACACGCAGTGAGGGTATTGGTAATGTGATACGCAGTATAGAAGCGTTATTCAAAAGCAACGGTCAACATCAGTATTTATCCAAATAGATGTTATTTATTTCAACAACAACTGTGTTGAATATAGTACATCAGCCTAGTAAACCAGCCGACACGTGTTTCGTCACCGGGTACAGTCCCGTGACTCATCAGGGCTGGGAAGGATACAAAGAATAAAATTAAGTAATAAATACGGAAAACTGATAAACAAAATGGGGCCTAGTCTGTGCCAGACGAGTAATTCGAATGGAGCGGGATCACCCGAAGTGACTATTGGGAACATAAACAGCTGAATGTGACCCATGTGGTCATAAGTGACACTCGTGTAGGTGCCGCTGCCCATGGGACACGGGCGAAAGCGCGGGAAAGCATCTCAGCATATTGTGACCGGTGTGATAGTGCCGCTCTCATGTGTAACATCAAACATGAGGAAAAGCGCGGAAAAACTGTAACATTGTATAAGTGTTCAGTGCTAGAAAAAGCATTAAGTAGTAGTTGGAGCTAAAGGTGAAGAAAGGAAATGTAAGCAATAAGAAGGCCTGATATGAAGGGGAAAGAAGAAACGGGTAAAAGGATCTGCACTAAGGAACTGCTAGACAAGTACTGAAGAGAGGAGGGGGAGGAAAAGAGGGGACTCAAGGATCAGTGGGAAGAGGATCAGAAGTCGTGACGTGGAAATGAGGGAAAGAGAAATAAGGTGAGCGGGTGGGTGAAGAATCCGAAGAAGGGGGAAGCTACTGGATGGGTTCTAACGATAGGCGGAGAGAAACCTCAAGACGAGATTGGAAGGTGTGGGTAGTGGTAAAGGTGACAGGGGAAAAGAAACAAGGTGAAAGCTTACCAAAGAACAGGAAAGGTTTACGATGACCCGTGGGGGTAGAGTCGAAACCGAGAGTAATTATAACGTAGCCCGGTAGTGGGGAAGGCGAGGTGTTGGTAACAAGGGTGCAGCGTGGAAGGAAACTGCTGGGGAAAAGGAAGGAATGAGCATGACACAACTGGAACAATGGTAAATGCTGGTGGGCTAGAGCAAGGGTAGAGTATGAGAGTCTTACCGAGTTGGGGTCTCCCTGGGCTGTCGCACGTACGACGCAGGGGCGGGTACGCCTCGGCAGTATTGAGAAGCAAAATCTAGAGTAACGTGGAAGGCTGTCCAGTGGCCGGCTCGTTGGGAGGTGCACTAAGCCAGGTAGGCGGGGTGCGAGGGTCAGGCTGGGGAAAAGAACGGGGAGGGGAGGTATGAGGAACACGATACATAGGCGAGGAGAAAGGTGAATGAAGGAGAGGAAAAGAAAAACTTACCCCGGGTGCGGGAATTGGAGAGGACTCAAGAGGTGTGCATGGCAGGGTATTGGAACGCCTATTGGGAAAACAGAGGAAGGGGACACTGCTGTGGTAAGCAAAACGGGGAGTGCAGGGGTTGAGGAGCCGGGTGGAACCGCCACGACTCTTACCTGGGGTCCGGATCGGAGAACAGCGAGGGCGCACTGGAGCCGAGAAAACTGAGTGAGACAGGAAGGTGGGAGGGGAGCTATAACGGGAATGGAGGTGAAAGACTAGAGCGGGAACAATGGGAGATCTGACCTGGCGGTGGCCATGTTGGAAAACTCGGGGAAAGGGCGGAAGTAATGCGCATGAGCGGGGGACGAGACACTATCTGTAAGGCACCCGCTGCCTCGAAAAACTAGCATGGTAATTAGGGCGAAAGACGAAGAGTATAGTCAGAGGTACGTGACAGAGTACAGACATATCTCAAAGGCAGTCAATTGTGAACAGATATGACACTGAAAGGATAATGTATGTTACAAAATTACAGTAGGGACATGTGAAAGGATATAAAGAGGGGAGATCCTGACACCGAGTATTATGTATGTTATGTCAAAGAAAAGACATATCTCGAAGGCAGTCAATTACGAACAGTTATGACAATGAAAGGATAATGTGTATATCATAATTACATTAGGTACATGTGAAATGATATAAAGAGGAGAGAACCTTAGACCGAGTATCAAGATCGTTAGGTTAAATAGGACAGACATGAGAAATGCGGTAACGCAGATCAACTATATCATAAACCTGAATCGTAGGAAGCTTAGTCAGTGGGGAGATATAGAAACAACACGGAAGTATGGTTAAGGGGGAAATACAGGGGGTTGGACATGCAGACAATGATAGGCACACATTATGAGATACTGAGAAGAAGATGCCACATAAATAGTGTGGAGAGTGGACATACCAACATCTACTGATTATATGGGAAGAAAACAGATGTCATGACAAAATAATGGCACAAATTAAAGATCCAAGAGAGCAAATTTTGTCATAATAATCATTCACCTTAGGAAGTAATGTAACTCGTGATCAGTGTTCAGTCCATGTTGTACTGTTCGCAGACGCATGATCCAAGTGGCTTCCAGGCGTCTGAGTCTGAGTTCTCTGTTGCCACCTCTTACATTGGTGGCTGCCATGTCAAATCCAAAAAAGGAAATCCGTTTTTTAGGGCCCTGGTTGGGACAAGTAGCAGCATGGATCGCCATGGGATATCTAGTGTCTAGATTGTTGAGAGCTCTGACGTGTTCTCCAATACGGTCTTTGAGTGGTCTGATGGTGCTTCCGATGTACCAAAGTTTGCAGGTGCATTCAAGTATATAGACCACAAATTTTGTGTTGCAGTTGATGTTATGTTGAATTTGATACTGATTTTTGTTCACGGCCGTGAAATTTCTGATTCCATGCTGGGGTAGTTTGCAGACACCGCAGTGACCACACTTGAAGAAGCCGAGATTATGAGTCGTTAGCCAAGTGGGCCTGGTGTTAGGGCCAGGGATGCTGGGGCTGAGTCTGGTTTTCAGGGTCCTGCCTCTCCTGTATGTGATTTGTGGTTTAGGTGGTACAATCCCTATAAGTGTGTTATCTGCAAGTAGTACATTCCAATGTTTGTTTAGGCTCTTCTTCATAGCTAACCCCATGTCGCTGTAGTCAGTGATAAGTCGAACAGGTTGGTCTTGATCAGTGATTGTCCGTCTAGTGTGTAAAGTGTCTTCTCTTTTAATGTTCCTGATTCTTTTCTCTGCAGAGCTGATGGTACGGGCACTATAACCTCTGTTTCTGAATCTTTGTTTCATATTAGTAAGGCACTTTTGAAATTCTGGTTCCTCACTGCAGTTTCTCCTGGCTCTCATGAATTCTCCGTACGGAATTGCCTTTATTTGGTGTGGGGGATGTGAGCTGTCTGCATGCAAGATGGCATTGCATGATGTTTCTTTTCTATATAGGCGACTTTCTATGGTGTTGGACTTGATGTAGATTTCCACATCAAGAAATGTGATGTTTGTGGCACTGGAATTACCTGTGAATTTCATGTTCATGTCGTTACGGTTAAGGTGTGCACAGAATTTGTCGAGTTCAAGTTGTGACCCTGACCAAAGGAGTAAGCAGTCATCTATGTAGCGGCCCCAGTATATTATGGAGTCAATCCATTGTGCCCCTTCTGTGCCCCAAATCCATTTAGATTCCAGGACACCCATGTACAGATTCGCAAACGAGGGTGAAAATTTTGAGCCCATAGCCACTCCTTTGTTCTGTTTATACCATGTACCGTCATAGATGAAGAAGTTGTTGTTTAATATGATGTCCATCATAGCAACTAGCATCTGGGTATGTTGCCATAAGTTGGCTGGTCTATTGTTAAGTATGCTGGTGACAGCCTTGAGCCCTAGAGTAGGTTCGATGGTGGTATACAGAGAGACTACATCCAGGGTGGCCAGGATCATATCCGGATGCCATTGGACATCTGCTAAGATACTGAGAATGTGTTTGGTGTCCTGGATGTATGATGGCTGATTCATAACCAGAGTACCAAGAAAGTGGTCAACATATTGTGCTATTCTCTCAGTGGGTCCACCAATGCCTGACACAATAGGTCTCCCCGGGGAAAGGGAGTCGTCTTGTGTATCTTGGGCACGGTGTATAGACAGGGGAACGTCGGTCTGTGGACTCTTAGATATAATAGTTCTTGGTCATCAATGAGACCTTGCGCGTGCCATTGAGATAGGTGTTTGTTGATAGTGGTGACAAGGGGGGCTATTGGGTTGTAGGGAAGCTGCTCATAGCAGGAAATGTCACCTAGTTGGGACATGATTTCGGCATGATAGTCTGATCTATTCATAATGACTACATTGCCCCCTTTGTCCGCTTCTTTAATTATGATATCTCTGTCGGACGTGAGTTGTTTGAGAGCTACTCTTTCTTCTCTGCAGAGATTGTCTTTAATCCTATGTCTGGTCTTTGCTATTCTGGTTTCATGTCTGTCCATATCATTTAACACTAAGTTATAGAATGTGTCAACTGCATTGCCCCCTGGGAGCATGGGTGTCCACTTGGATTTGGGTTTAAAACCACTGTGCAGGCTGAGATCATCTTCTATATCTAATTCTTGGAGGAGATTCTCCATGTTGGTGGGTATATCGTCCAGGTCAGTGAGTGAGAGCAGAAGGTGAGTGGCCTCGATGTCGCTTATGCTCTGTGCTCCTGACGTATTGTCTGAGCAAATCTTACTACCTCTTCTTAAGGTGGGCGGAATACCATTAAAATGTTTTTTGATTTTAATGCCCCTGATAAACTTGAACAGGTCAACTTTGTGTCTGCAGGTGTCTCCCTGTTCGTGCGGGTTAAAGCTCAGGCCTTTGCTAAGCAAAGATATCATGCTATTATTGAGGTTCTGGGAGGAGAGATTGACGACTTGTATGCCTAAATTATCTGGATCTACTTGTCCTTCTCGTTCCCGGATCTTAGTTTCTTTTTGTAATCTTCTATGTCCTGCCCTTTGGCCCCTGCGGGTCTTCTGTCTTGTGTGGTATGTCTTTGTAGCGTTCTGTTCTCTCTCCTTATGGCCTGTACCTCCTTTAAAAAAGAAGATGTAGTTGGAGGTATTTTGTTAGAATTGCTGCCCTGGTTTTCTCCCTCACTATCGCTAGTGGCGATAGTGTTTAGTGATGTGGAGCTGGATGAGAGTGAGGCAGTTTCTGTTCTGATGTGTCTCTCTCCCTGTCCTGTGGTGTTGACAAGTTTATCGTATTTTCTGGCAAAGGTATAAACTCGTCCTTCTCTGTAGTCAGCTTCGTCCCTTTTCAGTTGACGTGTTTTTCTATCTTTTATTTCGTTTTGGTGTTTTATAAGAATGTCATTTAAGATGACGTAGTTTTTACTTGTGGCTTCTTCTAAGTTTAAATCTGCTATTTCTTTCTCGAGATTGGTGATCTCGATTTGTAATTTGGCTACTTTTCTTTCCGCGTTCTCAATCAGAATGTTAATAAGGGTGTTTGAGTTAGAGTTCAAAGTTTCTTCCCATTTACCTAAAAGGTCATCGTCTAAGTCGTCAAATGTAGGGAAAATCTGTGAACGGAGTCCCCTAGGAACTCTGTTCAGTCTCAGGTATTGTTTGAGTGTGGCACTATCCCACCACCTAGAGTTTTCTGTTTTTTTGAGTCTTTCTAGTTTCAGAAATTTCTCTCTTAGACCTTCTCTGCTTGTGGGGTGATTGCTTGTTGATGCAGAGGTATTGGTGATCCCTTTAGATAGATTCTCAAATAGCTCTGACGCGACCTTGTCTCTATCCATACTCTAAACTAAGAGACTGAGTGTACTAAAGTTAGACGCTGCGGCTGCCTTTCCTGAGATGTGAAATGGAGGTTTAGAATGGGGGTTTTTGTGTTTAGTCAGGAAAATGGCGCTCAGGCAATTGCGTGTGCTATTAATGAACCTTTGGTAGTGCGGTGCTGCCATATCAGGGGAATAACCCGATAACCCCTGGGGAATCTGTGGGTCATGAGATCCACAAATTATAACATGAGCATAGTCCTGGGCACACGCAGTGAGGGTATTGGTAATGTGATACGCAGTATAGAAGCGTTATTCAAAAGCAACGGTCAACATCAGTATTTATCCAAATAGATGTTATTTATTTCAACAACAACTGTGTTGAATATAGTACATCAGCCTAGTAAACCAGCCGACACGTGTTTCGTCACCGGGTACAGTCCCGTGACTCATCAGGGCTGGGAAGGATACAAAGAATAAAATTAAGTAATAAATACGGAAAACTGATAAACAAAATGGGGCCTAGTCTGTGCCAGACGAGTAATTCGAATGGAGCGGGATCACCCGAAGTGACTATTGGGAACATAAACAGCTGAGTGTGACCCATGTGGTCATAAGTGACACTCGTGTAGGTGCCGCTGCCCATGGGACACGGGCGAAAGCGCGGGAAAGCATCTCAGCATATTGTGACCGGTGTGATAGTGCCGCTCTCATGTGTAACATCAAACATGAGGAAAAGCGCGGAAAAACTGTAACATTGTATAAGTGTTCAGTGCTAGAAAAAGCATTACGTTGTAGTTGGAGCTAAAGGTGAAGAAAGGAAATGTAAGCAATAAGAAGGCCTGATATGAAGGGGAAAGAAGAAACGGGTAAAAGGATCTGCACTAAGGAACTGCTAGACAAGTACTGAAGAGAGGAGGGGGAGTAAAAGAGGGGACTCAAGGATCAGTGGGAAGAGGATCAGAAGTCGTGACGTGGAAATGAGGGAAAGAGAAATAAGGTGAGCGGGTGGGTGAAGAATCCGAAGAAGGGGGAAGCTACTGGATGGGTTCTAACGATAGGCGGAGAGAAACCTCAAGACGAGATTGGAAGGTGTGGGTAGTGGTAAAGGTGACAGGGGAAAAGAAACAAGGTGAAAGCTTACCAAAGAACAGGAAAGGTTTACGACGACCCGTGGGGGTAGAGTCGAAACCGAGAGTAATTATAACGTAGCCCGGTAGTGGGGAAGGCGAGGTGTTGGTAACAAGGGTGCAGCGTGGAAGGAAACTGCTGGGGAAAAGGAAGGAATGAGCATGACACAACTGGAACAATGGTAAATGCTGGTGGGCTAGAGCAAGGGTAGAGCAAGGGTAGAGTATGAGAGTCTTACCGAGTTGGGGTCTCCCTGGGCTGTCGCACGTACGACGCAGGGGCGGGTACGCCTCGGCAGTATTGAGAAGCAAAATCTAGAGTAACGTGGAAGGCTGTCCAGTGGCCGGCTCGTTGGGAGGTGCACTAAGCCAGGTAGGCGGGGTGCGAGGGTCAGGCTGGGGAAAAGAACGGGGAGGGGAGGTATGAGGAACACGATACATAGGCGAGGAGAAAGGTGAATGAAGGAGAGGAAAAGAAAAACTTACCCCGGGTGCGGGAATTGGAGAGGACTCAAGAGGTTTGCACATGAGAGCGGCACTATCACACCGGTCACAATATGCTGAGATGCTTTCCCGCGCTTTCGCCCGTGTCCCATGGGCAGCGGCACCTACACGAGTGTCACTTATGACCACATGGGTCACATTCAGCTGTTTATGTTCCCAATAGTCACTTCGGGTGATCCCGCTCCATTCGAATTACTCGTCTGGCACAGACTAGGCCCCATTTTGTTTATCAGTTTTCCGTATTTATTACTTAATTTTATTCTTTGTATCCTTCCCAGCCCTGATGAGTCACGGGACTGTACCCGGTGACGAAACACGTGTCGGCTGGTTTACTAGGCTGATGTACTATATTCAACACAGTTGTTGTTGAAATAAATAACATCTATTTGGATAAATACTGATGTTGACCGTTGCTTTTGAATAACGCTTCTATACTGCGTATCACATTACCAATACCCTCACTGCGTGTGCCCAGGACTATGCTCAGGACTTACAAGAAGCCCGGGACAAACTTGCAATCGCACATTTACCTTCAGCCACAGACCCTGCCCTGCAGATTCCGGTGGCCGGCTGGCTTCCGAAGATTGGAGATCTGGTTCGAGAGAAGGTGGAGAACAAAAAAGAATTTGGCCCCTCTTATCGTGCACCGGTTCCAGTCCTGGGCTTGAAGGGAACACGTACAGTAATCCTACCACCACTTCCTGGTCGCAAGGAGAACAGATACATCTCAGTGGAAAATGTCAAGCTACAACATCTGGCCGATCCTGAATAGCGTTACACCAGCGGTCTCTTGCCCTGCCATTTACCGGACAAGTGTTCGTGGCCCTCCTGCCCGAACGGTCACTGATGTTGCCGTTGAGATGGATGATTTGCCTGAAAGCTCGATCGAACACCTGGTTTCCCCCGGCAATGACGAGAATGAGTATACCTATCCCGATAACGAGTCGGTGGCACACTTACCAACAACGCCACTGCGCCCAACGAGTTATTCTTTTGATTCGGATTCCACCTCATCTATTGTCCCGTCCAAGTTCAGTATTTTTGTATCCTGGTTCAGAGACAAGTTTTTGATTCCCCCTAGACATACATCTGGTTGGTGCTGTTCCTAATTTTTTGTTCATGTCCATTGGCTTTGTCACAGTGTTTTTTCTACTCATCAATGGTCACTATTTACCAGAACGCTCTGCTGTGAACAGTGTCGCTGGAACTTTGGCACCACATTCCTCATCTCACATCATGAAGCGTGACCACACATTTGTGAACATTTCAGCTTTTCCAGTTGCTGATGGCATCGTATGGGATGCGGTACATTTTCAGATTCATGGACCGACAGAAATTATTAATGTACCAAATGTCCTTCGAGTTTCGATGGGTGATGTCGTAAAAAGTAATATTCATTCTGACGATTGGGATGTGCATGCCGTTGAAGCATTGTTTGCTGATTTAAAATATTATGCTTCCTTTAATGCTGAAGATTTGTACATGAATTCTGCAAATTATGCTGATTTGTATTGCTTCCAGCATTGGGGCAACCACTTTGTCCATAAACCAAGTGCACTGCGTGGTCCTTTTAACTACACCCAGTGGGAGCATTGTCCAACACCTTTACCTGGTAGCTCCCAGACTCTTAGAAATAAATTTGCTTATTTTTCAAATTTTGATAGATCGAACCCTGGGTCCTATTATTTTAAATTAAACGCACCATCCACTCAGAAAGTCATGTTGACCCACACCAAATTGCTATATTCGGGTTCCTTTTTGAGCGCCTTAGCTGTGGGTGGTTATGAGTACTGAAAGGACACTGTGGATTTGAAATCAATATGGGGCTCAAAACCATGGCAGGTGCAAGGCACTGAAGCCTTGCACCGTGCTTGCCTTATCCCGGCCCAAATGGTGTTTCTGAATACTTCCATCTATCAGACTACGTGTTGGGGTTTGGCTACAACTAAACAATTAAACGCGCCTTCCATTCCATCGTTGTCTTCCACTCCCAACGTAAGCTTGTCCTTTAATATGTCCCTTGCCACTTTGCAAGCTTTGTTTCAGAACAATTCGTTTAATGTTTCTACGCTTGTTCAGTCACCCTGGTTGGCTTGGCCCATATCATCTAATGCGTGCCAATTGCGTTTTCACGACTCAGTCCCTGGATACAAACAGATTAGACCAGATCCTAGGTTTTCTAACTTCCGTACTGTAACAACATATTCTGTTGGTAAATTATGTAAACAGTGGTTGCAGCACTCAACAACATTTAACTTTCCTATCAGGCGACATTGATCTGTCCGACTTTTTTCTGGGACCCCGTGGTCCACGACCTAAGAGATTCATTTATGAAGCTTATAATGAACTCTGGAAGCTGTCGCAAATGGAAGCTGCTTCCCGTCTACGGGAAATAGACCAAGCAAATTTGGAAAAGGTGCTTGCTGTTGTTGACAATAGTATTAATACCCTGTCTTCCTGCATTTACACGTTAGAGAATATTGTGTCCTCTGTTGTTGATATTGTACAAGATGATGTTTCTGTGTTGTACCATGGTCAGAATAAATTACGTTCAGTTATGCAGTTTGCATGGACTTTGCAAACACTTAAATTGGGTAAAGTTCCTTGGCATTTTTTGAACACCACGGCCTTATTTCTGCCTTTTAATTTAACTGACAAACAGCAGTTCATGTCCATGAAGGATGCAGCATACACTCTGTTACATATCGAGAAAGTGGAGCCCTTACCATTCTCTGTGGCGGAATTGGATTCTGCTGTGTGGCTAGTTCATGGAGTTATCGCCTTGCCTTTTTCTTTATTTGAATTTAGTTTGTGCATGAAGCATTATCCTGTGGGCCGTTTCCAGCCCTTGGGAAGTGCCTTCCTGCATGAACTTTGGTCCCTGCCTTTCATGTATAAATGCCTTAGAGACGAAAAGGAAGTTTTTCTCACGGGGGAGTCTTGCGATTCCACTGTGGGTCATTCCCTTATTTGCAAACACATTAAATTGCACGGGGCTTGTAACGTTTCGGCTCCGAATCTTGCTTGTGTGTTAAAGGGTATTCCTGCTCCAGCTATTTCTCCTACTTTCACTGTGCTTTCGAATGGTAGCTATCTGCTTTTGAATAACCAAAACTGCTGTGGCATGCTGGCCGGCATACCGTATATTGTTACAGTTTCCCACAGGGTTGTCTGCTGCAAAAATGTGCTTTTTCCTCCCCGCACGACATCATAGATAGTTCCGTTTGGCCTTCCATTCCTACTCTGAAGGCGGATTTCAATAAATTGAGCAGAATAAAGGTGCTATTATTGAATAAGGAGGTTATGCTCACGTCCGCCCGGGAGACATTCATTCTCCAGGTGGCAAGTACCCACAGTGAAATACAGGCCCTTTTGAACACTAACCTCCCACAACATTTCGGTGAACTGATTCACCGTGTTTTTAATGCATCTCGCACTGAGGGTCTGGTACACTTTTTTAAGGTTGTGGGTTCCGGCCTTGTGACCTCTTTTCAAACTATTTTTGGTGTGATACCGTCTTTTTTTCATTCTATTTTTTCCAGTGTTTTTGGTGGCTTCCCATTAATGCTCGCTTTGGTGCCTGGTGTGCTGCTGTTGGTCTGTTTCCTGCGCGGTGGCTGCTCCCCGGTGGGCCCTTCTCGACCCAGGTCTGCTCCAGCTGCTCCGTGGGCGCATCCTCGCTGGCTTCGGCGTCCTGCCGTTGGCGGCGCTGAGTGTGTCATATACACTTTCTTTTCGCTTTGCGTGTTTCACTTGCGTGCGGCCGGTGCTGTCTTGCATCCGCTGTCCTTTCTCCTGGACCGTGGATTGTTGCCTCTCCAATGCGTCGTTGTCTGTTCCGGATTTTGTTCGGTTGGTGGGTCCCTTGGAGGCCCATGAGCGGGACTGTTCCGCTGCGGGCTGCATGACGCGTGCGGCTGCACTGGAGATTTTGGCACAGTGGGATGTCTGGGCGGCTGCTCAGAGTCTCCTACGGCAGAGTTGTATTGGGTACCACGCGGGTTGTCCCGCGTTGCTCTTTGATGCTCCCTCCTGTGGGGAGCATGCCTGCAGTTTTGGTTTGTTGGACTGGTTGGCGTCAATGTTTTCTGACGATTCCGGTGATGTCCTCTTGGAGGGTGTGGCGTTTTTCTGCACTCGCACTCTGGTGGATTGACATGGCCTTCGCTCTCTGTGACCAGCCTCGCTGACTGTATTTTTTCATTTCGAACTTTTTTTTCCTTCTCCCATTCGTTGTCCTTCATGGGGTCTGCATCCACTGTGGACGTTTCGGTTCTGCTGGGTCGGTTTGAACTCTGCCTTCGTCTTTGGTATTGGCCGATGGACTGCCCAGGGGAGGGTGTCATGTGGTTTGTGGCCTCCTGGTCTGCTTTGCTGCGTTGACTTAGGCCTGGCTGCCATGATGCCTTTTTTGCGCACGTTACTTTGAGCCGTTGTTCTATCAGCCTCTGCTCCTGCCAAGTTATTTTAGAACTGTCTGCATTTTCTGTCTTTCACCTTTTCTCCTGTTCCCTTTGGGCTACGTCTGCACAACATGTACAAGGTCAAAAAACAACGTCCCTTGTTCTTGCTGATCTGGCCAGTCCCTCACACCTAGACATAACACTATGTACAGCTGCCATGGAGAAATTTGTGTGCTTTTAATATTGCGTTTTTCGCGCTTTGGAGACACTTGGAGAAATACCTTTCCCGGGAGAAGAGCTGTGATTGTCTGCTGATGTAGACTTTGCATCTAGACACTGAGGTATGGGGGTTCGCTAGACAATGCCCAGAGGTCTTCTATTTTTATAATACATTAGCTACTAGCACGGGAGGGTGGTAAGGTCATTTAGCCCTATATCCACAGCTTTATGAAATGCTTTCCCCGTTTGTATTCTATGGTGTTGTAACTATGCTGCTTATATTATTCTTATGCATTATGCTGATAGTACTGACACGTGTACTGTATCTGAGAGCACGTTAGTTGAAATAAACATTTTAAACTATACAGTGTCTCTTCTTACGCACATTGTGGACAGGTATGAGTGAGTGATGAAAGGGTGTTCTTGCTACTGCGAGTCCTGAGAGAGAGATACCGTGTTCTGGGTTGTCTAATCATTGGTAATTTTGTTGCTAATGAGACGCTAAGGCTAGTCGGGTTGGGGTTTTAGGTGCTAAGGTTTATGGTTGGAGCACCACTATATTCCGAGGTCCTATCATCCTGTGCATAGCTCTGTATATGTGCAGAATCCCTACAACAGTACATTGTGACAGTCTGTGGGTCAGGGCCATGATCCAGAGTCATTGTTGGTGTGCACTGTGCTCTGCTTGATTGTGCATGTGTGCCATTGTGGCCATCTCCCCCTGTCCCCCCAGTACCTGGTGGTTACTCACCCTGTTGCTGTGGTGTTGTGTCATGTCGAGCAGTGTCCGGTCCCCCGACTCCTGCCACTGTCTCCACACTGATGACTGTCGACACCAGCTCCTCCATGTCATCCAGCTCTAGCTGTGGCGCTGTGCTCCCACCTCCAGTCTGCATTGCTGCCTTCTGGTTGCCTGCGAGTTTCTCCTTGGTCTTGCGCTTGATGTCATTCCATCGCCTCTTGACCTCGTCCATTGACCTCTTGTGCTCTCCGACGGCGTTCACCTTGTCCATGATGGCCCGCCATAATCCATTTCTGGTGCCCAATGACACATTGGAGGCGATGAACAGTTGTTGATGGTGTTCTATCACCTCCGTGACCAGGATCCGATTCTCTTGCGGACTGTACTTCGTCTTCCTCTTCTTCTTGTCCTTGCCCTTCCCTGTCACCGTGGTCCCGGGCTGGTCGTCCGGGGTACTTGTGGGGTTGCGCTCGTCCTCTGTGCCTGCTCCGGCTGCCTCCATGGTGCTTGGGTGTTGGTCATTTTGTGTTTGTGTGTTTTTTCTCCTTTTATAGTGATTTTCCCGCCTGCCGTGTGTGTATGGCAGGCCTGGCGCTGCTTATCGCTGATTTCCTCATCGCGAATGGGCTCATCGCACGTTTTTTGGTGTTGGGGTTTGTGTTTTTATCGCAGTCGCGGTGGTTGTATCGCGGACATTGTCCGCGGTTTCAGGAGACTATTGCATGGTACCGCCGTGTTGTGAATTCCACATTAACACTGGGTTATTTTCCCGCGATGGACTGCGATGTGTAAAGTTGCGTTAACATTTTTTGGAGATGTTTCGCACACGTTCTTGTGAATATACCCCTCGGTGTCATCAAATATAAGAAATGGGCAGTATTGAGGGGTCCCTCTGCGCCGTCAATATATGAATACACGGTTGGAAAAATCCAGCTTAGTGCATCTGATATTGTAGTATTGTTCACAGCACGGAATTGATTCACTTATCTACTACTGAAAACGGCTCTTAACAAATACTTTAATTATGAAAAGAAATATCTGATCTTTTTTACGTTTTGCACAGGATGTTGCAATAGTTAGTGAGCTTATACTGCAGTGCCTACTTTAGATCACTAACAGTTGTTTTGCAAGTCACTTTCAATTAAATCACCCCACCATCGAAACTCCATCAGTCTACGTACTTCAAATGGCTGTTTGTTGCTGACTACTGAGAAACGTAAACCAAGAGGGCCTTTCAATGCATGCATTCCATTCTGTTTGAATGATTTCAGCGCAGGAAATATTGTTGTTTTAAAATGTTCCTGGCAATCTGTGAAATGCTGCAGTTGACCTGTTCATGGTCCTCGCCGAACACATTGATATCATCACATTTGGACAAGATGCATAATCTCAAAAGGATGCATTTTCTCCTTGGGCCTTTCTCTTTGGAAACAGAATTTAACATTCCAGAACCATATGCCTCGCTAGAAACCAACACAGATGCCTGCTTTCAGTTTCCTTCTTTTTTTTAAATCCATTTTCTCATTGAATCAGCAAGATCAGATTAAAACGTATACCGCCTTTGGACTGATCGAAGCACTTTCTTCAGCTGGCAGGACTGGTTGTTGTGCCTTTTTCATAAAGCTTTTGTTGAATTTTAGAAAAAAAAGCATGTCTTTTGTCTGCAGTACTGCTCGTCAAGGGAATAGACTGCATACTGTGATATTGAAATAAAAGCACAGAAACTATTTCTTCTATACTTCCTTAAAATGACATGTGGTATTCATAAGCAATCTGGAACCGTATACCATATGAAATGGACAATGCTTTAAAAAGGAACAGGATTTATGAATGCAAACAACGTGCAAAGAGAGCCTGAACAGATACTCATGTAAGAGGTTTTTGTCTGCCTATGTCTTTGTGTTTAGTGAGCTACTTTTTCTCAAGCGCCATGAGTGCTCCCCTAACACAATGTAAAAACCTTACACTACAGAAATAAAACCAAGTAACGTAATCAGCTCCCTGTCACCCCAGGCATGCATCGCTAAATTATATGATAGTGGAGCATGGATTGAATCTGATCAGGAAACTAAGCAGATTAGGCAATTGCCTGTAACAGCGTCTTTGCAGAAGGGACGGTGTTGTTATGAACGTGCCTGTAATGTGGTTGGAGTCGTTTTTGAGCAAACACGGAGTGCTGGGAGAGCACATACTGAGCTCCGAGCTAATCACCGAGCCCGAGTGACTGAGGGTGTCGTTACACAGCTGGCAAACCCGCAGGGCCTCCTCGGTTATACATCAGGCTTGCTATAATAACCAAGTACACATAATATATTTTGCATGTGTTGTAAAGAATTGTTGTCATGGTAGTTTTGTTTGCTCGTTGCAATGATTGTTTTTACAGCCCTTTTTAATTAATATTTTGCTCAAGAACATCACGTTCGGTTTACGACATACTTTGTGGAAAGTGAGCCAAAACAAAGGTACATGAATTATAAAGGCCCTAATAGGTGATATTTGACAAATTGGAACACAATTTAGATTAGCAGCAATACAAGGAGTAATGGACAATAAATTATGAAAAACAAATTATTTGTTTTTGTTAGCTGTCCTACACGAGAAATGCTAATCTCTCGGTACACGCACTTTGTTTAACTTTCAGTAGCCTTTCTTGTTGTACCATTTGCAATGGGTTTGGCAGAAACCGGAATGGAGCATGATACATTTTGACGTCAAAAACCAATACATGAAAGTAATGAATTATTGAATGAATTCATATATGCGTGCACATGGGTACATGGATGGATGAACTGATGATTCAAGAATTATTCCATAGTTTACAATTTTTCCTGCATCAGTATTATCGGTATATAGTGGGGAAAAGATGAGATAATGAACAGCTGCATGGTGAAGGGAAAAGGGCAGAAACTGAACACAAATGGTAAACCTATTGAACCCCATAGCCTCCTGTAAAGTCTTATCCTTAATGTGGCATTGTTGCCAAGACTGCGAACAGTGATACTGCTGGCAATGCCAGTGCTGTTAGTACTGGTTTGAATGGGTTGGTCCCATGCAGGTAGTGCAGTCATCAGCACAATAGCTCACTGTAGGAAAGTAGGATCTGCTTCTTATGGTTACCCCCACTTTTTGCTTGATGTCACACTGTTTTTGACTAGTCTGACTGGGATTCTGCTAATCAGGACCCGGTCTATCTGCTTTCTCCCTAAAATGTTATGTCATGTACTTAGGTACACTCCAGATTGGATACTGGGGGGGTACCCTTATAAGTCCCTAGTATATGGTACACATGTACCCAGGGCATAGGTACCCCAGAGGCCTCCTAGGGGCTGAAGCATGTATTATGCCACCCATGAGAGGCCATGCAAAATGGAACTACAGGTCTGCCATTGCAGCCTGTGTAAGATGGTGCATGCACCACTTACTTTAGATATAGATTTACTATATCTATAGGTCACTACACTTAAAACCTATAAGTCACCCCTATAGCAGGCCTAAACAATCCTGAAGGCAGGGTGCTGGGTTTTACGTGAGAGGGTACCCCTGCATGAGCAGAGCACCCCTGCAGCCTTCGGAGACCATTCTCCCGGGTTGTCTGTGACGCAGCCAGACATATAGGTAGAGGTGCATTATATACTCGCGTAAAATGCTATCTCGAAAACGGCTGCAACAAACCATGTTGTGTTTGGTATCAAACACCTTGGAATCATGCCTCCACAAAGGTAACCGGTGTGGAGGTATGATTCCACCCTTCAGAAGCAAGCTTCATGGGGTCCCTGGTCTTCCTGGTACCAGCCTTCTCGACCCGGACAGCACAAAATGTTTGCTGCCGACCAGAGACACGTTAATGCTCTCCTGCTGCCGAGCCAAGCTTGAGCAGGGAAAGGCAGCACAATAGGCATCCTGTCACAGGGAGGTGTGGCCACCTTCCAGACAGGATTTAGTGTATTGGAGCTGGGTGGGTGCACTTCCAAAGTGCCTGAAAGTCTGCACGAGGGGCACATTTGGTGTCCATGTGCATAGTCCAGTTTAAACTAGTCCTGGGAGCAATTGGCTCCTGCTCTGGCGCGAAACTGGATAAAGGACATGGGAGTAACCTCCCCACTGTCCTGACCCTCCCCTGGGAGGGTCCCCTGAATCTGTCCAACCCTCTCCCGTGGGTACAAAAGGGCTGACCTGACTGTAGGACCCTAGATTCGACGTAGACAGGATTCTGATCAAGAAACCACTGACCTTCGACCGTCTGGACACTCTGGACTTCGCTAGACTTTGACTGGACCCAACTTCGTCTCCCTCTCCGTCCAAAGCATCGTCTGTGCCCGTGCACCATACAGGCTACGTGCAGGACCTTTGGAGCATCAAGGACAACTGAAGTATCTCCCTTGGGGTGAAGGAGTCACCCCCTGCATTTGCAGGCATCATAACGCAACTGACCTGTCTGCTGATCCTGAGCTCCTGCAGACTCCGAAGGCTCCTGCAACACAGAAGGTGGGTTTCTATGTTCCTTGAGATTGAGCTGCTCTCTCACCAAGTTTGACACCAGTATCCCTCGTGGGGACTGTATAACCTGAACCCCTGTGCACCACGTACTTTTGCAAGTGCATATGCTTGTTGGTGTTCCCCAACTAAGTGCATTGGGCTATCTATAGCCCTAATCTCTGCGCACATTTCATACAAAGGACTTTGGCCTCCTTGCACTCTGTGCCCTGCAAGCTGTTGTTTTGTGAAACTGCTAGAGGTCCCCTCACGACTCCAGTGCCTTCGGCCTGTGGGTCCATTTGAGGGACAGCACTGCTTTTCTTGGGCTCCCCTGGTTGCTCCAGGCCTTCCCTGACTCCTCTTGTTGTGGTGCATCCTCTGGTCCTTGTTGGGCCAGACCGTAACCTCCCTTGACCTTCTTCGTTGGTTGCCGCTGCCAAGGCTTGTTGGTGATCCCGCCGGACACCGACCCCTCGGCACTCGACATCCTTTGTGGGAAAGCTCGTATCTGGCTCCTGGTTGTCCTCAACATCTCCTGGTCCCTGCAGCTGTAGAGTCAAGGTCTCCTTCTACACACCTGAAGCACCCGACATCGGTGGGCATTCGTCTACCGAGCCCCTGGTCACCCCTGAGTGACCCAGACTCTGTCCCCTCTGCTTTCAGGTTTCTTCCATCAAGAATCCACCTGTGGGTTCCACCGGACACTTTTCTTCTTTCCACCAGTGGCATTTCTTTGAAGACTCCCATTGAGAACGACTGCGGTTTCCGACGCCACTTAAGCCCTATGCACCCGGCTTCCCTGGGATAGGTAACTCTGGTACTCCAGTATCCACGGGTGGGGTGGCTCTCCAACCTTCTATGTTGCAAAGGGTTTCCTCGTAATCCACTGGGAAGGGTCCTTAAACTGTAAAACTGCAACCGCGACTCTCCCATTGAATTGCACGTAGCACGTGGTCGTGTTCTCACACTGCACCTGTCCTCCGTGGGGTCCCTACTTACTCACCTTGGGTGGTTCCTTGGGTCCCAGTGATTCTACACTCTCTAGACACTGCCTTGACTCGAGTCGTGGTTCTTATACCACTATTTTAGTATATGGTTTTGTCTCCCCCAGGAGCCCACTGTGTATTAGTGCTACTTACGATTGTTTCTGTGCTACAGTATTGTGTGCTTTGTGTTTATCTGCGTGTAGCAGATACTGTGAGGTATTTAAAGTGTTATAATAATAAATATATATTCTTATAACTACTGTGTGGTTCTCCTTTCATTTAACCAATACAATAAGGTTGCATTCTGGTAAAACAAGCTGTTTAACATTCCTTCAAGACTAAGCCTGAAGGCTGCTCTCCACAGCTACCACTTGGATAGCTTTCTAAGGTTATCTTTGGCCTCTTAAATCACCATAAGGGTTGTTTGGACTGGTGCAAGGTGCCCACTTTAACTAGTGGACATCATATACCAGGCCAACTTCTCACACTCACTCTGCGTGTGCAGTTAGAACACTAGGCTCTATTACCTATATTTTTATTTTCTTCCACATTACTAGCATAGATCCCTATACTTACTTTATACATACTTTATGGTCACTCAGATACTCATATCACCTTAAGCAGACCAGTTTCGCCTGCCGGCACTCAGGATGGCATAAAGATACTAGAAAATAAGTTCATCTGTTAGGAGCCTATCATACTAGAGAACTGAATTCCGAAGAATGAAGTATATGTATTTGGGGCTCTTGTAAAACAAAACCCTCACCACGGCCAAAGCAATAATTTGGACACCTAACAACATGGAGATGAACATGGTAGTACACATTCAATACGGGGTAAGGGAATGCCTGTAACCGGTCAGAAATGTGAGTGACTGGCCACATGTGCACATTGCACTGCAGCAGCTGCACACCAACACATTAGTTCATTATTGTGACCTCTGATACAACATGTTTAAACTAGAGTCAATGACTCAGTATGACCTCATCTGCAATGTTAGTATTTTATGATCTATATTTTATATATTAGTTTGGGCAAATGAAGAATCTGCAGTGAGATGAGTGTTTAGCATAATGTTGTAGGTCAGGAAGAGAACGCTGTAGCCAAAAAACATAGGAGGTCTGCAGAAGAAGATGATACAGATGAGGAGTTTTTGATTTAAAGAGATTTGGAATGGGTGGAAGGGGTGGGCTTAGTTGTGAGATAAGGGCTCTGCAGAGACGATCAAAGTGCCGACTCTGTTAACCACATACTGATTTTGGATGTATTTGACTGTGGAATATCTTGTTGCAGAAAGGATATCCCCGACGAAGGAATGAGATCACCGTGGTGAAAAATGTTCCAAGGGGAAGCCTTGGATTTTTATTTTGATAGCTGAGTGGTTTCACAATTTTAAATTCCACCCTTGACCCACTCCAAGGGGAGAATCACCTAGAACAGAATCAAATACGAAGCTATGCCTGCATGCTGCATCGAAGGATTTTTATTTATCTGCTTAAGCATTGGTGTGAACTTTCTTGAACTTTTGTAGTGATTCTACGGGTTCATAACTGTCTCTATGAGTAGTGACATTAACATGATGCTGTCCCCTCATTGCTAAAGAAGGCCAGGGTCCCAGAAAGCCTGCTTGCCCCTTCAAAGCTTTCCTCCAATAGTTTGGGTTGCAACTGGTCCTGTAACAGAAACAAATGTTGCCTGTCTAGAAGTCTGCCCGAGGATGCAGAGTGCAAATGTAATGTAGACACAGGCGACTGCAAATCTAGAGGGCCATTTGAAAATGCTCACTTTGTTGTGGACCTGAAACATGGGTTGTGGAAAGTCTCCTGCAAGGGGACCCGCGGACTGGTGTCTCAAGAATATTTGGTGACTTTATATCACTGTAATATTGCTACTGACCAGTTTTAGTTAAGATCACTTTTATCTGTCCAAGACATGGAGAAGGAGAAAAACGTATTTAAGTCTCGGAGGCTTTCTTTCAGTGTTTTGTTTGATGGAAAGTTTGAGGCCTCTGTGGGATCACCAAAGATATGTATCCAAGCATGTGGACCCAATCTTGTCTGTAGATATTTGGTTTATCCCACAAATATCTTCACCCGAGATGGCCCACCAATATTTTCCTAGTCACGGTCCCTGATATAAATAACCACATAAACTGGAATGTGGACAATTTGATCTCCACAGCTTTAAAGGAACACATTTTGTTTTTGCTTTACCGGTTGATCCCTAGATTACATTTGTTTAATATTTTGTAGCATTTTACTAGTTATGCAGTTTGGAAATTTCGCGTTCATGACTTCTTAATGTATTGCGCTTTTGTCTGGTTGTACCCCTCCCTGAGGAAAATCCTCTTTACTGTTCCAAGCTATAAAGTATGAGCCAGAGATTCTTCATAGAAACCAGGCTACCTTTGTGGGCTAAACCGTTTAGGCTTGTGGGAGATCAATTGCATCAAGACCTATTTAGCCAAGAGCTTAGCAATTTGATACCCTGTGCTGCAAAATGGGAGATATTAGTGTACGTTTCCATTACTCTAATCTTTGGTTTAGCAAAATATTTTTTATGGCTGCTTCTTCTGACGTAATTTTTTGGTATGAAATTATGAGAATATCAAATTTCACCTCTTCGGTCACACAGTTACAGTGCTGTCATGGTGATGGTGCGCACTTTGACTACTTCTGCTTTAAACCCTACAACTTGTCATTTGTGATTGTGTCCTACACTCCTATGCCCCTATCTTCCCCACCTTGCTTTCTCTTCCTTTCTTTCACATTTTGAACGTTGTCTATCTCCTGTCTCAATCTCATGCTCTGCCCTCCAAAATATGTATACATTTGATGCTTCAATGGTGTGCTCATGTATTTTTCACAAGCAAGTTCATTTTCTTATTGTATTTCTGGATTTTTGTTAAAGGTCATGCTGGTTCTGTGTACCAACAAAGGAAGGAGAATGCAGCAAGGTCTGAGGAGAGTACAGTATGCAGAACTGTAAAAAGTTGTTAAATAACTGATAATTTGAGTGTTTGGTGATATAATTGACTTTGTAGTCATTTTGTGTATTATCCTCAGTCTACCTCTAGGGGACGTGATTGTAATAGGAACAATCATTATGAGAATTATTCCCTCTTCCAAAACATGTGCATATGAGCATGCAGCATGATAGTCTGTACTGAATGACTAACCTTAGTTATAAGGTTGTTTGCACAGAAGAAAGAGATTCAAAATGCAGCCCATGGAAAAGGCTGTGCATAGTTAAGTTTATAAGGTGGGAGGTCTCCGCATCTATCACATGCAATACAGTGGATGACAATAATTTTGCATCCACTACACTCACCTACCACTACATTGTAAGGCAAGTATGAAACTACTATTCTTAATTCCATATAGACATACCACCTCGCGGATTTTCTGACAGTCAGTGGAGTGGCAGTAGTTAAAATGTCACGTGATTAATCAGTTTAAAACCCAAAACTGAATGTTACTGCAGTATATGTAGTTGCTCCAGTGCTTTGGCATAGAGACCTCCAAAGGCAGAATTATGCTGGGGGATGAAGAAAAGGAAACATTTGAGGACTAGTGTGATCTTGTGTGGCAACACCAGTCAGTGCAGAATTACGCAGAGAAAGGTCTTGTGCACAATGTTATTATGGCCATGTCAGTTATATACCTATGTAATGCAATTCATCATCAAAACGGCTTTCCAGGTTGTGCAACTGCTAGAAAAACAATAAATGAAAAAGGGCGGGAAAGTTACACCAAGGACCATGATTATTTAAGATGTATTTTTGTACAGTCAGGAAAGCTGCATAAATTGAAATTAACTGCCATAATTTTAAGAGCCATCAAAAATTCAAAAAATATCTGATTATCATGAATCATGTATATTATTAATCCCCATTCTGGAACAACACTCATGATGGCCAGTACCTGACAAGTTAAAACTGAATAAAATCGGTCACTTTGGTCCGTCGTTACCAGCCCTTGTAACCAGCCATGTCGGGACGAGGGCAAACGTGCTTTTGTTTGCCTTCTCTTGTCCACCTTTATGAAACTTCCTTAAATGGGATTTAACCTCGTGACTCACAACACGTCATGCACTTTGCATACTCTTGTTCACGGAGTTTAGTACTGCTGGTAACACGCTTTAATTTATTTTCTTTATACATTCCTTCCCAACCTCCCTGTTTTTACTTCTACAATATAAATAAAATTAGAATCTGACATCAAGCTAATTATTTTCTAGCACAACGAATTGGTAGTGCTAAGCCAATCTGGTGTACCTTATTTAACAATAAACTACGGGCTATTGACTTCACAATTCAGCTGCAGTTAGCTGTTTTTCATCATCTTAGATATTTTTGTAAACAGATTTTCTAGAGCTCAGGGAGCAGGGTTCCTTTATAAATAGCAGCAAAATGTTTTCATAATTATTGTCGACTACACCTTTATTACATGCCATGCATTCATGCTGTGGTGGGCGCCAGTTTTATTCTCAAAATCCGGAGTATGGCTTATCTCAGTTTGAAAAGCTGAAAAAATATTATCACTGTGCCTTTGGTTGGATCATCAAATGTGATCTGATTTCGATTCTATTTGTCTTTATTCTGTTCTGCCAGAAAATGAAAGTGCATGCTTTTCAAAGGAAAGCTTTAACGTCGTTTTAAGATTGTGTGTTGTTTATTTTCCAAGAGTATTAGGCTAATGTGCAACAAACTTGAAAGGAATTGCATATGTATGCAAATGAGAAAATGATGGTGAAGGTTGTTATTGTTCCAATTTCTTTGATGTTTTGCATAAAACACGTATACATGTGTTTAATTATTCACAAGAATAACACTGATAAAAAATACTTACAAGCCATCATAACATTCTGTGCATTCTTCCAGTCAATATCAAATTGAGGAATGCTTTTTTTCCCTACGTATTTTGTGGTCAGTGTCGCTTTTTATCATTGCCCAGCTATGAAAACAAATGATGCAAAAGGAAAACATATTTTTAACAGTACTTTCTTTTTTGTACATTTTGTCCAGCAAGCAAGTTGTGAGTCGTCGGCCAATTCAATAAGAAGTACAAACAAGCATTTGCAATGCAATAGGTCTTGCATTTTTGCGAGTTAGAGCTATTGGCCTTGTAAATGACAATGTCTTTCACTTATCTGTTTTGGTTTGGAATGTAGTGAATGTATGAACAGAGACAGAGCTGCACAACTGTGTAGAGTACTAAGAATGGGGAATTACCACTGGGAACAGAGATGCAGCTGCAGCACTGCCTAGAGGACTTAGAATGGAGGAGTTGCCAACAGGACCAGAGAAGCAGCTGCAGCAGTGTTAAGGGGGACTAAGAATGAGGAATTACTACTGGGAACAGAGATGCAGCTGCAGCACTGCCTAGAGGACTTAGAATGGAGGAGTTGCCGACAGGACCAGAGAAGCAGCTGCAGCAGTGTTAAGGGGACTAAGAATGAGGAATTACTACTGGGAAGAGAGATGCAGCTGCAGCACTGCCTAGAGGACTTAGAATGGGGGAGTTACTGATGGGACCAGAGAAGCAGCTAGCAGCACTCGCTAGAGGACTAAGAATGAGGAAATACCACAGGGAGCAGAGACGCAGCTGCAGCACTGTCTGGAGGACTTAGAACAAGGAATTACCAATGAGACGAAAGAAGCAGCTAGTAGCATTGTCTAGAGGACTTAGAATGGGGGAATTACAGATGAGACCAGAGAAACAGCAAGCAGCACAGTCTGGAGGACTTAGAATGAGGAATTACAACTGGGAACACAGACACAGCTGCTGCACTGCGTAGAAGACTAAGAATGGGGGAGTTACTGACGGGACCAGAGAAGCAGCTAGCAGCAGTGGCGGCTCGCCAAGGGAGTGGTGCGGGGCAGTGGGGTGGGGGAGGGGCAGGGTGGGGGGTAGTGAACTCGGACATACGACGGACAGAACTCAGAGGGAGTTCTGTCCGTCATAAGTCCGAGTCCACTACCCCCACCCTGCCCCTCCCCCGCCCCGCACCACTCCCTCGGCGAGCCGCCACTGGCTAGCAGCACTGTGTAGAAGGCTAATAAAGAGGAATTACAGACGGGACCAGAGTAGCAGGTAGCACCACTGTCGAGAGGAGGTAGAATGATGAATTACTGACGAGACCAGAGAAGCAGCTATCAGCATTGTCTACAGGACTAAGAATGATGAATTCCACTGAGAACCGAGACACAGCTGCAGCACTGCCTAGAGGACCAAGAATATGGAATTACCACTGGGAACAGTCCGTTTGGAAGCACAAGAAGCACATGATGCCATTAAACCAATGTTCTGCCTAGAAGCCTTGGAAACTACAACCCTTTAGACAGCTCGTACCATTTGTCCTGGCAAAGCACACACCTATATAAAGAGAACAAAAAAATATGATGGAAATCCTTGAGATACCGCTGTGCTAAGCGTCTACAGGATACTGAGGTCTGTATTGTTAAACAAGTCGTGTCAAACGACCAACTGTACAGAACCTACTTGGAAACGAAATTATATTCTGTATGATTTATAAGTAAAACTTGTTATGAACTAGTAGAGCACAGGTAAAGCTTGAGGCCTCTGACTAACGTACAATATGAAAACTAAAGATTTGGGGCACTGTGCTTTGCTTTCAAGAACAAGTTGGCGAGATTAAATAGGAAACCGAACGGATTTAAAGACGAATACCACATGCATGAATAAGCATATTCCATTAAATGAAAACAGCCATTAAGTTGTTACCCAAGAAACAATTCCATAAATTAACACACACACACACACACTACAAGTTAATGACATCTCACATGGCTCGTATTTCTGTCACTGATGGTAAATGCTTTGAATCTCCCTTCTTAGTTACATCAACACAACAAAATATATACCTTAAAATAGAATAAGCTGAGCCACGTACAGCAGAAATGATGCATTCCTCATTTCACCCCACACGTGCTAGTGAACCCCTGTGCCTCTTACTGTATGACATCAGCCCTAAATGAATGCACGTGCAGGAGATGTGTCTGCTAACCAGGAAACGCCCAACTTTTAGATGTATTGCTCCTAAGAGAGAACTCAGAATAACTTCACAACCTCATAGGAGCACAACCTCACACGAAACGATAAACATCTCTCAAAGATAGCCAACAATCACAGACACTTTGTCTAGTTTTAAAGTTTGTATTTTTTATTCTATTCAATGACAAAGTACGCAAGTTACACCTGTCAGCCAACGACAGAGTGAAAGACGTATGATTGTATTCTATTACATTACAGTGCGTTCTGGTGTCTTGTAATATCGTATATGCTTTTGTTTTAAAATATACTGTTTCGGCCTAAAAATGGTGCAAATATCGTTTTGCTCTAGTGCAAAGTTTCAGTAACACAGTCATAGGACCTTAAAATGGAATAAACTGAGCCACGTACAGCAGAAATGATGCATTCCTTATTTCACCCCCACACACCCTTATACAGAGATTGCATAGCAAAAACAGAATCCTGCAGAGTAGATAAATTGTACTGCTTTACAAGTTACTATAAGCTGCCCAAAATAAAGAATTTTGAGCAAGGTACAAAAAAAGGAAGGCAATATGAAGGGATGTTAGCATTGTGTTCAGACATGCTGAAGAAGTTTATTGGGGGAATCCCACCTGCTGATGCAACATTAAAACCAAATTACACATTATTCACCTGAGAATGGAGTCAACATATTCAAGAGCTATATGAACTACATAGATAGGACTCATTGCCTTAGTCAGAATTTGGGCACCCTGGGTGTATACTCACAATGGAATTGTAGTGAAGCTCCCGATTTGGAAGATCTGCAAAATAATCTAGGCAGGGCTTTAAGTGGGATGAAAAAACAGGGGGGGGGGCTGTCAAAGGGGAATGGTTGATGTAATTATGGGCGTGGCTTAAAACCACATAAGCTAAAAATCTGTGCTTAGCATAGTGTTCCACCCGGCTAGTATTTTGCTGCTTCTGTCATTGCATCCAGATATATAATACAACAAGCAACATACACCTACAACAAGCCAGGACTATTGGCTTTGTCAATGGTTGTTGGTTGCATATGATAAATAAGCTCCAACTATGGCTTTGTTGTATGGAATATTGAAAACGCTTCAGTTCTGAAATGATGAGACTGTGAAAGAACTATAACAAGTCTCTTTGAAGTTACCTCAAAGGCAGTGAAGAGTGGCACTACTGCAGAGTTAAGATTTCTTTTTCCACCGTGAGGGCAAAAATGGAGAGCTTGATAGAGACCCGTCTCAGCACCTGCTTTTTAGAACTGCCGGAGCTGAGCCCCGGCAGGACCCGGCCCACTAAAAGCCCTGAATCTATGAGGTAATCCTATACACACCGCACGCTGCTCATGTCAAGCTTTCAACAGGTAAACTACATTGAGTTACTAGGAGCATCCGGGGCTGAAAATAGGCTATACGAACTCCAGCACTCACCAATCAATCCGCAAGTACATACCACGGACTCGTAGCTGGAATACAAATATTCGCAAATGTATTCTAACTCAGCCATTTGTACTTCATTAACACAGTGATGCATTACAATAAAAAAATATACAAACACGCTACATTTTACCACTCGACCATATTCACAATTGACAAACTTTTTACTCTTGTCAATGATTTTTTTCCCCACCAATTTCTTTTTACTATGACAAAAATAAATATAGGATATCTTTATAAAGTGAACAGATACAGTCAGAGTATCGTGGCTTTATCCAAGCAACTGAACAGACTATGAGGTTGCATGTACTCAGCAAACAAAACGGCCATCAGACTACTATTTGCCAACAAGCTGGGGGCGAACACTGAGAGAACAGTATGCAAACAAAAACACCTGCCTAGGTGACTATGCACCTAAAGCACAATTGCCTTACAAATAAAATGTATATACTTAAAAATATTATCACATTTCTGCTCTTGGTCTCGGTGCTTTTATAGGAATAAAACAAACATACAAAATACAAAGTAAACAGAAACGATCTGTGATGGTTATATATGTGATGGTATAAATCAAATAGGGGTGGTGGAATGCACACCAATTTCTCTGTTGCTTAATGCTTAAACCTCAATTTCTTCAATGCTGGAGCGGCGTGCAAGCTTGATAGCGCTTCGCCCAATGCGCTTGAAAAGTATACACCATCAAAGGGGACCCGGGTTCGGTCCCCATACAAGCTGCACAACCTTCTTTTCACCATGTAAATGAATCCAATGAATTAAACTCTTTATATTATTCTTAGAATAGCATTGAAGAAATTGAAGAAATTGAGGTTTAAGCATTAAGCAACAGAGAAATTGGTGTGCATTCCACCACCCCTATTTGATTTATACTACATGACGTTCGTCCTTTGGTTGGTTTGCACCCGAAATGCATTGGATTTTAATATCGTGACTTGTGGAAACGTTACTCCCCTGTGCTATAAAAAGTCCCCTTAAAGGGAAGCTGAATGTATAAAATGAATTGAAAAAATTGAAAAAACAGGAGGCAAATCATGGAGTAAAATAAATTTAAAAGTGAAGAATAATATAAAGAGTTTAATTCATTGGATTCATTTACATGGTGAAAAGAAGGTTGTGCAGCTTGTATGGGGACCGAACCCGGGTCCCCTTTGATGGTGTATACTTTTCAAGCGCATTGGGCGAAGCGCTATCAAGCTTGCACGCCGCTCCAGCATTGAAGAAATTGAGGTTTAAGCATTAAGCAACAGAGAAATTGGTGTGCATTCCACCACCCCTATTTGATTTATACTACATGACGTTCGTCCTTTGGTTGGTTTGCACCCGAGAATAAAGATGGAGCAGTTCAAACTTGGATAAATTATGAAGATGGGACAATGTACAGCGAGAAATTACATCTAAAGCACAGAGGAGGTTGACACAGTCGTGAGTCATAATGATCGGCAAAGAAACACGAGAGACTTGTATATCCGTATGTTTTTATTGGACACGTGAAATTGGGCACATTGCGTAATTAACATTACATTTTGCAGTATTGAGCACGTGAAATACAGATACTTCACGAATATTGTAGTTACTTTATGAATACTGTTTTCACCAATTCTATTAATAAGGCTGATGAATAGGGTTTGTTAAACATCAGGGAAATGTTGGGGGATTAAACCTTGATGCATGTTGGGAAACGCAGTATTCACAGTGGAAGAGTGCATGGTATAATTCAGTGGAGTGTTACTTTAACTAGACACACGTGTGATTAGCGGGATAGCCGTTATTTAAGAAGATGAAGCGCGCCCGGAGCAGAAAGATGAAGCTGCTATGGTGAATGGTGCCGCTTGCTCGAGTTGAGAAGTTATGAAGGTGCAATAGCGAGGGTGTTGAACATGCGAGTTAGCGCTGCAAGGAGTTTGAATTTAGATTTAATGGAGTACGAGGCAGCATGATTACATCAGTCACGGCAAGTATATTTTTGTCGGAGGAAGCATAGTTAGTAAAAGACAGGTATCTGAGTGATACGGGGTGAAGGGTAAATTCTTTAGCAGGGGTGATAGCGCAGCTAAAAACACGGGGGTGCAATGGATGAGGATGCTGGGGGTTGAATTTTGCATTTTTTCGGCTATGAGATATTATGTGAACATTAGATTAAACGTTAGGTACATGTGCACGATACTTTTGTAACAGAATTAGGAACAAATGTGATAGATTTCACATGAAATGTGTAGTGTTTTATGTTGTTAATCAGGCGAGGAATGGGAAGAGAATACTGATTGTCCTTTCACGTATTGTTTTTTAGATATCCCTGACGAAGGGAACAATTCCCGAAATGCATTGGATTTTAATATCGTGACTTGTGGAAACGTTACTCCCCTGTGCTATAAAAAGTCCCCTTAAAGGGAAGCTGAATGTATAAAATGAATTGAAAAAATTGAAAAAACAGGAGGCAAATCATGGAGTAAAATAAATTTAAAAGTGAAGAATAATATAAAGAGTTTAATTCATTGGATTCATTTACATGGTGAAAAGAAGGTTGTGCAGCTTGTATGGGGACCGAACCCGGGTCCCCTTTGATGGTGTATATATGTGATGGCCCACCGCGTCAGGTAGGCTGCTGACGGAAGACAGATATGTGGAGCATCGGGTGTTTGTGGGCAAAAAGAGACTGAGGCACACACTAGTCTGCTCGTGTCGGGAAGACCGCCCCCGAGCAAGCGCCTCCCTTTTATTGTGACCCCGCAGGCCACGCCTGGCCTGCAGATGCGGTGGGTGTTGTTCCGGTTAGCGTGGTCAACGGGGAAACCCAAGACCGTTACCTATTACATCCCTCCCCAAATTGGTTCTTGAACAAAATAAACAAAACATTTGTACATACGTCCTGCCACTTGGCACAGTTCAATGGGTGAAGTTCCCATCAGTCTTAGCATACAAAATCCTGAAGCTGTTGGTTGGGACGAGGATTCGGCCGCAGGCCGTAGTGATGCTGTTGGCTTCGGAGCGGTGGTGGGCCAGGCGTTGGTCCGCTGGGAGGAAACGAGGAAGGTGGGGTACTTGGGGACTCAGGACTCACCCCGGCGTTTCCTTCACTTTCTTCTGTCTCCCTGGTTGGCCCAGTTTGACTTGGGATGCGTGACCGCTGGGGGCTGTCCTCTGTGGGTACCGCAGGGACTTCCTTGAACCAGGAGATGTTCCGCGAAACCTCTTCGTTCCCTTTTCGGGCCGTCATCATGGTTCCATGACTGGCCACGACTGGCCACATACCGGGCTCATGGATGTTTGAAATTTTCCTCCGGGCCGGCGATCTTTGAGGATGACTGTCGTTCCTGGTCGGAGGAGTCGAGATGTAGCCTGGCGCCGTGCGCTGGCTCGGTAGTTTCGCCGTGCCCTTTTTGCCTGGGTCTCCGGAGCATCCAGAGGTGGGGGTATCCACCCCGGGCACGTGGGAATCAGATCTCGCTGGGGGCCTTTGAACATGAGGGACCATGGGCTCCGCAGGGTGGTGCAGTGTGGGGTGCTCCGGTACTCCCTCAGGAACTCGTAGAGACGCTGTTCGGGATCTGCTTGTTCCACCACTGCAATGCGGAGCATCTTGTTTAGAGTCCGCATTAGGCGTTCCACGTCCCCGTTGGCCTGAGGCCATTGAGGGGTGACACGGCGGTGTTGAATCCCTCGCTGGTGGAGAAAATTGGCAAACTCTACCCCGTGGAACGGGGGCCCATTGTCCCTCCTGATTTCGAAGGGGAATCCAAACGTGGCAAATGCTTTCTCCAGAATGGGGGCGACATGGACGAAAGCGGTTGATGCGACTAGCTCCACTATGGGATATTTCGAGAAAGCATCCACCAGGACGAGCGTGTGTTTCCCTCCCGGGAAGCTCCCAAAGTCTATGCTCACTTTCGACCATGGAGTGGAGCAGGCTTCCTCCGTGATCACCGGGGCCGGTTTCTCCGGGGCACTGGTTAGCTGACAGGCTGAACACTTGCGTACCAGGTCCTCGACCATCGCTTCTAGCTCGGGGAACCATACTTTCTCTCTCATTCTCGCTTTAATTTTGGTGGTGCCTTGGTGGCCTCCGTGAGCCAGTTGGGTTGCACGGTGTTTCAGTGACTGCGGTATCACTAGCCTCGATCCCCTTAACAGTATTCCATCTTCCGTGGCACTCAGCTCGCTCCTGACCCTCCATATTTTCGTCAGTGCTTCCCCGTCTTCTGGTGCCCACGTGTTGGCTAGTTGAAGGTAGTTCTTCCATGACCCTTCTCTGACCGCTTGGAGAGTCCGGCTATATACTGTATCATGTCCAGCCGCTTCTTTGATTTCATCAAGTGTCATTGCTTGGAGACATGCGGCCACTGAGACCATGTTAATGTATTGTTCAGATTCCTCTGTGTCCGTGATCTCTTCCCCAGGACTGGGGTGTCTGGACAGGAAGTCCGCCGGGTTCTTCGCCCCCGGTCTGTATACCACTTCCATTTGGTACGGTTGAAGCTGTACTGACCATTGTGAACGGCTGGCCTGTCAGGTATAGGTGAAAATGATGGCAGGCCCACTTTATGGCGAGTGCCTCCCGTTCAATTTGGGCATGTCTTGCTTCCGTGGGGTCAGCGACCTGCTGGCGAACGACAATGCAGCCCATCGCCCTGATTCTTGTTCCTGGGCCAGTACTGCCCCTTGTCCTACCGGACTGGCGTCCACGAGCACTTTTGTCTTCTTCGCCTTATCGAAGTATGCGAGCATGGCCTCTCCTAGGAGTGCATCCTTGATGCTTTGAAACGCTTCTTCCTCCTTCCGGTCCCAGTGCCACTTGGCGTCGGCTTTCATCAGGGCTCTTAACGGTTCAGCGCGGATCGCCAAATCAGGGATGAACCTCCCGCAGTACGTTGCCATGCCGAGGAAGCTCCTCACTTCTGTTGGTGTGGTTGGGGCAGGAGCACTGCGGATGGCCTCCGACTTCTTCGGGTCCACTTGAATGCCTTCTTGGTTGAATATATATCCGAAAAACTCTAGGGACAGTTGGAAAAAGAGGCACTTCTCCCAGTGGAGCGTTGCTCCATGTTCACTGAGGCGGCGTAGAGTGTTCCGTAGGTGTCGATGATGGTCAGCAGCCGTGGTTGAGTGGATCAAGATATCGTCGCTGACGTTTATCACCCCTGGCAGTCCCGACAGCATTTCTCTGATAGTGTTCTGAAAGACCTCGGCTGCTGAGGATATCCCAAAATTCAGTCGTAAGTAGCAACGCAACCCTAGATGGGTGCTGAACGTCGTGATGTACCGACTCTCCTTCGCTAAGGGCAGTTGGTGATACCCAGCGTTCAGGTCAATCTTTGAGAATCATCTTGACCTGTTTACGTCCGCTATGATGTCATCCATCGTTGGTGTGATGTGGCGTTCCCTTTTGATGGCTCGGTTGGGTAGCCTCATGTCTATGCAGAGGCGAATTGCGCCTGGCTGTTTGGGCTTCTCTGCTATGACCATCGGGGACACCCAGGGAGTTGGTCCCGATACTTTTTCAATTACTCCCAGTTTTTCAAGGTTTTCTAGCTCCTTCTCTACGGCCGGTCTCAGGTGAAACGGGACCCTGCGATGTCGGAGTGCAACTGGGGTGATGGTCTTGTCGATATGTAGTTTGATGGGGTTGCACTTGAAGCGCCCGAGTCCCTGGAATAACTCCGGAAACTGATCCAGTATTCCGTCGATCTGGTGTGCTTGGACACTCCGGGCGAAGGACACTAGACCCAGATCCTCCGCGGTGTGGCTGCTTATCAGTGTGTCCGCCTCATGGTCTATTACATGGATGACCGTCGTGATTTCTTGGTCGTCTGACCTGACCGGAACAGATACCTTGCCCTTTAGTGGCAGGGGTTTTTGGCTCCCATACGCAAATATCCTGGTTCGGGATGGGGTGATCGGTGGACGGGGTTGAAGTCGGCGGTATTGCTGGAGTCCCATCACGTTGACGGACGCCCCGGTGTCGATAATTGCTGTCACTTCCGATCCCGCGATGCTGATCACACAGGTCGGCTGCGGCCTCCTGCGACGCTTGAGCTCTTGCGCAAAAGAAATCAGGTATGCCTCTTCATCATCATCGGTGGAGGAGTCCTCCGGTCCTTGGTATCGGTGGCTTGTCCTTTGGGCTTCATCCCTGGGCGCTGGGTCTGTTACGGATAGGTGTCGTACGGCCCGTGAGGGCGGCCTCTGCCCTCATGCGTCACGGCCTCGGTTCCATCTCCGGCACACTGCCGTGAAGTGGTTAGTGATCACGCAGTTTGCACAGGTTTTTCCTTGCGCCGGGCAATCTTTCGCCGCTTGGGGTTCGTGTCCACAGTACCCACACCTTGGTTTTGGCACCTCGGGTCTTGCCTTCCTTGGCATGTCGCTGCGTGTCTTCGTGCAGAGGGCATCAACCCTCTCCATCTTGATGGACTCCGTCCTTCCTGGGGCCTTCGCGAGAGCTTGGTCCATCTCGTTAGCCCTTGCCGCCGATAGGTTGTGGGTCCTCGCTAGTATGAGGATATCCTCCAGCGTGATCCTTGGCTGGCGTAGTATGAGTCCTCGGAGCGTCTTGTCTCTGCACCCCTGAATCATCTGGGCTCTTATCTCTTTAGGTTGATCATCCTCTGTACACGTGCTGGCAAGCTCACGCAGGCGGGCGTAGAATGCGTCAATCGACTCTCCTTCCCGTTGGCGGGCCTGCCGTAGCTTGAAACGCTCAAAATCCGGGTTGAGCTGGGGGTCGAAATGCGCATCTAGGGCCGTAATTGCTGCGTCGTAGTCCGTGGCGATGCCCTTGTTTGGGAGGTGCTTAAACAGCTTGAAGATCTCGTCTCCCGCGTAGTGGAGAAGCAATGACCTCTTCACGGCCCCGTCAGTCTCTCTGGTGGCCACAAAGTAGTTGTTCAGCCTTTCAACCCAGATCCTCCACCTGGGGGACGCTGTGGCTGGATCCTCCAACTCGCTAAAAGGTGGGAGTACCCCGGTGAGTGCGTGTTGCACCAGGGGTCTCTGTTGGGCCTGGTCCTCATCACCCATGTTCACTCCTGGTAGGTGTGCTTATTCCTTCCCTGCGTGTACCTCCACCAGTGTCTGTCCTGCCGTGGGTGCTCTCCCTCCTGGGAGCCCCCTGTCTCGCCTGGTGTTGCCTGTGCTCGGCACTTTCCCTGGCCACTGTCTCTCTCTGTCCTTGGTTGGGGGCCTGGCGTCCTGGTGCAGCCTCTCCTGGGTCTGCCTGCTGACTCTACAACCCTTTCCCCTGATAGACCTGTTGGGCGGGGCTCCGATGACTCCCTCGCAGGTCTTGCCGTCTTTCCCCCAGGCACTCTGGCCGGTCCCCTTCCTCACCTCGCGGTGCAGGCTGGCAGCATCCCGCCGTAGCTTGCTGCTCCTCTCCGCGCGTGGGGCGGGGCTTGTCGGTGCCACCTCCGACGGAGCCGATCAGCGTGATGCCTGGAGCCGCCTCCGCATGCTGCTGACGGGACATTGCCGATCCGCAGCACAGCGGCACTGTCCCACGCTGCCGGTGGATGAAAATGCGCCGATCGGGGGAGAGCAAGGGTCCGGGCCCCCCTCGTCGCCAGTGTGATGGCCCACCGCGTCAGGTAGGCTGCTGACGGCAGACAGATATGTGGAGCTTCAGGTGTTTGTGGGCAAAAAGAGACTGAGGCACACACTAGTCTGCTCGTGTCGGGAAGACCGCCCCCGAGCGAGCGCCTCCTTTTTATTGTGACCCCGCAGGCCATGCCTGGCCTGCGGATGCGGTGGGTGTTGTTCCGGTTAGCGCGGTCAACGGGGAAACACAAGACCGCTAACTATTACATCATATACAGGCTTTTGGCTATGGCAACAGGAATTATGCGATATCTTCAATGTGCAGAACGATGTTGAGGGCTTGGGCCAAGGAAATGGCACTAACAGGCCACGATATTATAAGAGAAGAAGGAAAAATAATACTTTGCTTAAGGAAGCAAAAATTAACCTCGGGCCCTTGTGACAACTTCGTCAGTCAATAGGAGATTAATTGAGCGTTGTGCTACTTTCCAGTTTGAGACTCTTGTGACCGAAGCTGAAGTGGCCTTACCTGCACAAATGATCGCCAAACATCCAGTGGAAAACACTAGATGTCGGTTGATATATTTGCATATCAGCTCAAGAAAAACAGTAAGGGTTGGAGCCCATTCCAGGCATGTGACACGTGTCACTCTGTCCAAAAGGGCGACTTCTTCAAACTGTAGATGTGCACACATCGCTCAGCCAGTCCATTTGCCTGGCCTTTTAAGCTCCTTCCCTGTAGTTTAATTATATCCGTGGTGGGTGAGATGAGTGGTATTAGGAAAGACTACACAATTAGTTTATCGGATGTGGGAAACAGATTAAAAGCAGTGCCAAGAACCCCCAGACCCTCTCCCTCGCCCCAGTGTGCTGAGAGGAGCGTGACAGAGGCCTGCCAGTATCCCAGAACTGGACCAATGGTGAGCGAGAAAGGCCCAGACCAATGACTGATGGGTAGATCCAGTGAGAGCCACCTGGCCTGTTAGTGTTGTCCAAGTGTACGCAACTGCACACTATCAGCAACAAGTGAAAGCCCAAGGGAGGGAGGGGCACGGGGGTGGCACCGATGTGGTAGGGGCGGGCAATGGGCAAGGAGGGTAAACCGCCCACCTCCCGCCCCCCACCCACAAAAAGCGACAGCAGCAGAAACTGAAACAACTGAAAACCATTGTTTAGAAAGCGGGCGCCATGCATGTAAAAGTTAAGCGCATGACGCCCGTGAAGTGACTTGTGTGCTTTACAATGTACATACGGCGAGCCGCGCACAAACAAGGGCGCTTGGCTACCATAGGTAAAGTGAAAGTAAATTAAACAACAAAAAAAGCTTTACCCTGGATTATCTTAATGTTATATCCAGTTTATAAAGCGCAACGAGTCCGCAAATAACCTTCCTTGCAACACAAAATATAAACAAACCCCACTGACGTAGGTTGCATGGAGTTAACCCCCTCCACTCACAGAAAAGAAAAGCCAATGGACAGACACATAGGTTGCACGGAGTTAACCCCCTCCACCCACAGAAAAGAAAAGCCAATTGGCAGACATCCAAAGCAGCCTGTGACGCTGATCTTGTGAGCCTGGTCAGTGGCAGTGCTTAGATCCTGCTGTTTAACATGAGCAGGTATATTAAAGATGTGATGGTGAAGTGATAAAATGGCGGTAGTTTAGGCCCCAGCACGCTGCATTTACTATCGAGGCCCACTAAGGAAAAAGTGAACAGGCATTCGGTGAAAATCCCTGGCTCTCCTGTTGTTAATTACATCACATAGATAAAATCTATCAGACTGAGTTTGATGTGCCAAAATAATTAAACAAGTGTGTCTGCCTCTGACACAGCTAAAGGACCCAAGAAGCCCTCCCCACAACCAGAGGTGGACTGCCAATTTGCAGCATGAAAAATATAATTTAAAAAAACCAAAAAGGATTTGGGTGAGCTGCGCTAGAAGGAAGTTGCTCGGCTGCCATTATTGAAGGTCAAAAGCAAGTAAAAAGAAAAAGAAAGGGGCACGGCTGCCATGAATATAAAGCTTGGCGTGCCGCGCTGCATAAAAAATGTATTTAAAAAAAATAGGAATTTTTTGCGAGCCGTGGGCCTGACATTATTGAAGCTGAGGGACAAGCAGCTGAAGCCGAAGAGAGAGAGCGAACAGGGAGGAGGAGGAGGCAGCTGCAGCTCGGAAGAGGGAGCAAGCGTGGTTACTTGCAGTTCCTAAGGTAAAAAAAGCAAAAAGGAGAAAAGAGTCCCAGAACTAATTAATAACATAAGGAGTAACAGGACATGTAAAAGGGCCAATCCTGATGAGAGGTTACAATGAGAGAAAAGGTGGTACTAAGGAGGGACTACTAAGCCTAATAACCAATGAAAAGTCACCATTTACAAAGGGTAGTGACAGGGTCCAATTAAAAAAATGGGCGGAAAGTGGGCGAGGTTAATGCCCATAACCTGAATATAGTATGTCTCGAAGAGACAGCGCAAGCGCTGCCTAGGCGAGAACTAAAAAGAAGAAGTAGTTTTCTGGCTCCTTTGGAAAGCTTGGCTGACTTTGCATGAAGGAGAGGAAGTGCGCGGCTCAAACACATTATGAGATGGACTTATTTGACTGTGACTGGCTGTAAGAAGTGGCAATGGAAGCTGCTGGTAGTTATACTCATTTGCTAGACTTTTTTCTGTTTTGGCTTTCAAATATTACTGAGTATTAAAAGGAAGGTTAAGGTTTAATCCTAACCTCTGTGTACGAAACAGAATTTAAAGTTTGCTTCACAAAGTCTAGGAAATGTATACTTTCTATGATTTCATACCCACAGTTGTACTCTGAGGATTATTGTAAATCACTTACTCTGCCTTCTTAGAGGATATAATTATCTGTTATCCCATACATCATGAGCAAACTGAAAATCTTGGAATTACTAAAATGCTGCAGACGTTCCTTAGAATATCCACCCATTAATATGCTGTATGAATAACACACATTTTATGTACACCAGGTGAAAATAAATGTGGGAGAAGAATGAATTTAGGAGTGCTAGAGTGTTGTGATTGTTTTCGGGTGGATGAGTATCTGGGCAGGCAGGATCTTGGACTAGATTTTACAAAAAATAAAGTATGTCATTTGTTGATGTGTTGAATACAATCAAATTGGATTTATGAAACTTTGTTATGCCGTTTCCTTTTTTCTGTGAAGTTTTGCTAATTAAATTAATTCATAACTCTCCACTTGTTGATGTACAAGTGTTCATGTTTTTAAAGCGGGGTTAGGGTGGTGGGAGATGGTGATGCACAGAACGTTTGTAAGAATGAATAAAGGTTTCCTCATGTACAGACCATAGAGAGGGCCAGGTGTTGAACTAAAAGATATTTTGTAACCTTTGTGAAGCTGTTTTGAATGCTAAGGAACAAAGGATGCTTGGTATCTATAGAACAATGTAGAAAAGGTTAAACAAATGTTGAAATTAGTCAATACCTGCAATATGTCATCCAACCTGCTCTTTAAGAACCAAGGCACATAAGGCTTGTATTATGTTGAACTTTAACTCTCTTCAACGTCTTCCATTAGAAATTCCAGTTAAGCTACCTGAAATCAAGCCTAAGGAAAGAAAAATTCAGTCTGCGGATGCATGTGTATTAAGGATGAAGGACGAAACAGCTGAAACCCTAAAGTATTCTCATTACATTAGCATATATTGTTTATATTCAACAGTTTTTTTGGCTTTGTGTGGAAAACTGAAAATGATGTACCTATGTACTAAATCGCACAATCATGCAAAGTATGTGAATTTATACAAAAGTTCATGCTGCAAAACCACTTGACATAATAGTTCAAAGGCCAGACCCCATAAATGATCTGGTTAAAAGGTGTAAGCAAAATAGAACTTCTAGCACCAGTCGTATTAACACTGAGAAGTGAGGGAAAAGAATGAAACTAGGCTTAAATATCAACTCCAGAAAAAGGATTCAGCCTATTTGCATTGAGGTAAAACCTAAGACTTGTGTCAATGATTTACAAAGTATAGGAAAGCCTAGTTTATGATAATACCTTTTAAACTGTTATCATCAGAAAACTGAGCATTTGTACTGTAAACGTATACTCACATGCCCTATAAACCCATTCTAAAAAATGTGTCAAAAAACGACTACAGTAAGGCTTATTAAAGCTGGGGGCATGTGCAAAGGTCAGGTGTGTTTTTTTTTTGTTTTTAAGCCTCAAATTCACTAGGGCTTCACACAGGTTTGTGTTTCTAACATTCCGGACCACAAAGGTCTCTATTCACAAGCCAGAATCGAGGAAAACAACTGGGGAGTGTTGGACTTGGCCCTTTTTGCAGGGTCATCCCTGAACTTTTTGCCTTCGTCCTGTACTTTTTCTGACCTGTTTTTGTTGGTTTTATGACTCTGGGCACTTTACCACTGCTGATCAGTGCTAAAGTGCATATGCTCTCTGTTATAAATTGATGTATGGATTAGTGACTCCATGATTGGCCTATTTGACTCACTGTCAGACCCTAGTACAGTGCACTGTTTGTGCCCAGGGCTTGTGACTCAAATGCTGCTGGTGGGCTTGCAGCACTGGTTGTGCCACCCACAGGAGCAGCTTGTAAAATGTGTCTCAGGCCTGCCATTGCAGAGCCTGTGTGCAGTCTGGTACTGCCATGTCGACTTGGTAAGTGCACCCACTTACCAGCCCCCAAACCTTCCCTTTCCTGCATATTAGTCACCCCTAAGGTAGGCCCTAAGGCAGGGTGCATTGTATGTGTAAGGTAGGACATGCCCTGGTGTGTGTGGCATGTCCTGATAGTGAATTACAGGCAATTTCGTTTTTCACTATTGCAAGGCTACCTGTCCCCATAGACCAGAATGGGCAGTTTGATTATAAAATCTTATAATCCTAACTGACCCAGGGAACATGGTAGAAAAACGAATTTAGTATGCCTGAACTCAGAATGATAAAATACATCTTTTAGTGAAGTTGGTTTTAACATTCTGTGTTTGAAAATACCACTTTTAGAAAGTAGGTATTTTCTTGCCTAAACCATCCAGCCTGCCTCTGCTAGCTTGTGTATTGTATGTCTGGTTTTGTGAGTGACAGGGGCTGGGGGATTCCAGGAGACAGGGTGAGTCAGCACAGGGCTGAATAGACCTATCTGCATGTAGAGTGGTGGGAGGAGTGGAACCTGGGTCTGAATAGGGCTGTGCCTGCCTTCCACAATGCTGGCTCCACCTCCTGTGGTGTGTCTGATGACCCTGGCCCACACTGACAAATATAGAAGGTGTGCCCTGGCAGAATGCACCCAGAACTGATTTGGACTAGGTACCTTCAGAGGACAAAGGATTTATGGGTATAAATACAGGGGCCCTGACCCCAAGACTTTAGATCACTTCTGGAACAAACAAGACAAACCGTTGCTGAGGAGAGGAACCAGAGAAGCTGAAGGAGGAGACTATCCCTATGCTGTGTGCTGTTTGAGGGATTGGCCTGCAGTGGTTGCCTGATTGCCAAAGAAAGGAGAAAGGAACTTTGTGCTACTTTCATCATCTTGCAGAACATCTCCAAGGGCTTGAAGATTGAGCTTGCCTCCTGCTGAAGTCTCAGGGACACAAGACTTCACCAACCAGCTCCCCTCAATTCCCTTGCTGGGAATTTAAAGTGCCTGCTGTTGTGTTGGGCCTTCTGAGAGACTGCGTGTCGCTGGGAGCTGGAAGCGCGACTCACGAGGGAGAAGGGTGCCGCCGCCGCAGCCGCTGTCGTCGCATCGCCGAGAAAGCGTGCCGCCGCCATCGCATTACCGAAGCGCCTCGCATCACCGGACAAGAGTGTCGCCGTCGCATCAGACGACGTTGCATCATCGGAGAAGCGTGTCGCAGGGCCTGTCACGGCTCAGAAGATTCACTGAGTCGCCGTACGGCCGTCTGGCGTGCAAGCATCTCCCCCTGAGTGTCGCATCGAGAGGAAGACACCATTTGTTTCATTGCACCAGGTCGTCATCGCATCGCGGCGCTGCGGGTCGCAGCACCACGGAAGCACAGTAAGAAACCGACGCATCACCTCCCCACGCGGTGAAGAACCGACGCATCACCTCCTCTCTGGTAAGGAACCGACGCATCACCGTCCCCTACGAAGCAGTAGGGAACCGACGCATCACTTCCCCCGGAGCAAGGAACCGACGCATCACCGTTCTTGCGTGTAAGGAACCGACGCATCACCTTCCCTGCAACTCTTTTGTTTGTATCGCGTTACGCATCCAAAGGTACATTGAACATTGAGTGTCGCATTTACCATCTTTATTGAACTGAACTATTTTCTACCATTGACAGTCAAATTTTTCATAGTGTATTGTGGATGTTTGTCGTTTTGGGTCTTGTGATAAGTCTATATAAAAATACTTATTTTTATAATACAACCTGTGTGGTGTCCATCTGTAGTGTTGTCACTGGGTTACTGTATGTGTTAACAAATGCTTTACACACTGCCTCTGAGATAAGCCTGCCTGCTCGTGCCAAGCTACAAAGGGGTGAGCAGGGGTTATTTTAGTAGTGTATCCCCTTACCCTGACTAGAAGCAAGGGTCCCTATTTGGACAAAGGTACCTACCTCTGCCAACTAGAGACCTCCAGTTCTAACAGGGAGTCTTAAAAGCAAACAAGTAGAAAGAAAATGTGTGTCACTATAACTAAGTCATCATACTGTCAAGAAAACATGTTTCACGACTTTAACGTAGGCCCTCACTTAGTAGAAGTAAGGGCGACGATCTTTCACAGCAGGTGCTAGCTAAATGGTTGGCAGGCAACTGATAAATCTGCCACCTTCCACCTGATCTTGGTACAAATGTACTAGAATTATCCCTTAGTTATTCCCTTGAACTCGACCACACATGAGTCAATGCGGAGTGAGAAATAAATCTCACTTTAAAGCCGCTCAGAATCACACAATTGACAATTATATGAATGTTAGAAATACGTGAAGCTTTCTGGCTTTGAGGAATGACAAAAACAGAAAGATTGCTATTAAAAAACGCGAACTTGAATTATTACGGTATCTTCCTTTATGCACATAATCATAAATATTATGTCCTTACCTTGAAAAGACAGCACACAGTTCACTGTGGATTCTGCTACGTAGTTTTCAGGCAGAGGCGACCATAAAAAAGTGTAGAAATCCCGAGCAGTACTCCACCCAACCTGTAAACAAAACACAAGTCTATCAGACGAGAATTATGTACCTTTTAAGAAGCAGACGTAGGTATGTTGCTTCCACGGTCAGAATGATAGCACCTCGTTTTGCAAATCAAAGGGGTGCACGACAAAATGCAAGCTTTCGGTTAGGCGCCGATAGGAAGTCACAGCCTTTGCTACTTTCATTTCCTCTGTCAGAGGAGGACAGGCAAGCTGTGATTGGGTGCAGACGCAGACATGGACTTCGCACTCACCAACAGGGGGTTTCCTAGTCTTTTCTCAAACAAACTTTATAAGTACACAGACCACAACACGTCATCAATAATTGCAACCCCAGGCTCATTTCCTGATCATTAGGCTCCCACGTTTAAACTGCCGATAATTAACACTACTCGGCCGAAGACTTCTACTTGCGCTGGCGGCAACATACCTCCTTCAACAAGCACTGACAAGCGGCAGCTACGCCGTAAAGTAAACATTTAAAACAAATATTTGCAATGCTATAGGTCTCCCATTATACATTGGAAACAAACGGCCACCATTGTCCCGGCTGCTGCAAAAGTGAAAGCGGGCATGGCCCGCTGAATGTTAGCAAAACACGCCCCCATGCTTGAGGGACTGTTGTGAGTTCTGCTGGCGTCTTTGCTTGTTTTACTCTATTTTTATTCATTGCGTGTGTTTTTTAACCTCCCTGTACCCCGCATCCCGCTTTTAATTACTGGCAGCACTTTACTTAAGGCATTAGGCTTGGCACTCACACGCTCGTGTTGCACCGACCCCGGTCCACCGCAGCTGTTGCTGTTTGAGTGGAGGGCGGTCCACATGGCACTGCACACCTCTTGACGTCAGACGCTAGGCGGCAGGCGGAAGGGAAAACTATTTAAATGCAGATACCGCGGACGTGCAGCGGACTGTTGTGAGTTCTGCTGGCGTCTTTGCTTGTTTTACTCTATTTTTATTCATTGCGTGTGTTTTTTAACCTCCCTGTAGCCCGCATCCCGCTTTTAATTACTGGCAGCACTTTACTTAAGGCATTAGGCTTGGCACTCATGCGCTCGTGTTGCACCGACCCCGGTCCACCGCAGCTGTTGCTGTTTGAGTGAAGGGCGGTCCACACGGCATGGCACACCTCTTGACGTCAGACGCTAGGCGGCAGGCGGAAGGGAAAACTATTTAAATGCAGATACCGCGGACGCGCAGCGGACTGTTGTGAGTTCTGTTGGCGTCTTTGCTTGTTTTACTCTATTTTTATTCATCCACACGGCACAGCACACCTCTTGACGTCAGACGCTAGGTGGCAGGCGGAAGGAAAAACTATTTAAATGCAGATACCACGGGCGCGCCGCTGGCGCACCAAAGGCGCGCCTAAGGCAAGCCCGTCTGCGCCGGTTCGCGCCTGGCCCGGGCCGAGGGCCAGGAGCCTTGGATCAATCTCCATGTTATATCAGAAATACTCTAAGGAGGAACTCCTGAATCTTAACCTTAACGGTTCAGGCGCTATATGTTTATGCCTAGCCACATCTGATAACTACTTAGCATGCCCATGTGGTTTCACCCTTCCACCAGAGCAGAAGATTAAAGCGCTTTGCTCACCACAAGAAGGAGTGAATAAAAAACTCCAGTTAGATGAAAGGAAATAGGACATAACTTGTGGACTTATCAACGTGAGGTCCCTGATTAAACATAAATATGAAATAGCCGAGAAGATAACCACTCATAAAATCGATGTGCTCTTTATCACAGAAACATGGGCTGATGCAGCTTCTGATCCAGATTTTGTCATTGCAACACCCACGGGTTTTTGGTTATTTAGAATAGATAGACGGCTAAAAAGAGGAGGGGGTGTAGCAATTATTCTAAGAGAGCAGTTTGCAGCTAAGTTCGCTCCAGCCTCCACGCCTCTCTTCGAAGCATTGCATTTTTCCATTGAAATAGCCTCTAAGACAACGTTTAAAGGCATTTTACTCTACCGCCCGCCCAGTGCAAGGAGCACATTTGTGCAGAATTTGGAAGGACTCCTGGAACCCGCACTGTCTAGTAACGACTTTACTGTTCTGGGGGATTTAAATATGTATTTAGAAGATTCGGAAAATAAAGAGACGGCTATTCTATTAGATGCTCTAGGACCGATAGGCCTTTCTCAGATTCTCTCAGCCCCCACACATAGAGCAGGACATACGCTTGACAGGATTTTCAGCTCTATGGCCGGGTTGTCAGTGAAAGAAGTCCTTCCCCTGACCTGGACAGACCATTTTTTAATCAAATTTAATCTTGTAACCCTTACAGCCCAGTCAATTAAGACGACGCAAAACCCCCTTTCGACCCACATTGCATGGAGGAAAATAGATTTGACGTTATTTCATTCTCTTTTGGAGGAAACACTCCCTCAATTCAATCAGTGTGCAGAATCTAATGCAGTTAAATACACTGAATGGCTAAACGAAGTTATAAAAACCTCAGTACCTATTAGAAAAATTTCAGGGAATCGGGATACGCCATCGGCTCCCTGGTTCTCGGAAACTCTAAGGAAGGAAAAACAATTGTGCCGTAGGATGGAAAGGCGTTGGAGAGCTAATTATGACAAAACAGAAAAAGAGTTATATAAAACTACATTAAGCAACTATAAAAATGTATTAAAAAATGCTAAGAAGGATTACTTCACTCAACAAGTTGAGAATGCAAAACACACCTCCAAAGAACTATTCAAAATAGTCAACAATTTAGCTTCACTGCCAAAGTTAGATGCGATAAAATGGGATCAAATTTTTTGTGATTCTATTGCATCAGCTTTTAAATCTAAAGTTATGAACATATATAATGTTTTTTTAACTGCGCCTGACTATGATCCTATAGAGCCTATTAAATATGAAGAATCTTTGCAAGATTCTTTCTGTTCATTTGCCCCAATTCCTTCTGAAGAGGTACCTAAATATATACTAAAGACTATATCCGGTTCCCCAAACAATCCCTGCCCTCCTGCTGTCCTTAAAAAGATAACAGAAGTGTTTAGTCCTATTCTCACTCAGATTTTTAACACGATGTTCAACCTAGGCAAGTTCCCATCTATATGGAAAGATTGCTCCATTCTCCCTTTGTTAAAGAAGCCAAACCTAGACGCGTCCAATCCGGCCAACTATCGTCCCATTGCCCGCCTACCACTCCCGGCCAAGATAGCTGAAAAGATTATGAACAAGCAACTATCTCAGTTTATTTTGGACAACGACCTTCTTGACTACTCCCTGTACCGTTTCCGTAGGGAACATAGCACTGAGACCGCTTTGATTAATGCCACAGAAGAAATCAGAACAGTGATGGATGGAGGAGGATCGGCAGCCCTGATCCTCCTCGATCTATCAGCCGCTTTTGATACGGTCGATCACAAGTTGCTGCAACGGCGGCTGGAATCAATGGGGGTCCGGGGAATGGCATTGACTCTTCTGGCCTCCTTTCTGAAAGAAAGGAGACTAACTGTCACCATGGACGGTTTCCAATCAAAGTCCTATGTGCTGCCTTGTGGAGTTCCCCAGGGATCATCCTTAAGCCCAACCCTTTTTAATATATACAAAAAAAACCAAGAAACAGCAAACCTATACAAAAACTCCCCGGTTCTTGTGATGCACCATCCACCCTATATCTTCCTCACAATAATTAGTATCCAACACTGAGCTTTATACTCATGGTGTGTGCAACTCCGCTGCCCCTGCCATTCCTTTAGGGGCGGTTAGAAGAACCAAAATACAAATTTAGCAACTGCAGGTTGCACCACTCAACAGTAAAGTCCAAGTATATCACATATGCAAATGTCCATCCAGTAATTTGAAAAAATGAAATCTTTATTCTTCTTTACACATGGTGAGAAAACGTAACGTAGACAGCCACAACAGCCAACGCGTTTCGTTCTATCCCAAGAACTTCATCAGGGCAAGTATATTGACTGGTTTCAATAAGTTAACCAAAAAGTTGAATGCCAAGTCCTCAAATATAATCAACTCGGCATTGACAATAGACCACCGAATTTCCAATTGAATTGTAGAATGCTGCAGGATATGACTAAAATAAGTCGTATTGTACCTACTAGCTGATCTTGAACCGACCCAGAATCCGGTACGGAAATTCAAATATAAAAAGGCTGGTGTGCCACGAAAATCCGGACCTGCACTGCGTAACCGTCGAACAATATATTTAAGGCGCAATTTTTAATATATATGTTGCAGAACTTGCTCCTCTGATTCGGAAGTTTGGGTTTAATTTAACGTCCTACGCGGACGATACCCAGATAGTTGTGGCGGCATATAATAAACAAACTGCTCCCTCTCTACAGTTCCAGAACTGTATGAGAGAAGTCGACAGATGGATGGGCCAGCACTGTCTGAAGCTTAACTCCGAAAAAACTGAGATCATTATCTTTGGTGAGTTAAAACCTAGATGGGACCATCTCTGGTGGCCATCAGAGATGGGTGAAGCACCTAAACCTGTGCTAAAGGCAAAAAATTTAGACGTGTGGATCGCATCAGACTAATGCTATTGTTACCGCCTCCCATTTTATGATTAAAAAACTTAGAAAAATCATGCCTTATATCCCTATTGATTCCAGAAAGCTGGTGGTTACCGCGCTAGTCCAGACTAAATTGGACTATTGTAATAGTCTCTATTTGGGCATGCGCAAACATATTCTTAAAAAACTTCAATCCATTCAAAATACTGCTGCTCGAATGTGGAGCAATATCCACAAATACGATTCCATCACTAAGGAAATTTGCCGACTCCATTGGCTTCCAGTGGCCAAACGAGTTGCGTTTAAGGCTCTTTGTTTAGCGTTCAAGGCTTTGAACGACACAGGACCTCTGTCGCTCAAAAAGCTATTTGTTTGGTACCATCCGGCCAGACAGCTGCGGTCCTCAGGGACTAGACTGATGAAGGTACCTAGAATACGCACTTCGGGTTGGGGCGGTCGGAGTCTCTCTTATGGCACCGCAAAGCTGTGGAACACACTTCCAGCCGAGCTGAGAGGAGCAGCGTCCCTCACCATTTTTAGGAGAAAGTTGAAAACCTGGCTTTTTCAGAACTGAGTAACTAGGAGGAATTATGGCAGTCAACAGCGCCAAGACACCCCCGGGTATTTGTGCGCTCAACAAATTTCAATAACATTAACATTAACATGAGGTAGGAGAAACTCAATAAAGAAAATAGAACACCTACCATGTAACAACGAAGTAAAGGGGCCAATAGGCATGGGAGTTTACAAATGACGGCATGGCCCTACTAAGGAGGGACTAATAAACCTATCAGGGAATCAGACGCCAGCATTTACAGAGGACAAAGACACAAGCCACTGAAAAATAAGGGAGGGTGAGTGGGCGGGGCTTCTCTCCCCTAATGAACTACAACAGATCTTCACCAGAGCAGCGCTAGCGCGCTGGTTCAGGCTCAACCTAAAAATTACTGCCAACATTATCAACAGCAAGAAATCTGATATGTAGCAATTTGGAACCCAGCAGAAGGATGAAATTTAAAGTTGCATTGAATTTGCAATTATTGCATCAATAGGACCGAATAATAGCAGATGAGTATGTCCTTAAAAACCTTAAAAACATTATTTAAATACGTAAATAAACAACAATATGATCGTCCTTCCAAACACAAACATATGTTGACACCAAATCTCAATGACAACAATGTCTGTTCTTGCACAAGTGCCAACATAGCACTTTTACACCTGTACAATCGGCCACAGTACAAAATCACAAGCTTTGGCAAAGCCAGTAGGCCCATTTGAATTTTTGCTTTTCAACTTGACCTATTGGGTTTGCCAATGCAGCACTGAGACTTGCATGGTCCCTTTTCAACTAGACTGTTGGGCTTGGCCCTCACTGCAAGGTAACCCCCAAACATTTAGCATTCTCCCCTCCTATTTTCGGGAATTCGTTTTTGTTGGCCTTGTGACTCTGTACTCTTTACCACTGCTGACCACTCTTAAACTTGGTAAAATTGTTTTACTCCTGATTGGCATATTTCATTTACCTATAAGTCCCTAGTGAAGTGGTATATCATATACCCAGGCCCAGTAAATTAAATGCTACTAGTGGGCCTGCAGCACTTCATGTGCCACCCACTTAAGTAGCCTTTAAAACATCTGAGGCCTGCCATTATTACAGCCTATGTGCAGTTTTAACCTTTCAATTTGATGAGGCAAAATAAACCTTTGCCAAGCATAAAGTTCCCTTTCTTAATGCATATATATCACTTCTAAGGTAAGCACTAAACATTCCATAGAACAGGATGCATTGTATTTAAAATGTTGACCATGCACTTTTAAGTTGTATGTGTCCTGGTAGCAAAAAACTCACAAGTTTGTTTTTTACTAGTTTGAGGCCTATCTCTCCCATAGGATAACATTAGTTTACCACATTATGTTTAATAAGTTACAATTTTTGTTTGGGAGCAGGTAAAAAAACATGTTTGGTTTATAAAGAACTGTAATTTAAAATCCTCTCTAATGGTAAATTCATATTTTAAGTCAATAGGGGATTCTATGTTGGCAGGATAGGCCATCCTGACAGGATGGAATGGGCATAGCTGTGCACAGCCCCACTTGCACTTCAAAGACACTGCCTCCACTCACACACAAATAAATTAAACACTAGTCTTTTGTGACTCCAAACACCCTGGGACCAGGGCAGGGAGGCATGAAATTCCAGACCCTTCTGTGGGGGGAGAACTCCAGAATTGTCTTCCATTTCAAAGCTGGCACGAGGTATAAAATTAGGGGCCATATGTACACAGCTTTTTTATGTTTGCCAATGGCCCGAGTCATAGGATTGGACTGTTTGTGAATCCAAAAAGGCATTTTTAAAGGTGCAAAGGCCCAACTGCGATTCAGTAACCTGTTACCGAATCACAATTTGGGTTTGTGATTTAGTATTAGGAAGGGGCGTGTTTAGAACGTCCTTTCGTAATAACGAATCACAGTGGCATGTATGAATGTTTTGCGACTGAAATGTGGTCTCAAAACATACGCAATTTACCACCAACTTCAAGTTGGTGACAATCCATTTGCAAATGGGAAGGGGTGCCTAAGGGAGCCCATCTGCTTTGTGAATGTTTATAAAGACATTTTTCGAGAGCAGGCAGGGTCCCCACGGACCACTGCCTTCTCTTAAAAAATGTAATAAAACTTTTCATTTTACTTTTTGAAATTTCAAAAAACAAATTGCGTTATTGAACAGCAATTACAGACATGGTGGTCTGCTGACCCCTGACCACCACCATCCCTGTGATTTTTGCGATTCCCAATAGGTCGCAAACTGAGACCCACCTCATTAATATTGATGAGATAGGTCTATTTGCGACCCACTGGGAATCGCAAAATGTGTAAAACACACATTTGTACATGGGTGTTTGCGATTACCAAATAGAGAATCGCAATTTGCTATTTGGTAATAACAAATTATACCTACATACATCTGACCTTAGGATCCTCAGACCCACTCTTCAGTATTCTCCTGACCCTGTGGCTACTAAAGAAGAAGGGTTACCCTGCTGTTTAAGAAGGAAGTCTGAACCTGCTCTCTACATCCCTGGCTACCTGAAGTGAATCCAGACTACTGAGTGACCTCCTGTTCAGTGCTACAGGGACATAACAAGCTCCGGAGGCCTTCCTGCAACTGCCCAGCTGACCTGCAACTGGACATGCCTGAGCACCACTGGCCTCTGCAAGACTGAGTCCTTGATCCCTAAGAGGCACCTCCCCAGGTCCTGGGCCCCTGGTTGGCATCAGAGTGCACTTATCTGAAGTTAAAGGAAAAATCCTGAAGTTTTGGGCTGTTAGCGACTGTGAAGCAGCCTGGTTGTGCCAAGACATGGCCTCCTGCACTGACGGCCAACCTGAAGCTCTTGTGAACCTGACTGTTCGCCTTACAGCGACTGCCAGCAACGACTGGCAATGTGAGATCTGCACTTCGTACTACAACATCGACAGCCTGCGTTGACTGCCAATAGCTTAAGCAATGACCACTGGGTGGAGCAGGCGTAGTGCCTCTACGCGAAGTTCCACGGAGTTGGAAAACAACTCAGTGGAACTTCGCTCTGCTCCGCTCCGCACCCTCCCCACTCCCAAAGTAATTATAAAGTAATAAAAAAGGCACTTACCTGCCGTGGCTGCCTCCTCCTCACCATGGCCGCTCTCCTTCCTCGTCCTCGCCGGCCTTCTTCTTAGATAGCCCCTACGTTGTACATCTTGCACGTGCGCATGTGGACGTCCAAGATGTACAACATAGGGGTTATCAGTGAAGAAGGACGGCGAGGAGGAGGAAGGAGAGTGGCCATGGCGAGGAGGAGGCAGCCACGGCAGGTAAGTGCCTTTTTAATTACTTTATAATTACTTTGGGAGGGTGGCAGGGCCAGCTAACTACGCTCCACCATGGAGTCGTAGTTTTGCCTAATCTCCGAGTTCGCAACGGAACGCGGAGTATGCAAAACTACATAAACTACGCTGGCGGAGCGTAGTTACCCGCCCGGACTTATCCGCGATGCCCGAAAGGATCTTCATACTACAGCGATGACCATCTGCGACACCCTGCCTCCTCTACGTGCTACTGCGGCGACCGTCACTGATGCTCTACCTGCTCCTCGCAGCCTCCTCCACAGCAAACTGGGCTCTTTGTGACAGACTTTGAGAAGGTAATTTTTTAGCTGGACTAGCCTTGTCCCTTTATCTGTCCTGCATCGCGGTTGGCCTGAACTTATTACATTCCCCCGGTCTAGCACGACCAGTTGACCGTGGGTGGGGCTTTACGCTATTAGGCACTATACCTATTAAATCTTTAGAATTACATATCTCTGGTTCTACTTATTGGATTTTTAAAGTTTTGGTGTCAAAAAAATGTATTAAATATGACTACATTCATAAATTAGTGTGGGGAACTTCTTGTGTTGTGTTTTCACTTTATCACTGTTTAAGTTATGCGTAAATATTTTATACATTGCCACCAAATTCAGCCTGACTACTTCAGTGCCAAGGTACCAGAAGGTTTGGCACAGGTTAATTTAGTGACCTTTTGTGGTACACCCTTACAAGGATTGTGGCTGCTGCTTGAGAAGGGCTCAAACCCCCTTCAACAACACACTAGTTTCTTACATAGACCTATTTTATATGCTAGTGCAGCACTGAGCCTGGTACAGCAAAGAAAAGAGCCACTGTAATGTCAAATGTCATCATGGGCCTGGCAAGCAGCACCGTCCCAATCAGCTCATTGTACCCTCTTCATTTTTCCGAGACTGTGATGGATGGAAGGGCAGCAGGAAACTATGAGTGATAGCACCAACTAGGGACCACGTCTAGGGGTGTAGAGTTAAGTGTGCACCCCCTCACATCATGATCTCACCACAACTAAAAAAGTAGGGCAGAGGTGTTTGACATTGACCAGTGCTGGACACTTGTGAGGAGGGAACAGCAGCAGCTGCTGGTATATATAGTATTCAGTACTAAAGAGCCCCTGCTCTTCTTTCATATCCACTATGCCTGCTAAAAAGAAGGAAGAAAGGACTGAAGAGTGCATGCTAGTCTTGAGTTCATATTGTATGATTAAACATTCCATTAACATAAACAGAATGTGTGAACTCAAAGTGTTGGCTTTAATAAACCCTTCACAGTTCTTCAACACAGTCAGGCCAGCATGCAATAGATGGATGGGGATTGTGCGATTGAGACAGGGTAAGTGAAGCTGCTTGTGATAGACTTAGTAGGGAGCAACCAGAGTAAGAGAAGAGGTTGGTACTGGCCTGCAACTGTGGAAGGTCCCACCAGAAGCCCACCCAAAGTAACAATGAAAGAACCTACAGCAACGGAAGGAGACTCTTGTTGTCCCAGCAATAGGAGCTGTAATATGAACAACCAGATAGCCCAGTGACAATAAAAGCAGAATCCTTGGAAGGTGACATGGCTTGGCCCCATGGCAGTAACAATACAGCAATAAAAAGAGCTATGTCATCAGCTGTCAATTGGCCCAGTAGTCATAGCACCACTGTCATATGAGGTGTTGAGGACAGCTAAAGTTGTCTGTAGTCAGATCTAAAAAGAAACACTCAATTTAAGGCAGTTGTTGGACTTGGCCATTTCTGCATGGTCATCCATAACCTTTTTGTGTTCACCCTCCTGTTTTATGAACTTGTGTTTTGTTGGTTTTTAGGACTTTGCAAACTTTACATTCCATCTCCCTACAACCTCCACATACCACATGCTCACTTACTCTCATGGCAGGATTTTATACTCCATGTGAGTTGCTCTCGGAATTACCCCTTAATAATTATAAACTTTCTAGATCGCAGTAGCCGCATTAGCATGTGAAACTACTCTTGAGGATTGTTTATGCACATAAATTGTTGTCTGTATTGGAGATCCCATGAGTCTGTCTTCATGCCAATTCTTAGTAATTCTTAACAATACGGCTCTATTTGAGCTGTTTCCGGTCTGCCTCATTGACTAATGATTTGAGGCCCCCACCCACTTCTCGCAATATGGCTCCCACGGGTCCCACTGTAGTCTTTTTTTAATAGTAACCGGAAGCGCCGGCAGTGTTATAACCCCGCCCCCGAGAGGCTCGCCTAATTACGGGTGACAGAACCTCACAATTTTGCTGATTTATTTTTGTTGGTCTTAGGACTCTGAGCAGTTTACCACTGACAACCGGTGCTAAAGATCAATCAATCAATCAGGGGTTTGTTAAAGCGCGACTACTCACCCGTAAGGGTCTCAAGGCGCTAGGGGTGGGGGTGCAGGTTTCATCCATCAAGGAGGGGGTCTGTCGAAGAGACAGGTTTTGAGGTTTCTTGCGAAGAAGGGGAGCGATGTTGTCTGTCTGAGGTGGAGCGGAAGGGCGTTCCATGCTTTGGCCGCGAGGAAGGAGAAAGAGCGGCCTCCCGATCTGGTCTTTCTGGTGCGGGGGACCACGGCGTAGGAGAGCTGGTCTGATCGTAGGGTCCTTTGGGGTGCGTGGAATTTGAGTCGGCTGTTCTGGTATGCTGGTCCGGTGTCGTGGAGGGCCTTGTGTGCGTGGGTGAGCATCTTGAAGGTGATTCTCGCCTCGACAGGGAGCCAGTGGAGTGTGCGCGGCTGCTGGGAGATGTGGCAGTGTTTTGGCAGGTTGAGGACCAGTCTTGCGGCGGCGTTCTGGATGTTCTGTAGCTTGCGGGTGAGGTTTTTGTTTATTCTGGCGTAGAGTGCGTTGCCGTAGTCGAGTCTGCTGGTGACCAGGGCGTGAGTGACGGTCTTTCGGTGTTCGAGGGGGATCCATTTGAAGGTCTTACGAAGGAGGCGGAGGGTGTGGAAGCAGGAAGACGAGACAGAGTTGATCTGGCGGTCCATTTTGAGCTCGGAGTCCAGGATGATTCCCAGGTTGCGTGCGTGGTCCGTGGGGGTTGGCGGGTTTCCGAGGGCGGGGGGCCACCAGGTGTCGCTCCAGGCATCGGCCAGCATGTGCTTCTCCCATAAAACATGACATGATTGACTTAGCCACAATTGGCATGTTTAATGTATCTATTAGTCCTTAGTAGAGTGCACTATATGTGCCCAGGGCCAGTAAATTAAATACTAGTAGTGGCCATGCATCACTGATTGTGCCACCCGTCTGTTAGACATGGCATTCTTTTACTTGGTTTCCCCCAGACTTTTTGCCTCCTGGCCTCCTGTTTTGCTGGCTTCGTTCTTGCTGGCTTTAGGATTCTGGTCACTTTACCACTGCTAACCAGTGCTAAAGTCCATATGCTCTGTACTCTAAATAAGGTAACATTGGCTTATCCAGAAACCTTCCTTTTTAGTACATATAGGTCATCCTTAAGGTAGGCCCTGGACAGCCCATGAGCAGGGTCCAGTGTATATAAAAAGTAGGACATGTACTTTTAAGTTTTCATGTCCTGGTAGTGAAATACTCTTAAATTCAGAAGCCTATCTCTCCCATAAGTTAACATAAGGATTGTATTGAAACATATTTTAAGTGTAATTTCCCATTGGGAGCAGATAGAAAATTGATGCTTGGTGTCCCTTGACTTACAATTTAAAAACACTTCTTTTAGTGAAGTTGGCTTTTGAATTGCAGGTCTGAAAATGTCACTTTTTCAAACTTGTATTTTCTAATTTAAGCATTCTGTGCTGTCGTGTAGTTCCTAGGAATCCCCAGGACCTGCACGTTTTGGATGATCTAAACTGAGGGCTTGGTGTCCCAACCACTTCCGAATACCCCCACACGATATGTCACCCGTTAGACCAGCTAGCTCTACAGTGCCAATACCACCCCCCTGTATTCTACAGTGGTGTAGGTAGTTTCTGGCAACCACTGAACATGACAACCCTGATTCCTCAGGGAACGTGGAAACAGACGATCTGGCTACACGGCACAAGCGGTTCGGCGTTCCTCTTTCAAATCGAAATGGGCTACCACCCGATACCACACTAGGACGTATAACTCTTAAATAAAAGATTGAGAATCTGCACAGAAACTTTATGTTTCCTTTGCTGACGCACTCGATTGTATGAGGTCTATTCGATACTCACTTGAGATAAAGGGACCACATAGAGCTAACTAGTAGAAGAACCATGAACCATTGTTGAATGTTGAAAAAGAATCACTACACTGCCTTTGCCCTGAAGAAGTCCTTCGGGATGAAATGTGTTGGCTACGGTCGTGTTTAAGAAGAATTTTGAATAAAGAAAATTTGGAACAAGACCTGCTGAACGACTCCATTTAATAATTTTTTGCATTAGCATTATGTACTATTTACTTTATTAATTGGAGTGCTGGATCATGTTGTTGTTGTAATTTTGTGGAAAACAGTACAGTACGTTTCGCTCAGAAAATACACAGGATGGCGGTTAGGACATTTCAATAAATATTTATTGGTCCAGCGACAGCCTTGTGTAAAACATATGTGATGCAACAATCAGGAGAAAGAAGCATACGAAAGAGATTGCTAGTACCAATATAGTGAATAGTAGATACATTTCTACTATAGTGCTAATAAGATGAACAGAAATAGTTCACATAAAAACAGTAGAACTTGCATATTCCTAAAATGCGCGCCCTAAGTAATTTGCTAAAATGTACCTAGCCAAACCTGGATGTGTAGGTGTATGTATGTATCGCTATGTGTATCTGTAGCCAAGAAACCCCTAGGGATGAACGAGCCCCCTCACCTGATGGTTTAGAACGAAGGACCCCCGTCTCATCTTGGAAGGAATTCTCCTCTCTTTTGTAGGGGGGGAGTGAGGGTCTTTTATAATAAAGTGGTCACTCCAGGGTTTTTTCTAGAATCAATATGTTTTTAAAACAATCATGGATGTTTTGCAAACAATCATAAATGTTTTGAAAACAATCACCAATGCTTTTCCAAACAAGTGCAATCATGCACAGCTGGCCGTTGGCCATGGATGGAAAAACAGTTGTGACCCTTATACATAATAAATCTACCGTGCCTGGGGACATGTTTATGTACATCAGGTTCAGGGATTCTGATAGAAGACTAAGAGCCTGGTGTCGAAGAGACAAGAGCAAGCTATTAGGTAAAAAGTCACCTGTTTAGAATCGTTATAGTCGTGTGGATGGGATAATGTATGTAAAATGGGTATACATGATGGGACTATCCTAAAAGACATGACAGTGCCTCTGCCTATCTCTGAATACACATCTGGATTAGGGTGACAGCTGGGCTTTGTGCATTCCCTCTAGATAGCCACACAAAGGGAGCTGGAGTGTGACATTTGCATCGTGATGGCCCATCACCAGGCTGATGAGCCTTCCTGGGGTAGATTGGGAGGGAGGAGCTGACACTTGCACCTGAATAGGGCTGTGCCTGTCCCCACACAAAGACCTGCATACCCCCCTGTAGTGTGTCTGGAGCCAGGGCAGGAAATGCAGGGACATTGTGATCTTCAAAGGCCTCTTTGATGTCTCTCCCACTTCAAAGGCACACTTGGGTATAGGTACTGGACCTCTGACACCATGACATCAGAACTCTACTGGAACCAAAGACATTTTGCCAGGAAGGAGGACTGCTGTGCTGCCAGGAGGGACTGCCACTTTGCTACTTGCTTTGCTGTATTGGCCTACTGCCTGTTACTTATTGCCTGGAGTGAGAGGGCCTCAACCTATCCTCTACATCCTGGAAACCAAGATTCTACAAGGGCTTGTTGCAATGCCCCCTGTTCCCCAAAGTCTCAGAGCCATAAAAGACTTCATTTGCAACAAGTAGGCTATTGTGCCAGCCCTCTCTGTGAGCTCAGTGTGTGCTCAGCTGCTTTGGTTTTGTCAGGCCCATCTGCCTTCATCGTGCACCGATCTGACAGTCGTGTCTGCCCTTGTAGAGTGATTATCAGGTGCACCGCTGCTTTGTTCTTCTCGAGCTCACCCGCCTTTGTGGTGCACCAACCGGGCAGTCAAGTCTGCCCCAGGCTGTGTGAACTTTGTGTGTGGAAATACCTTTTCCCCGACACAACCTCCTCCATGGCGCACTGATGGTGCATGCCGTGTCACCTGCAAATCATCAGGCAGTTCAACACCGCCCGCATTGCCGACCAGAGGAGACCTAGATCTGTGCGGGTCCCAGCGAGGGAAGCTGCACCCACCCTTCTTTTCACCTGGGGGGTACAGTGCCTTGCTGATGCCCGCATGGCTGCAGGAGCCACAGCGCCGACCAGAGGAAAACCAGCCCTGCGTGGGTCTCAGTAAGGACAGCCCGCCTCCCCTTCTCTTCTACCCAGGGGGTACTGTGCCTTGCTGACACCTGCACTGCTGCGGGAGCCGCTCTTTATATTTCCCTGATGCTTTGGGCTTACCGACTGAGAGGGTCCAGCTGTAAGTTTGTCTGCCACTAACTATAGAAGCACTTTAGAACTGTTGATTCTCTATTGAGTCCCAGCATGAACGTATACTCACTAATAGAATCGCTAGGGCTTCTCTAACCATTGCAATTTCAGAACCTGCATCACTGCAAAAACATAAAGGTGATTCTTCTCATTATGAGCTTGCCTACTTCATGATAAGACGTGCTAACAGTAAAATTGCATACCTCTATATCCATTTATTGGATGTTTGTTATTTTGGTCACATTTGTATTGAGATATATAATCTACATTTTTCTAAACTGGTTTGGAGTCCTCTTTGTGGTGTTTTCACTGTGTTACTATAATTAATGTGTAATACTTTACAAATTGCTTCTTTAGATAAACATGACTTTATTGTGTATCTAGCTTACCCTGATAAGAGTGGTAGGTTCTGCCTGGCTTGGTGTATACCTTAGCCAACCAGAAACACCATTTCTTATTCACACCAGTAGTACTTTAAACATGTCTCAGGCCTGCCACTGCAGAGTCTGTGTGGGCAATTTTACTGCCATGTCGACTTGCCATTTAAAACCGCTTGCCAAGCCTTAATCTCCCCTTTTATTTATTCTATATATGTCACTCCTAAGGTAGGCCCTAGGTAGCCCATAGGACAGAGTGTTGTATCATTAAAAGGTAGGACATGCACTTTTAAGCTTTGCGTGTCCCTAGTTTGTTTTTCACTACTGTGAGGACTACCCCTCTCAAAGGTTAAGATTGGGAATTTTGTATTACATCTAATAAGCATAATCCCTGATCGAGAAGGATTCCCTCTGTAATGTTTCATATCATTGGAATGATAATGATAAATCCTCTCTACTGGTAAAGATGAATTTATCACTACCTTTTCAAAAATGCCACTTTTAGAAAGATGGCATTTTTCTGCTGCTAGCCCTGTGTGCCTGCTGCCTATCTCCAAAACACTTCTGGGGTGGAATGACAGCTGGACTTTGTGCATTGCCTCTAGACAGCTACACGCAAAGGGAGCTTAAGTGTAAATGAGTGATCATCCACATCCTGATGGGCCATCCTGGGCAGGATGGGACAGAGGAGCTGAAACTTACATCTGAATAGGCTGTGTCCTATCCCCACACAAAGGGCTGCATACCCCCCTGTAGTGAGTCTGGATCCTGAGCTCGGAGGCTGGACCTCTGTGCTCTTTAAAGCCCCTCTTTGAAGTCACTTTCACTTCAAAGGCACAACTGGGTATAAGTACTGGGTCTCTGACCCCACCAAATCAGACACTACTAGACCTGTGAAGAAACTCTGGCAGGAGGAGGGGCTGCTATGCTGCTACAAGGACTGCAACTCTGCTGGACTGCTGCTCTGGAAGAATTGCTTTTCTGCTGTGCTGCCCTGCTGCCTGCGACCCTCTGTCCTGCTGAGGAAGAACTGGACTAGCTTATTTGAACCCAGAGCGATCTCCAAGGGAATTCTGGCTTGCCTCCTGTCTTAAGACATCATAATATTAGCCCCTGCTCCTGTGTCTGGTCCATTGGAAGTGGATCCAGGTGCTTGCTCCAATGGAACTGATGCATCCTCTGCTGCGTGAAGCAGAACTGACGCAGCACTGTTGTTAAGGGAACAGAATCAGCACTTAGAACCAGCAAATCGCCATTGGAACTGACACATCGGAACCACCACATTGCTGCACTGCAGTGAGAGACGATCGACGCATCCCCTCGACTGCGTGGAAAAACCTGGAGCATCGGCTTTAGAACTAACACGTCTCAGAACTGGCGCTTCTTCTTCAGAACTGGTGCATCGCCATCGTTGCGTGGAGAATATCAAGACATCAATTCAACTGTGGGATCGACACTGGCGTACCGCTCGACTGCACCCCACATCTCACTGTTGCAACCAGAGTCAAGGTACTTTGTTCAGTGGGCCTTATGTGGCTCCTCTATCCAGCCCAGGCTCCAATGCGGTTGGCCCGAACTCTTGACTTTGCCCTGGTCCAGCGCGAACAGATAACCCCATAGACGCTTATTGCTTCTAAGCTATATCTCTACTTCTACTTTTTGGATGCTTTGTTGTTTTGGATTTGTTTTATTTATAAAATCATAATCTATTTTCCTAAACTGGTGTGCAGTCTTTTTATGGTGTTTTCAATGTGTTACTGTTTGAAGTGTTGCACAAATACTTTACACATTGTCTCTTAAGTTAAGCCTGCCTGCTCTGTGAAAAGCTGCCAAAGGGTGAGCCCAGGTTAATTTATAGTGTGTATCTGACTTATCCTGACTGGGATTGTGGCTCCTGCTTGGACAGGGTGCATGCCTCTGCCAACCAGAAACCGCTTGTCAAGTCCTCACAGTTGTACAACCCTACTGAAAAGCATGTCTATCGACTTGAGGTTGCTGTTGGATCATCTGTTTATTTTGGTTTACTTCTTGCTGGTTAATGGCTATCTGTTGAAGCGGTTTTCTCGATCACTTGATGAGGCTCTGCAAATCCCATCTTTGACACCACTTGCAATACATTTGGCGGCACTAGTCTGTTCTCTGGTGAATATAGTTCGGTCTTTATTTACAACTCAGTACTAATCTTTGAGTCCTTTTCACTTTTTCTCAAAGTTAAACTGCATAATACCCTTCACATTTCAGTTTAAGGTTTCCTATGTGCAGTCTGTGATATTCAGGCACAGTCCTCTTTAATGTTCCAGTTTATGTTTTCCTCCAAACATACTGTAATATTTAAATGCGTTGTCTCTAAAATATTTTAGTCCAGGTTTTTATTCATCCAGTTTGTGATATTTAGAGACTTAGTCCCTCATTACAAATTAAGGGCTATATTCAGATCATGTGTTTGCACAGGGATTGGAATTACAAGATGTATGATATTTATCACACCCTTGCAGTTTTCCAGAATTTCTGGTAAGTCAAAACTGCTGAAATTATCAGAGAAAATGTATGAAAAGAGGCAAAACATGCCGTATTTGGTGTGTTAAACTGATTCTGCATGCTATTCCTTATTTGGAATGGGAGGTATTAACACGTGGCAAATACAACCCCCTGAAGTGATGGCATTTACTACTCATGGTTGTAGTGTCTTGTGTAGTATAGAGTGCGGGACCTTTGTGTTCCCTAATGGACTCCGTAGTCTAGTGACATAAGTGTTTGGGTGTGGTTGATAAAATTCATGACGCATTACATGTCGGTTAACAGTTACATTCTAGAAAATAAAGACGTATAATACTGAGCTCCATGTGTGTCAGGATTCATTTACATGCTACCTGGCTGGGGAGAAAACGCTACAACAGGCGACGTGATAGGGTATACGTAAAACCAGCAACCCAATGAGTCAAGAATGCTCTCCCAGAGAGTTTGTTGAGGTCCAGCAAACTGCTCGTGCATGCCACATGCACCTCAGTCGAAGTGAAGAATCTACTGTTGGTGTATGTGGAGTCACAGCACAACTCCAGCCAGTGTGAGACCTTCGAAGAAAGTGAAGGCCCCACGTAAACTTTCATTTATCATTGGTCAGAAAATTGCTAATACGACCGAGATAAGAAGTGCGATGCCACAACTTAACACAGAGCCATCATTCATACAGTACTGTGATGCTAAAGGCAGTGACCGGCAGGTACAGAGAGCGCAACAGGTGGTGACAGCCAGATTCACGAGAACACGGTGAGGGGAATCAGATCAGGGCCGGCTTTAGCGCTGGTGGCACCCTGTGCGACAATGTCTGTTGGCGCCCCCCCCAATGACCACCTCTGTCACGGATTCCCTCACCACCGTCCTTTAACAGTGCCCCTCAAGTCTCCAGAACCACTGTCTCTCGGATTCATTTAGTTTTATAGCACCACTCATACCAGTATAAGGTGTCAGAGCACTTTACACTACACACACATTGCACAGACAATCATAGGTATGTAAATCAGTGTATAGGAAATGTTACATCAGACAGGTCTACAAGGTGTAGCGTAGGAGTAATGTCATTGATACTAGTAGGCAATATAGTTTAAGAGTGCTTATTCTGGAAAAGTACAAATTCAGAATTTAAAATGTAACACCATTGTTAGAGGTTCTCTTTAAAAACAAAAATTGTTTTCCACCCAAATGAACCCTTTTGGCAAGATTAGGATAATTAAAGACTGGGCAAAAAAACATATAGCTCTAACATATACCTTGCAGTTTACACACAGCTCTTTGATGACAGTTAATAGCTCAATGTTCTATATTACGATTTTGGCTTACAAACGACAAGTAACAAAAGGAGCTGTCTTACAGAAGCAGTAACCCACTGACCTATTTACATTACATGCACATTGTTATCTGCGTGGTACACGTTCTTAGCAGCAGGCATTTTAACCCTCTGCGCTACCTTTGGATGAGTCAAAACTTCCACTAGACAAACCTCCGGTCTTTTTCCAGGAAAACGATAAATCACCAGAGTTATCTTGACGTTTTAATTGATGGCTACAAGTATTGCTGGAGTCAAGGAACGCAGCAGCAGGTTGGTGCTTTTAAAATGATAATATTACTTGTAAAAATGACGCCCCCACCCCAAGTCAGCGCCCGGTGCGGTGGCACCGATCGCACCGCCCTAGAGCCAGCCCTAAAAGCAGATAAATGCAAAGAGAGGCTAAAGGCAGAGAAAACCAAGTACGATGCGGAAGATTGAGAGTGGTGAAGAACAACAGCAAAAGACAAAACTGATACTCACCATCAAAGAAGAGGATGGTGCCTCACCACCTCTTGTTTGGCATGATGCTCAAAGCACTAGTCAGAGGGCTGATAATTGCAGCAGTGGCATCGGACCAGAAGATGATGTAGGTCAAGTGTGGCCTGAACAGCATATAATCCTGGCAGCAGCTGCAGAAACAGCACAAAGTAAGATGCCACCATTTTCTTAAAATTTACATCTTCATTTGATACCACCAAGAAACAGAGTCTTGGTGCTTGATGGACTGCTTAGATCAAAACCTTTGATGATTTCATTGATGCACTAGAAAAAAACGATGACAAAAAGATCATCAAATATCTTAAGAACATAGCAGTAGAAGGAGTAACAGAAGTGATAAAGAAAATACCACAGGTGGACAGAGTATCTTAACAGGAGGTCAAGGTGGCTGTGAACCTCAAGTTCAATCCGATGCCAAATGTTGACTATGAAAGGTACATCATTAATCAGGAGAGAGACAGAGAGATGGTGAAACAAGGGGTGAATTTGTTGAAAAACTTGAAATGCTCATCAAACATTGTAAGTTTAACGAATTCAATAGAGAAGAAGCCATTCATCACAGAGTCATAGATGGTTTCCTGTCTGATTCTTATAGATGCCGAATTCTGAGAGACATGCTCAGTCTGGAGCATGTGCTCATGGCGGCCATAGGTGAAGAACGTGCCAACAGAAAAGCCACTGACATGAAGACTGGAGGAGCCCACAGTGAATTGGCATTGATTATGAAAATCCCCAAAACATACAAAGTAGAAGGACGCAAAGTGATGTCTCTGAAGAAGAAGAAGCTGTGTTTTCTATGTGGATTTTGCTCTCTATGTGAATGTAAATGTACCACCATTGGGCGGAAATGTAAAGGTTGCGGTAAAGAGAACCATTTTGTAACAGTTTGCAAAGCGAGAGAAAAAGTGAATGCATTACATCTTGAAGACAAAATTGCAGCCAGAAGGTTCCAGAAGCATTCCAGTCATGCCTACCGAAGCAAACGCCAACAACAGTTGAAAGAGGCCAATTGTCATCTAATTCCTTGTCGACAGGTTCTTTGACATCACTGTCGAGCAACAGTGAAGAAGATGGGTGTGCGATGTTGATGCTGACTACTGAAAGATGTACGCATGTTGGTCTGATTTCTTGCAAGGAAGAATACAAGTCAGAAAAGAATTGACAAGTGAAATCACGTTATTCATTTGGGCATTGTCCCAAAATAAAATTGAAGGTTCATGGCTGCTAAATACCATTTATCATAGACAGCGGTGAGTCGATAAATATCATGCCAGCTGAAAAGTACCACAAACTGTCTCCGGTGCCCTGTCTCACATCATTGAAAACCAAAGAATACACCTGGGAAGCCTCAACATCAATGCAAAGTCAAGGTTCATTTAAGACGACTATAAAATATAAAAAGAGGAAGGTACCAGCCCCAATCCATGTCCTTCAAGACACTTTGTCGAGTGCATGTTTGTTCAGCCTCAGCATGGCTGCTGACATGGTACTATTTTCTGTGAATTATAATATCAATGCTCACCACAACATTGTGAATCAGTTACCGTCCTTCTTTCATGGATTAGGAAAGCTTAAAACAATGAAAGTGCAGCTCCAAATTAATGAGGAAATTCGTCCTGTTGCTCCACGACATCGCCATTTTGCATTTCATCTACAAGAGGCTGCTGAAAAAGAAATTGAGACTTTGCTAAGCCATGATATCATTGAGCGCTCTACTGGTCCAACACCATGGGTGTTGCCAATAGTGGTGGTATCTAAAAATGACAGTGGACGGTCTTTGCGAATCTGTATTGCCATGCGTCAAGCAAACAAAGCAATCTAAACAGAACGACACCCAGGTCTGCACATTGCTGTTATGATTACCCAGTTGAATAGTGCCAAAGTCTTTTCGCAACTTGATCTGAACAAAGGATATCATCAGCTCGAACTGGAAGAAAATTCCAGGTACATTACTACCTTTTCAACTCATGTTGGTTTTTTCGGATACAAAAGATTGAGTGTCTTCGGCTGCCAAACCTTTTCAAGATGTCATTCATCACATGATACAGCCTGTCATGATGCTTTCAATTACAGTGATGATGTACTACTATTTGGGGCCACTTGAATGGAGCATGATAGAGCCCTTACACAAGTGTGCTGTCCACTAACTGATGCAAGTCTTACCTGAATTCTGAAAAGTGCAAATTTCACAAAATAAAACTAAAATTATTTGGGCACATTTTCTTGGAAGGGGGAATGGCTCCAGATCCTGCCACAGTTCAGGCTTTGTCATCTATCTCCCATCCACAGGATGTCACTGTGCTACGTTCTTTTCTTGGTATGGCTAGCTACTGTTCTAGGTACATCCATGACTTTCCCACTTTGAATGCCCCATTGAGAGAGTTGATGAAAAGGAATGTTTCATTTCAGTGGTCATAGGAGTGTCATCAAAATTTCAAGACGATTAAGCATGTAATTGAAACTGCTCCTGAGATGGCTTACTTTGATCCGAAATTGCATACAGAGATTGTTGTGAATGTCAGCCCAGTGGGTTTGGGCATGATTCTTACCCAACATAGTGGACATGCAAATGCACAAAGGTGTATTGTAGGTTATGCTAGCCAAAGCTTGTCACAGACTGAATGAGCTTACTTGCAACTTGAGAGAGGAAGCCTAGCTGTTGTGTGGACTTGAAAACACGTTCATGTGTTTCTGTATGGGACACATTTTACACTTTTTACTGATCACCAAGCATTGCTTACAATCTGACAATCAATTGGCCAAGATGTCCCATCACATTAAGAGGTGGGGGCTGAGGCTGCAAGATATGACTACATCATTGTGTACCAGCAGGGAAAAGATCAAAACCCTGCTGAGTACTTTTCTCAAGTGCTCATGCAGTGCCAACGTAACACTTTAAAAATGGCCAAGACTTTATTGTGTGATCCAGCACTCCTGCATGTTTCAGTGGAGCCAATAACTACTGCTACCAATGCAGACAGGAATATGCTCATCCTCAAAGACATTATTATTCACCAATCCTGGAGAACACATGCTCGACCTCTTGATGATGACAGTGAATATCAGAAATTCAAGAATGTGCTTGATGAACTGTCCATTTCACAAGAAGGGATTATCTTGAGAGGGTCGAGAATTGTCATTCCTGAAAGTCTATGACAGCAAGTCATTGAAGTGGCACATGAGGGACATTGTGGAATTGTTGCCACAAAGCGAGTCCTCTGAGACCACGTTTTGCTCCCACATCTTCATGAGCGAGTTGAGAGAGAGCTCCAGGATTCTCATTTGTGTAATTGTTTATCTCCTAAAATAACACAGCATCATTTGAACTTGTCAGATTTTCCAAGACACGTATGGGAGACAATTGCAGTTTACTTATTTGGCCCCCTTGAAAATAGCTTTTACCTCATGGTAAATATAGATGAGTACTCCCGGTTTCCTCTGGTGGAAGACGTTTCATCAATCACTCATGATAAAGTAATTGAAAGACTAGAAGGCATATTTGCAATCTGGGATGTACCGTCCAATCTAAAATCTGACAATGGCCAACCATTCAATGGTCGAGACTTTCTTACTCATTTGAATATCAAGCATCAGAAAAGCCCACCTTTATGGCTACAGACTAATGATGTGCTGAATGTTTTATGAGCACTCTTAAAAAGGCTGTCCAGCGTGCTGTGCTATAGGGACTTGAGCTAAAGTACGTTCTTCATTCTATTCTGCCTACCAATCTACCCCCATTCTACAACCGGCATAAGCCCAGCCACTCTGATATTTGGGAGAGCCAGGGGTACCAACCTGTTCCAGTGGGCCACTAAAAGAGCAATTGATGCTCAGAAAGGTTGACTAACTGATTCATCTCACAAGTCCAGAATGAAGTCTTATGCAAACAAGCGGCGATGTGCTCGGGACATTATCTTTCAAAAAGGAGACTGTATCCTTGTCAAGCCGAGGCGGAAATGCAAATCTGATACTCCATTCGATGCCTATCCATTGCAAGTTGTGACTAGTATGGGACACAGGGTGACTGCTCACCTTCCTGAAAAGTCCATTATGAGGGATTCCTCACACTTAGAGCACCTGCCTCAGAGTTTGTCGGTTCCAGACATCTGGAGTGAGACTCTGTCAACAGAGGACCAGGAGAGGCCCAGGACTGACTCAGTGGCTTGTTCACCAGTGCCTGCGGTGGCTGTTTATTCTGTGTCTCCGCAGCCTCACACAACGAGATCTGGAAGAGTAGTTTGAGTGCCTAAATGACTCATTGAGGAACTTTGATGTATATGTGTTTTGTTTGTGTCTTTTTATTTAACAAAGGGGGAGATGTAGTGTCCTGTGTATTATAGAGTGCAGGACCTTTATGTTTCATAATGGACTACGTACTCTAGTGACACAAGTGTTTGGGTGTGGCAGGAGCCACCCCATGCATTTATTTAAAAAATAAAGCCCCAGGGAGGTGGCGGTCCCTTTGGCTGCAGTGGGCCCGCGTGGCCCCCCACATTTAATGAACATAGCTCCAGGAAGGTGGCGGTCCCTGGGGCTGCATGGGGGGGCAGGAGCCCCCCACACATTTATTTAAAAAATAAATCTCCGAGGAGGTGGTGGTCCCCAGGGCTGCTGGGGGCCCACGTGGCCCCCGCATTTAATGAACATAGCTCCAGGGAGGTGGCAGTCCCCGGGCTGCAGGGGCCCGCATGGGCCCCCGCTTGTAATTTGATGATGCCCCCAGGACCTGGCCCACTTGGGGTCCAAATTAAACAAAGGAGCTTGCGCTTCATTTTTTAAAGGTTTTCTGCCAGATTCGCAGATCCAACGGGAAACCTGCAGAACATTTTTTTTTAATGCTTTTGTGAGCCCTGGGGGTCCCTGTGGCACCCCCTGAGCAGGCCTAGGGGGTCAGGGTGTTTCTACCCTGACCTTTTTTCTTGTGGCGACGGTTTGGGTATTCACTGTACCAGCATTAGACATGAGGATGGGTTAAAAGTGGTGCGCCATTTTTTGAATTCCAGACCTATACAGTACCATGAGCACAATGAAATGTTATTGAGCATGATCTCTTGGTGCCTAAAAAGCAATATTTTTCTGTTTCACAATGATTTCTATAGACAGATGCAGAGGACAGCGATTGGCACCTGCTTTGCCCCCAGCTATGCAAATTTGCTCATAGGCTGGTGGGAGGAGCAGGTGTTGCGAAGTTCTGAATTGGAAGAATGGTCCCCACACATTATAATGTGGCTCAGGTACATTGATGATCTGTCTTTGTTATGGAAAGGAGATTTGGAATCTGTAGAGAGGTTTGTAAACATAATTAACAACAATTATCTAATCTGTCATTCACAAGCCATATAAGCAATACCAACATTGAATTTCTAGATGTCAGATTAGAAGTAATTGGCTCTTATCTAACATCTTCAGTGTATAGGAAACCAACCATAGGCAACACCACCCTCCATGCGAGTAGCTCACATCCTATTCCTTTGAAGAATAGTATACCTTACGGGGAAAGGCTTAGAGCCAAGAGAATTTGCAGCTCTCAGTCTATTTATGAAAAAGCAGAAGCAGAAATGAGCACAAGACTTAAAAAGAGGGGATACAGTGAAAGAACATTGGAAGAGGCCAGGAGGAAAGTAGCCAATGCAAAACACACAAGATGATGGACGGAATGCTGCACATTGGCAAACATTCACCCCCAGTCACAGATCTGGGTTTAATCCATCGTTATTTTGCTTCACCACGCCACCCCAGTTCAGACATAGCCATATGCAAATCAGTCTTGACCCTGTGCCTCATGGGAACAGTCCAGACCGAACTGCCAAGCCATGTCTTCCCTGGACCGGAATCAAGCATCCTAGGACCGGTTTCAGGCTATCAGCCTTCATCAGCCAGGATAGCTTGACTCCAGTGGCGTAGTGAGCACGGGACCCACGTCTGGGCATACCCTTCCCACTCAGGGCAAAATGCAAAATACACAAGATGATGGACGGAATGCTGCACATTGGCAAACATTCACCCCCAGTCACAGATCTTGGTTTAATCCATCGTTATTTTGCTTCACCACGCCACCCCAGTTCAGACATAGCCATATGCAAATCAGTCTTGACCCTGTGCCTCATGGGAACAGTCCAGACCGAACTGCCAAGCCATGTCTTCCCTGGACCGGAATCAAGCATCCTAGGACCGGTTTCAGGCTATCAGCCTTCATCAGCCAGGATAGCTTGACTCCGTGGCATAGTGAGCATGGGACCCACGTCTGGGCATACCCTTCCCACTTAGGGCGAAATGCAAAACACACAAGATGATGGACGGAATGCTGCACATTGGCAAACATTCACCCCCAGTCACAGATCTGGGTTTAATCCATCGTTATTTTGCTTCACCACGCCACCCCAGTTCAGACATAGCCATATGCAAATCAGTTTTGACCCTGTGCCTCATGGGAACAGTCCAGATCGAACTGCCAAGCCATGTCTTCCCTGGACCGGAATCAAGCATCCTAGGACCGGTTTCAGGCTATCAGCCTTCATCAGCCAGGATAGCTTGACTCCAGTGGCGTAGTGAGCACGGGACCCACGTCTGGGCATACCCTTCCCACTTAGGGCGAAATGCAAAACACACAAGATGATGGACGGAATGCTGCACATTGGCAAACATTCACCCCCAGTCACAGATCTGGGTTTAATCCATCGTTATTTTGCTTCACCACGCCACCCCAGTTCAGACATAGCCATATGCAAATCAGTCTTGACCCTGTGCCTCATGGGAACAGTCCAGACCGAACTGCCAAGCCATGTCTTCCCTGGACCGGAATCAAGCATCCTAGGACCGGTTTCAGGCTATCAGCCTTCATCAGCCAGGATAGCTTGACTCCAGTGGCGTAGTGAGCACGGGACCCACGTCTGGGCATACCCTTCCCACTTAGGGCGAAATGCAAAACACACAAGATGATGGACGGAATGCTGCACATTGGCAAACATTCACCCCCAGTCACAGATCTGGGTTTAATCCATCGTTATTTTGCTTCACCACGCCACCCCCGTTCAGACATAGCCATATGCAAATCAGTCTTGACCCTGTGCCTCATGGGAACAGTCCAGACCGAACTGCCAAGCCATGTCTTCCCTGGACCGGAATCAAGCATCCTAGGACCGGTTTCAGGCTATCAGCCTTCATCAGCCAGGATAGCTTGACTCCAGTGGCGTAGTGAGCACGGGACCCACGTCTGGGCATACCCTTCCCACTTAGGGCGAAATGCAAAACACTGAAGATGATGGACGGAATGCTGCACATTGGCAAACATTCACCCCCATTCACAGATCTGGGTTTAATCCATCATTATTTTGCGTCACCACGCCACCCCAGTTCAGACATAGCCATATGCAAATCAGTCTTGACCCTGTGCCTCATGGGAACAGTCCAGACCGAACTGCCAAGCCATGTCTTCCCTGGACCGGAATCAAGCATCCTAGGACCGGTTTCAGGCTATCAGCCTTCATCAGCCAGGATAGCTTGACTCCAGTGGCGTAGTGAGCACGGGACCCACGTCTGGGCATACCCTTCCCACTTAGGGCGAAATGCAAAACACACAAGATGATGGACGGAATGCTGCACATTGGCAACCATTCACCCCCAGTCACAGATCTGGGTTTAATCCATCGTTATTTTGCTTCACCACGCCACCCCCGTTCAGACATAGCCATATGCAAATCAGTCTTGACCCTGTGCCTCATGGGAACAGTCCAGACCGAACTGCCAAGCCATGTCTTCCCTGGACCGGAATCAAGCATCCTAGGACCGGTTTCAGGCTATCAGCCTTCATCAGCCAGGATAGCTTGACTCCAGTGGCGTAGTGAGCACGGGACCCACGTCTGGGCATACCCTTCCCACTTAGGGCGAAATGCAAAACACACAAGATGATGGACGGAATGCTGCACATTGGCAAACATTCACCAACAGATCAGAATCACTATTTAAGAAACAGGCTATCATTTCACAACAAGATAATGAGTGTAGATACATTACAACTTACAACAACCAGCATAAAAAGCTGAGGCTAGCCTTGAACAAACACTGGTATCTTATTAAACGCGATCCAGTGATAGGGACAGAAATCAAGTCGAGACCTTCAATAACCTGTCGAAAATCACACTCAATGAGTAGCACACTTAAGACAGAGATAAGCACTGTCAGCAATTGGCTAAAACCAAGTAATGGTTTTAAAAAATGTACAAAATGTAAAGCCTGCCAGTATGGCAAAAACATCACTGAATGCAGAACAGATTTGGGGGAACGGATATTGATTAACAAAACACTAAACTGTAAATCAGACTATGTAGTTTATCTGCTGAAATGCCCGTGCCCCAAAAAATACATAGGCAGTACAAAATTACAAGCCCACAAACGTATTTTACAACATATACGTGCAGTGAGGAATGCAAATGAAACTTACTCTGTGGCAAGGCATTTTAAGGATTATCATAACAGCAATCCCAGTGCTTCGACATATAGTATCCTAGATCAAGTGCAGAAATCTGCCTGAGGGGGTGACAGGGAAAGAGCGCTGAGACGACTTGAGTGTAGGTACATTTTGAAAATGGGTACAAAGAACCAACGGGATTGAGCGTGTATGAGAAGATGTTTACTTTCCTGTAAAAATAATTTTTATTACATGCCCTTTTCTCCCTTTTCTTTATCTTTCTTCTTTTGTATTTTGTAATTGCTTTTAAGTATGTACAGCTTCCTTTCATGTTCATGCAGTGTATAATTGTGAATTTATTTTTGTTTATTTACAGGTTGTTCATAGAAGACACCTATATAAGAAAGCAGAAGAGTTAAGATATCTTCCAAATTTATTTAAATGCTGCCTAAGCCCAATGGGGCGAAATTTTGTTTTGTTTAAATAGGTTGTCCTCCTGCATTATTATTAATAATTGTGGAAATTTTCTCACATAGTAATGGCCCAATGGGGCAATATAGCGGAATAGCATTTAATTCACTTAATGCATTCATGGCAAAGAATGGCTATGATTGATGTCCACAACATTATTAGCATTGTTTCTAAATGTGGTATTCAGCTAAATGAGACGTAACCATTGTTTTTGTATCAGTTTTTGTTGCCTCGTTCAGTTTATTAATCTTTCATTACAGATGCCTTAGAATATTTAGCGATATAATGTAGTGTTGCATATTGTAAAATGGCAGCTATGGATATTTCTGTTAATGTTGAGGTAAAGTCCATTTTTTATGACAATTACTGCATGCTTCTTAAAATGGTGGCTGACGCGATTGTGTAGTGTCGTGAATAAGGCTCAGCAGGAGCCGAAACGCATAGACGTTTGTGTCTATCAAAGAATAAAAATCTTTTATCAGCACTACGAGGAGTGCCGTCTCTGTGTGGAGAGAAAGCGTGGAGATTTATTTTCATATATTCTCCCGGGCGCGGACGAACAATGAGCACCCGTGGCGTCTGGATGCACGCCGCAAACGCACCCGTTGGAGAAATATATATATATATATATATATATATATATATATATATATATATATATATATACATATATGTATGCTTTGTAGCCAGTTCAAGAACAGAAGAAGGAGACAGTGAACAACCATCTGGGGATGATGTAGACAGCTGCTGCTAGGTAGTTATAATTAGGACCAAAGTTCCCATAGGAAAAGCATTTTTTGTTCAGCGAATAACTTTGGCGCTGCTTGAAGAATCTTCACAAACTTTTCAAAAACTTTCCTTTTTTGGTTCAGCTGCTGCATTGAAAGTTTCAGGGTGATCCGTCAAGTTGGGACCGAGAAACAAAGGGGGCCACAAAACGCGTTTTCTGCATGCTATATCTATGGGGATTTTTCATTTTTTGAACACGACTACAGCCCGAACCGCTGAACGCAAGTACGTCAAATTTGGCAAGGACCCCACCAGCAGATAAAAGCATTTTTTTTAAAAATTTGCCGCAATCGCGGCTGGATCCGCAGATTCACAGCAAAATGTTTAAAAAAGAGCACAGTCTCCCGCACATCGTTTGAAAGAAGCCCCCGGGTGGGCAGAATCTCGGGGGCATGTTTATAAAAATATGTGGGGTTGCCCCAGGGACCACCACCTCCTTAGGGCTGTGTCATAAATTAGTGCTGGGGAGGCTCGTATGGCCTCCCCCGCAGCCCCAAGGGCTGCTACCTCCCTGGGCTTTATATATTATTGAACATGGGGGGCCGCACGGATCCCGCCCAGCCCCAGGGGCCACCACCTCCCTGGGGCTTTACATTTAAATAATGTAGGGGTCGAGCAGCCCCCCTGCAGCCCCGGGCAAAAATACCTACCCGGGGCACTCATTGAAATATATGCAGGGGTTGCCCAGCCTCAGGGACTGCCATCTCCCAGAGGCTAAAAGTAATATTAATAGGGGGCTCTGGACCCCCCACAGCCCTCGGGATTGCCACCTCCCCGGGGCTAAATAAGAACATAATGCGGGGACACACACCCCCCCACAGCCCCTGGGACAGCAACCTCCCCATGGCTAAATAAGAAAATAATGTGGTGGGCACGTGCCCCCCTGCATTCCCGGGCACCGCCACCTCCTGGGGGCTCAAATAATATGTATGCAGGGGTCTGTTGTGTCCCCCTGGCCCCAGGGACCACCACCTCTCAGGGCAAATCAGAAGGGGGCACGTGGCCCCCCTCCTGGAACCCTAGATGGCCCTGGGGACCACCACCCTCCAGAGCCGGCTCCAGAAATGTCCCAGGGCGACCCTTGACCTTGCCAGGTAGGTCGCTCCCCCACCACACAGCTCCGCCTGTGTTGTCCGCCCGCTGCTGCTGCTGGTAAGATCGCCCTTCCGCCTGTGGCCTCGGTGCCCGTATTTCTTTGCTTGTCTCCCCATTTTCCTTTCTGTGCCCCTCGCTGCCCCATTTGCGTTGTGCCTGTATTTTTGTCTGTTTTCTCCCCCATTTCCCTTTCTGTGCCCCTCGCTGCCCCATTTGCGTTGTGCCTGTATTTTTGTCTGTTTTCTCCCCCCATTTTCCTTTCTGTGCCCCTCGCTGCCCCATTTGCGTTGTGCCTGTATTTTTGTCTGTTTTCTCCCCCATTTTCCTTTCTGTGCCCCTCGCTGCCCCATTTGCATTGTGCCTGTATTTTTGTCTGTTTTCTCTCCCCATTTTCCTTTCTGTGCCCCTCGCTGCCCCATTTGCGTTGTGCCTGTATTTTTGTCTGTTTTCTCCCCCATTTTCCTTTCTGTGCCCCTCGCTGCCCCATTTGCGTTGTGCCTGTATTTTTGTCTGTTTTCTCCCCCATTTTCCTTTCTGTGCCCCTCGCTGCCCCATTTGCGTTGTGCCTGTATTTTTGTCTGTTTTCTCCCCCATTTTCCTTTCTGTGCCCATCGCTGCCCCATTTGCGTTGTGCCTGTATTTTTGTCTGTTTTCTCCCCCATTTTCCTTTCTGTGCCCCTCGCTGCCCCATTTGCGTTGTGCCTGTATTTTTGTCTGTTTTCTCCCCCATTTTCCTTTCTGTGCCCCTCGCTGCCCCATTTGCGTTGTGCCTGTATTTTTGTCTGTTTTCTCCCCCATTTTCCTTTCTGTGCCCCTCGCTGCCCCATTTGCGTTGTGCCTGTATTTTTGTCTGTTTTCTCCCCCATTTTCCTTTCTGTGCCCCTCGCTGCCCCATTTGCGTTGTGCCTGTATTTTTGTCTGTTTTCTCTCCCCATTTTCCTTTTGTGCCCCCGCTGCCTCTCGCCATTCCCGCCGCTGCGTCCTGCGGCCCCGCCCCCTGACTGCCCATTCGCTGCCCCTGCCTCCCGCCTCCCAGCTGCTCCTCCCTCCCACCTCCCCATAAATGGCGGCCGCTGCGCAGCGGGCGTGCCGCTGGCGCGCCGAAGGCGCGCCTAAGGCAAGCCCGTCTGCGCCCGTCCGCGCCTGGACCGCGCCCAGTGCCAAACCCCCTGGCCCCCGCAGCAGCCAACCCACCCACCGGACTTACGACACCGCCACCCTCAACGCACTCAACACCGGCCGTATCCCCGGCTGCCACCGTGCCACCCCAGGTCGCACCCACGGACCCTTCGCCTGCCAATCCTGCAAGTTCTCCTGCCGCCGGACCTGCACCGCACCCGCCAAGCCAAGCACCAGCAGCAACCACCTGAAGTGCATCCTGCTCAACACCCGCTCCATCCACAGACACGCCGTGGAACTCTGGAACCTGCTCGACTCCACATCACCAGACGTCGCTTTCCTCACGGAAACATGGATGAACGCCTCCTCAGCGCCCGACATCGCCATCGCCATCCCGGACGGATACAAGATCACCCGAAGGGACCGCGCCAACCAGACCGGAGGAGGCATCGCCATCGTCCACAAGAACACCATCCGCATCACGACCAACTCCGACGACACCTTCACAGCCGGCGAACACCTGCACTTCCAGATACACACCGACCCCAAGACCACCCTCAGAGGCACCCTCATCTACAGACCCCCAGGACCACGCACACAATTCAGCGAAGACATCGCCGACCTCATCAGCCCGCACGCCCTCCCCTCGGCTGACTACATCCTCCTTGGGGACCTCAACTTCCACCACCCTGCTGGACAACCTCGCCAACCTCGGACTCAAGCAACTGGTGACCACCCCCACACACCACGCCGGCCACACACTTGACCCCGTCTTCTCCTCCAGTAAGGACATCTCCTTCAGCCACACCACCGGACTCCACTGGACAGACCACAGCTGCGTCCACTTCAGCTTCAGCAGGACCACCACGCACCACCACACGCAACAGTTTCCGCGCAGAAGCTGGAACAAGATCACCACCGACCAACTCACCACATCCCTGAGCCAGAACCCTCCCGCCAGCTCAACGAACCCCAACCAAGCCGCCAGCAACCTCACAAGATGGATCACCAACTGCCCAGACGACCTCGCCCCATTGAAGACCCCCCAGTCAGACACGGCAACAAGAAAGCATCCTGGTTCACCGACGAACTCAAGAAATCCAAGAAGAACTGCCGGGCCCTCGAGAAAGCATGGCGCAGAGACCCGACTGCAGACAACATGACCACCCTCAAGCACGCCACCCGAAAACACCACCAGCTGATCCACTCCACCAAGAAAACCGCATTCAAGGAACGACTGGACAACAACGGCCACAACAGCAAGGAACTCTTCATCATCGTCAAAGAGCTCTCGAACCCCAGCGCCGGAAACAACGACATCACTCCCTCGCAAGACCTCTGCAACTCGCTCGCCTCGTTCTTCCACAGCAAGATCGCAGACATACACAACAGTTTCAGCACACAGCCGACGTACCCTACGACCGTTCCAACGTCCCCCACCTCCACCCTCCGAGCCTGGACCCCGATCAACACCGAAGACACTATCCGCACGATGAACTCCATCCACTCCGGATCACCTACCGACCCCTGCCCTCACCACGTCTTCAACAAGGCCGACGCCGTCATCGCACCCCACCTCCGGGACATCATCAACACCTCCTTCGACACCGCCACCTTCCCAGAGAGCTGGAAGCACGCCGAACTCAGCGCCCTACTGAAGAAACCGTCAGCGGACCCCACCGACCTCAAAAACTACCGCCCCATCTCGCTCCTTCCTTTTCCTGCCAAAGTCATCGAGAAGACCGTCAACAGACAACTGGCCGCCTTCCTCGAGACGAATGGATCCCTCGACCACTCGCAGTCCGGCTTCCGGGCCAACCACAGCACCGAGACCGCCCTCATCGCAGCCACCAACGACATCCGAGCCCTGCTCGACAACCGGGAAACAGCGGCCCTCATCCTCCTGGACCTCTCCGCAGCGTTCGACACAGTCTGCCACCGCACCCTAGTGCAACGCCTGAACAACGTCGGAATCCAAGAGAAGGCACTGGAGTGGATCATCTCCTTCCTCGCCGGAAGAACCCAGAGAGTCCGCCTCCCCCGTTCAGTTCCGAGGCCACCGAAGTCATCTGCGGCGTACCACAAGGATCATCACTCAGCCCCACCCTCTTCAACGTCTACATGAGCCCCCTCGCAGCCATTGCACGCCAACACAACCTCAACATCATCTCCTACGCCGACGACACCCAGCTGATCCTCTCCCTCACCAACGACCCCACAACCGCCAGAACCAACCTACATGAAGGGATGAAGGACGTAGCCGAGTGGATGAGGAACAGCCGCCTGAAACTGAACTCAGATAAGATGGAAGTCCTCATCCTAGGATCATCACCCTCCGCCTGGGACGACTCCTGGTGGCCCCCTGCCCTGGGCAACGCACCCAAACCAACGGACCACGCACGCAACCTGGGCTTCATCCTGGACTCCTCCCTCTCAATGACCCGACAAGTCAACGCCGTCTCCTCGTCTTGCTTCAACATCCTACGCATGCTGCGCAAGATCTTCCGGTGGATCCCCACCGAAACCAGGAAGACGGTCACCCAGGCCCTCGTCACCAGCCGACTGGACTACGGCAACTCCCTCTACGCCGGAACCACAGCCAAACTTCATAAAAGACTCCAACGCATCCAGAACGCTGCAGCTCGACTCATCCTGGACATCCCCGACACAGCCACATCGCCAGACACCTGAGAGACCTGCACTGGCTCCCCGTCAGCAAGAGAATCACGTTCCGACTCCTCACCCACGCACACAAAGCCCTCCACAACCAAGGCCCCAGATACCTCAACGACCGTCTGACCTTCTACACTCCCACCCGCCAGCTACGATCGACCAACCACGCCCTCGCCGCCGTCCCCCGCATCCGAAGAGCCACAACGGGAGGAAGATCCTTCTCCTACCTGGCTGCCAAGACGTGGAACTCCCTACCCATCCACCTCCGCCTTACCCAAGACCACCTCTCCTTCAGGAAGCAACTCAAGACCTGGCTGTTCGAACAGTAGCGGACCCCCCTCCCCCAAGCGCCTTGAGACCCTCCGGGTGAGTAGCGCGCTATACAAATGATTGATTGATTGATTGATTGATTGATTGATCCCTGGAACACTGCAGTTTGCTATGGCTTGGTGGGAGCACCATTCATGCCAAGCCATAGTAAGCTGTGCTCTGTTTCTAGTAAGCAAGAGCAGAAAATGATCTCGCTTACTAGACACAAAAAGAACAATTGATGTACATAATGTTGAACAATGTCAAACATTCATCCCAGTACAGAGATCTGGGACTAAATCCATTGTTTTTCCCTCCCCAAGCCATTCCAGTTTAAACCCAGCCATATGCAAATCAGTCTTGACCCTGCTTCCCATGGGAACAGTCCAGCCCGAACGATCAGGCCCTCCCTGGAATGGAAACAAGCATCCTGAGACCGGTTTCAGTGTTTCACCCCTCATCAGCCAGGCTAGCTTGACTCCAGTGGCATTGTGAGCACTGGACCCACGTCTGGGCGTACCCATCCCACTTGGGGTGACAAATGCAAAAAGAACAATTGTGTTGGAGGGAGGGCGGGAATTGAACCCGGAATAGGGAGTTCTTAAATGCTGACACGGAGCGCCACCATCTTGACGGGTGAGCGCTCTAGTTGTTCCGCTCTGAGTAATATAAGGCGGGGCGCTGCACGGATGCGCAGCGGACGTGCGCAGCGGGCATGCCGAAGGCGCACCTAAGGCAAGTCCGTCTGCGCCCATCTGCGCCCGTCAGCATCCCAGAGGCGGCCATGCTGCCGGTTTTCCTCCTGACCAAGAGAAACACTTAACTTATAGCAGAGAAAGGTTACTTGACAACGGGTGAGCGCTCTAGTTGTTCCGCTCTGAATAATATAAGGCAGGGTGCTGCGCGGACGCAGTTGGCCTCACATTAGCTCTGTTACTTGGCTGTTGCTCGGTCTCCCGCTCGGGTGACCTGTTACTTTGCACCTTAATAACGATTTTAAACTTGCATTTATCTTTGCTGCTATTTTTACATTGTGCTAATCGTTGCTATCATTTTAAACTTGCACTTATCTTTGCTGCTATTTTTACATTGTGCTAATCGTTGCTGCTATCATTTTAAACTTGCACTTATCTTTGCTGCTATTTTTACATTGTGCTAATCGTTGCTGCTATCATTTTTAACATTACGACACCACTTGTATCCTGAATCTGATTGTGTTGGAGGGAGGGCGGGAATTGAACCCGGAATAGGGAGTTCTTAAATGCTGTCACGGAGTGCCACCATCTTGACGGGTGACCGCTCTAGTTGTTCCGCTCTGAGTAATATAAGGCGGGGCGCTGCACGGACACGCAGCGGACGTGCGCAGCGGGCATGCCGAAGGCGCACCTAAGGCAAGTCCGTCTGCGCCCGTCTGCGACCGTCAGCGTCCCAGAGGCGGCCATGCTGCCAGTTTTCCTCCTGACCAAGAGAAACACTTAACTTATAGCAGAGAAAGGTTACTTGACATCGGCAAGAATGCGAGCTGCCTTCTCCGCTCTGCCTCGAATTCTGATGGCTCTATCCCTACGTGCACAAACTGCAACTGAGCGGCCTCCAACTCCAACGGTGAGATTAATTCTGGGAGGGAGGTTAAGAGTGCCATGGCTCTTCGAATAGGCACTCGGTCTAGGAATGATGGTTATCTAAAGGCATTTCTACTCAATACCTGCTCCTTAAAAAAAAAAAACATGAACTGTATGTTTTCGACCTGCTGCAAGAATCCAATCCTGATATAATGTTTCTAACAGAAACATGGCTCACTGAGGCCTCAAACCCTACTATTGCGAGCACTATTCCCTCTGTATATCAGATCCTAAGGAGAGATCGTGCAGTGGGTAAGGGTGGTGGAGTCGCGATTATTTTTAAAAAGGACATGTCCTGTACCATAGTTCCTATAGGAGAGTTAGATGGGGCAGAATGCCTTGGATTTCATTTTGTACTATATGCACACGAATCCCTGGTGGGAGCCTTAATCTATAGACCCCCTGGCCCTGCCGGGAAGTTTCTTGAGTCCATTAGTGACTCAATTTCACCCCTAGTTTCCAAATACAAGCACTTCCTGGTATTGATTGCCAGACCGATAATCATGTAATCATGGAATGGGCACCACAAGAAAGGCAATTAAATACATAGTTTAAGTCAAGTGGCTTATTCCAAAAATGTAGTGCCACAGCACATTCAATTCAAATTAGAACCATAAACAAATATTCATATTGCCATTGTGCACCCTACATGATTTCAATTGCAACAAACATAAATGCCAAGTGGCACACTTCATTTCACTAGTCAACACCCCAAAAATCTGATAGAAAGTATACCATTTGGTGAATTGTGCTGTTTCCTGCCGTTACCTTCCGATGTACTAAGGTATTTATTTTTCTTTCCTGTACCTTGGGATGTATGTCCAAAAATGTGATCTCATGGTGACAGTGAATTTCAAATTGTATGGGTTCTGGATGCATATTTGCATGCTTTTTCTCTAGTCCCTGTCCATAATAGAAATAAGTAGTCGATATATTGAGTCCAAATTAAGATGTTTTTCGAGAAATTCTTAATTGTCTTCCGCTCTATATATATATATCGAGATAGCAATCATATCTGACATTGTGTTAGTCCCTGACGCTGCTATTGTTTGAGCGTGCGTTCTGAAGCACCACAATGTGGAGACGGATTGGTATTGCGAAACTGATCGACTCAGAACAACCATTACCTATACTTTTCCCTTACACTTTAAGGTGTCTACTTACATTGCCCTGATGAAGACTCTGTTTAAAGTTTAATCTTTGGGGTCAAAATGTCAACACGTATCTGTTGACTTTATTATATGAAGTGCCATTTGTGGGGCCCTGGGCACAGGGCTTCATCTTTTTTGAATTTGTGCAACTATAAGTCAACTGTATATGTTCTTTGTTTCACAGCGCACTTATTGCTCACTGTATTTCTCACTAGTCACTATACTGCACCATCCACCAAGAGCCCCTACATTTCATGATTCGTAATGTTGTGTGAAGAATTTGAACAACTGTATTATACACATTGTATATATCCAAAATCTGCACAGGATTGTGCAGAGCAGGATACATGGGTATCCATTGAATTGGTGGCCTATTCCAAATAAACCTTATGACCACGAGCACCTCTTTTGCCTAGGAAGCACAGTCTCAAGCTTCCCACAAGGGAACTATTGTTTTTGTTAACTTTCTAAATGTAGCATTTTTGGAGTTGTGACTTAAAACCCAATTTTACATTTAAAAGGATTTTAAATTACAGTACTTTTGAGACCCAATATGACATTTCTACTTGTTCCCAATTAACAGTTAGCACTTATTTAATGTAATAAGGTACCACCTATGAGAGAGGTGGGCCTCACAACAGTGAAAAAACAATTGAGTAGTTTTTCACTACCAGGACAATTAAAACATTAAAAGTACATGTCCAACTTTTTAATACAATGCACCATGCCACGTTGGCCGTTTAAGGCCTACCCTAGGGGTTACATATATGTATTAAAAAGGGAGGTTTAGGCCTAGCAAAAGTTTTTTTTTGCCAGGTCGAATTGGCAGTTTGAAACTACACACAGGCTGCAACAACAGACCAGAGAAATGTTTAACAGGGCTACTTAAGTGGGAGGCGCAATAATTGCTGCAGGCCCACTAGTAGCATTTAATTTTACAGGCACATTTTGTAACACTTTACTAGTGACTTATATATAAATTAAATGTACCAATTGGGTGTAAGCCAATTTTACCATACTTAGAAGAGAGAGCATAAGGACTTTAGCAGTGGTTAGCAGTAGTAAAGTGCACAAAGTCCTAATGGCAACAAAAACAAAATTCAGAAAACAGGAGAGGTGAAGATAAAATGTTTAAGGGTGACCCTGCAGAGAGGGCTAAGTCCAACAGAGGCAGACCATATAGTCCCTTTAATTATCAACAACAAAAGTAACTGCAAGGTTTGCCTCCTCCTCAAGGCATTCTTCTTCCTCTTGAGTGGTGTGGACTGCATCATAGAGGCTGTAGCAGGCCTCTAGCACTGAACACAGTCCAAAGAAAAAAGGGCAAAGCCTAGGGTAGAGGATTATTTATGTGTGTGCAGGGTTAATGTTGACTATACTTTTCTATTCTGAGTTTCTCATTGTGGAGGTTGATATCCCAGCCGTGGAGATCTAAAACTGGTGAAATCGTTTCTTGCAGAGATAATTGCTGATATAGAAAGGAAACTATGCTTTTAAGACATCTTCACAGATAGATTTTCGTATGTGCATCGGTCCTCACATTGTTAAGATGCCATCACCCTCCAGGATAGTCTGGCAGTGAAAAAACATATGTGACTAAATGATAAGAGTGAAGTCAGGTGATACATCAAACGGAAACTGTCCTAAAATATAACAAGCATTGGCATAGCCAATAGGTCTCGCCTTTGGGACCTTATAAGTGTTTAGCCATGCAACACTTGATGTTGTTGCACCAAGGATATTGTGCTGGATAACTAAACACTTATAAGGTCCCAAAGGCGAGACCTATTGGCTATGCCAATGCTTGTTTTCATTTCCAGTGCAAAGCACCAACAGAACTTTCCCAGTGAAAACACTGCGGTTAAGTCGCATGCTGCAGAGATCTATATGTAGCCAACAGGTTTCATTGCATTATAGTGGTAAGTTAACACTGATGATTAATGAACCTACTGGAGAGATATGCATGCCATCTCTGGTCTCAGGTTTGAAGCATTATCAAATAGTACTGAGTATTAATATGCCTGCTTCAGATCAAAGCGATACAAAAGGGGATGATGGACGGAACGTTTGAGCCAATCAAACACTCACCCCCAGTCAACTGATCTGGGTTTAATCCATCATCATTCTTTAGCTCACTCCACCACCCCAGTTCAGACATGGCCATATGCAAATCAGTCTGACCCTGTGCCTCATGGGAACAGTCCAGCCCGAACTGCCAAGCCATGTCTTCCCTGGACCGGAAACAAGCATCCTAGGACCGGTTTCTGGCATTTCAGCCGTCATCAGCCAGGCTTGCTTGAATCCAGTGGCAAAGTGAGCAAGGGACCCACGTCTGGGCATACCCCCGCCAACTTAGGGCGACCAAGCGATACAAAAGGGGATGATGGACGGAGCGTTTGAGCCAATCAAACACTCACCCCCAGTCAACTGATCTGGGTTTAATCCATCATCATTCTTTAGCTCACTCCACCACCCCAGTTCAGACATGGCCATATGCAAATCAGTCTGACCCTGTGCCTCATGGGAACAGTCCAGCCCGAACTGCCAAGCCATGTCTTCCCTGGACCGGAAACAAGCATCCTAGGACCGGTTTCTGGCATTTCAGCCGTCATCAGCCAGGCTTGCTTGAATCCAGTGGCAAAGTGAGCAAGGGACCCACGTCTGGGCATACCCCCGCCAACTTAGGGCGACCAAGCGATACAAAAGGGGATGATGGACGGAACGTTTGAGCCAATCAAACACTCACCCCCAGTCAACTGATCTGGGTTTAATCCATCATCATTCTTTAGCTCACTCCACCACCCCAGTTCAGACATGGCCATATGCAAATCAGTCTGACCCTGTGCCTCATGGGAACAGTCCAGCCCGAACTGCCAAGCCATGTCTTCCCTGGACCGGAAACAAGCATCCTAGGACGGGTTTCTGGCATTTCAGCCGTCATCAGCCAGGCTTGCTTGAATCCAGTGGCAAAGTGAGCAAGGGACCCACGTCTGGGCATACCCCCGCCAACTTAGGGCGACCAAAGCGATACAAAAGGGGATGATGGACGGAACGTTTGAGCCAATCAAACACTCACCCCCAGTCAACTGATCTGGGTTTAATCCATCATCATTCTTTAGCTCACTCCACCACCCCAGTTCAGACATGGCCATATGCAAATCAATCTGACCCTGTGCCTCATGGGAACAGTCCAGCCCGAACTGCCAAGCCATGGCTTCCCTGGACTGGAAACAAGCATCCTAGGACCGGTTTCTGGCATTTCAGCCGTCATCAGCCAGGCTTGCTTGAATCCAGTGGCAAAGTGAGCAAGGGACCCACGTCTGGGCATACCCCCGCCAACTTAGCGGGGGTGAGTGTTTGATTGGCTCAAACGTTCCGTCCATCATCCTCTTTTGTATCGCTTTGTTCGCCCTAAGTTGGCGGGGGTATGCCCAGGCGTGAGTCCCTTGCTCACTTTGCCACTGGATTCAAGCAAGCCTGGCTGATGATGGCTGGAATGCCAGAAACCGGTCCTAGGATTCTTGTTTCCGGTCCAGGAAGACATGGCTTGGCAGTTCGGGCTGGACTGTTCCCATGAGCACAGGGTCAGACTGATTTGCACATGGCCATGTCTGAACTGGGGTGGTGGAGTGAGCTAAAGAATGATGATGGATTAAACCCAGATCAGTTGACTGGGAGTGAGTGTTTGATTGGCTCAAGCGTTCCGTCCATCATCCTCTTTTGTATCAGCTTGTTCAGCCTAAGTTGGCGGGGGTATGCTCAGGCGTGGGTCCCTTGCTCACTTTGCCACTGGATTCAAGCAAGCCTGGCTGATGGCGGCTGGAATGCCAGAAACCGGTCCTAGGATGCTTGTTTCCGGTCCAGGGAAGACATGGCTTGGCAGTTCGGGCTGGACTGTTCCCATGAGGCACAGGGTCAGACTGATTTGCATATGGCCATGTCTGAACTGGGGTGGTGGAGTGAGCTAAAGAATGATGATGGATTAAACCCAGATCAGTTGACTGGGGGTGAGTGTTTGATTGGCTCAAGCGTTCCGTCCATCATCCTCTTTTGTATCGCTTTGTTCGCCCTAAGTTGGCGGGGTATGCCCAGGCGTGGGTCCCTTGCTCACTTTGCCACTGGATTCAAGCAAGCCTGGCTGATGACGGCTGGAATGCCAGAAACCGGTCCTAGGATGCTTGTTTCCGGTCCAGGGAAGACATGGCTTGGCAGTTCGGGCTGGACTGTTCCCATGAGGCACAGGGTCAGACTGATTTGCATATGGCCATGTCTGAACTGGGGTGGTGGAGTGAGCTAAAGAATGATGATGGATTAAACCCAGATCAGTTGACTGGGGTGAGTGTTTGATTGGCTCAAGCGTTCCGTCCATCATCCTCTTTGTAATGCTTCAGATCAAAGGCCGCAACACACAAGTAAATGATTTTGGTTTTATGATTGCTCAGTGGGTTAATGATCTTGTTGCGGAAATCGCTCTGTTACCTACAGGTCCCAAATAAAACTTGATGAATTTGCATATTTTTTCTCATGAAATTTAATTAAATTCCATGAAAATTTGCTGAAATCACACTTTTGTAGCAAAATTTGATTTGGCTGTATTTCTTGTCACCTTTTTTACCCTACTAAGCACTTCTTGTTAAAAAGTCTTGCGCGATATCAGCAGTAGAATGGTTTGAGTACAAAATATCTCCTGGTGAGACATTTTAATAATAATAATAATCATTCCTATTTGTAAAGCGCGAACATATCACCCATAAGGGTTTCAAGGCGCTGGGGGTCATTGGGGAGATTAAGTGAGCTATTGCCCAGAGTCACATGGTGCTGAGTTGAGCTGCCGCCGGTGATCGACTTGCGAGCCCCGCGTTCCGGAGTCAGCAGCTCTGGCCCCTGCGCCACACCTTTCCCTGCTCTCTTTTCTGCTCAAACTAGTCTTCCATTGGTATCTCATAAAACTTTTGAACAAGAAGTGCATGGTGGGTAAAAAAAACATCAATGCGAAAAGGCATAATGTATAATTTCGAGAAAATTCATTAGTTTCCCACAACAAAAAGCTTAGGCAGTTCGCTGGCATAATTAAAATATCTTCCGGCCTGGCCACAAGATAAAACTGTGGTAAAATAGATTTAAGGACTAGTGTGTCCACCTCAAACAGCTTCATGTAATGTGAAAGGCACATGTTTGATTCAATCCTTGCAGCTTTTAACTCAACCTTTCGTTATTCTAAAGTTAAGAAAATGGGTTCTGTTGGATAGCACAATACACTTATTTCTATGTGCCCAAAAATTCAGTTTGCATAGTGTGCTTTATTTATGACTGTACTTAGAAACAGAGATAGATTTACCTGACATTGTCATAGAGCATGCAGAGACCTACATACACACTGGTCTGAACTAAGTTTATAGAAAAGAACACCCTTTCATATCTCAGTTTATTGCTTAGCAACTTGTGAAGTGACATTTGAGAACAGCTTGGTTCCCCTGATGAGAAAGGCATTAGGCTCTAGCTATGCTCGGAATGAGCTCCAACTGCTCCAGGCCAATGACACACCTTGCATATGGTGACTGACGCTCTGCTAATGAAGGCATCTGGATGTACATCCCACCTGCAGGCTATGGCGACACACACAGTGAATGTGTACTGGCACCACCGTAGTGTGCCGAGTGTTCGCACAATCTACCGGGACACTAACAGGATGATTATTGAGCCCGGCAAGATCTGGATCATGAGTAGCTGTTTGATTGGGAATCTAACTGAATCCCCCTTTATATCAGCACTGCGACCACCACATTACTGAACTAACCTTATTGCGCCTCATGGAGGTACATTTCAGTGAGTGTGGAACCTCAATTTCATGTATGTATTGATGCATATTAGGTTAGGTTTCTGCATATTCAAATGCCCTTCAAACTAGCCCCCACCCTGAACCACTCCCCACATACCCTATGGCGACTGCAAATTTCTTACCTGGTCCAGGTCATTGCGCAGAGCGATTTTGCTGGTGACCAGCTCATGAGCCAGGTCGTCGTTCTCCTGCTCGAGACGCATGCTGGCCTCCTGCAGTCGCCGGTTTTCCCTCTGTAGAAGAGACATGTAGACCATGAGAATGTGTTACTCACCGAAAGCGTTGAAGAGGGATTGACATACAGTGGGCAAAGCAAACAAAGAAAGCAAAACGTCCCAATCAGAGCAGCATACATATAGCATAATTGCAGCTTACAAGGCAAGAGAATGATCAAGGGGTGGCTTGGACTGCAGCTGCTCAAAATGGCTGCAGTTTTATTCACTCAAGAAAGGAGTCACCTGCAACATGTTGTCAAAATGGGTGCCTTACTCCTAATCGGTAAAAGCAAGGAGCGAATGTCTAAACCCACGCAGCATACGAGTAATCAACATATATGCAGCTTACATGATACCTTTGAGTGATGAGGGATAGTCCGGTCGCAGGTACACAAAATGGCTGCTTTACTATTCTTTCAATGAAAGCTTCCTCAGTGAGCTCAGCAGAAAGGCAGCTTCGTTTTATTTGTGGAAGGTGCAACATATAAAGAGGTCAAAGAAGAAACACTTGCATTGCTGGCCCAGCCGCCTAGCTTCCTATTCTTCCCAACGTCAGTATTCCCTAAAATTTACAGGTCAAAGGGCAGTCAAAGCAGTTAACTAAAGCAAGCAGATTTTCACAATAACAAACTTGTAAAAAAAAAAAAACATTGTTCACATCAGTCAAAAGCAAACTTCATAATCCGAAATCCTCACTTTATAGGGACATATGCCTTCGTCCTCCGCAGTTCATGTTAAACGGACTATGGAAGGGTTTTATGGAAGGGTTTTCACGGCTCTGCCCTTAAAAGATCTCTTCCACCCACAAACAGACATCTTCACAATACATGCCAAATCTAACAGAAGGGTCAGAGAGCTTTTTCAAATGACTCCAGTCCGCTTCAAACGCTTACTTCACGGTTGACCTTTGTGTGACGTCGGTGCCAGAATGCAGCTTTGTTACGTCACGGAGGGTGCTTTAATGCAGTTATTTCTCCCGCAGTCCGCTTCACACCAACAACGGATCCTGTTACACTAAAGCCTGCCCGGCTTATAACATCACAAGCAGGGGGCGGAAAGTACACAAGGCAGTTACCTGCGACAGTAAAAAAAATGTATTTGGACGCTTTGAAAGCTCTATCTAAGCCCGCTCACCTTAGAAGCAGCGAGTTAAAACAAGTAAAAAAAAAAAAAAACTGTCAGCAAAAGTGAAAGCGTTTCCCTTGCGGGAGCGAGCGGCGCCAGGAGCGATAATTGCTACCATATGGCGCCGCACGCTCCCGCAAGTGAATCGCCAAACGTGCACGCGTTGCCATTGAAGGCAATGGAACGCGTGCACGTTTTTGGCTGAAAAGCCGAAGCGATTCCAAAAGGTCTTTTTGCCTAAGCAGCGCATGCGCGCTGCGTAGGTGAGACCTAAAAACGTTCCTTATGTAAAACGATCTGTTACCCATTCGGTCTTGTTCTTGCTATATACCATTGTACAAATAAAATAATAAATAAAAATACAGATAATCTATTTTTATGAAGCTTCTTCAGGCCTATCCTCACAATGTGTATAACTATGCAGTTTGAAACAAGTAGATATAGATTAAAAGTGTGATCAAGGTTTCTTTGCACCATGGTGCTGGTTGAGAACCCACCATAAATAAATGAACACTCACAAACCGGCACATTTGTGGGAATGCACACCCCCTTCCCAACCTGGAAATACACAGAAATCTTTTCGTCAAAGGAAGAAGTTTGCATCTTTTCAGGATGCGAAAGGCAAGGGAAGATCCCTACACGTATGGCAGGTGCAGGGGAAAGGAAATCTTGGGGTAAATGTGCAATTAAGAATACAGTATTCTTCCATATGTTGGAAATTATGTATACATAAGCTATACACCTTCTAGTACTCTAGAAATTGGATAATATTGCTAGGATTCCTAGTAAGTCAGAAATCTTCTTTAAATTTAGGATCATATCTGCAGAAGCAGATTTCAAACTTTGTGATGTGTGCAACACATTTGAGGGAATCTGATTTACTCTCTCAACATTCCAGTGAACGTGTTGATATAATATCCGTGGCCGAAATCACCCACAGAAATCTCTGTAAAATTCTATAAAGTCATAAATCCGCTCCACACGTAGGAGTGCACCCGTATGATATGCCTCATTCCGTGACCTTGACCCTAAATTCAGAATATTTCTAGAAGCAGCTGCTGCCCCAGATACGTATAAGACACACTCGGGTAGAAAATGTTACCCGGGAGGCATTTTCCGCTGGAACACAAAAGAACCAGTGTGAAATTTCGCACAAGAGAAGTTTGCAAAAATTCTTGTATTTTGAATAATATCAAGTTTGCATAGCTTGTGATTTTCGCAATTTTAGAGGCCATAAATATGGTTCACAACACTAGTAGAGCGCTCTCAACATTCCCGTGAATGCGATGTGAATCCACGCATTGCTGGTAGGAAATGCAAATTAACCTCCAGCTGCTTCTAGTTACTGGTAAGGAACGCTCTACCTACCTCTTTCTTTCATTTGCTACGGCGCTCTGCCCATTCGCCCTGTACCCAGAAGGCGCCCTGTCAATGATCATCAGCTTTTCATTATGAAATTAAATTGCAGATAAATGTTCCAATTCGAGGGTGCTCTTGACTCATCAAAATGGTTAGCATTTTAAATTGATTGCTTTGCTAAGTAAGACGCTTTCATCTCTCACAAACCTAATAAGGGAGGCTGCTGACGGCTTATTTCTTTTGTTGCCATTTTAGAGGCAGCGCGCGGGAACAATTAAATCCTAACAAAGTGCACAGGATGTTCTTGTTGCAGAAACTGAGCTATTTAAAAAAAAAAAAATATGCATGACAGAAATGTTCTTACAAACAGAAGTTGTTATTTAGCGAACACGACCAGTGACATCGGCAGTGCGGTGAATGTGTTGGCTCCAAGCCTCACATACATTATCTGACTTTGAAAGGGCATGGAGAATCTATACACACAATTCAATTACAATTGTACTTCTGATCATGTCTCGTGATCCTCAGAATGTAATCAAATAAAGTACCGCAACAATTAGGGAGATATGCTTTTCATCCAGATTCTGGCGGTCTGGCCTTGTGTTTTTTTTTTAATTTGCTTTGCTAATTAAAATCCTGGTTTCAGCATAAAAACTGCTTGAAGCAGAACTACGTTTTTATGTTGACTAAGTGGAACAGAGAACTCTTAATGTTACATTTCTCTTTGCTTGGTCATTACAGGTTACCGTAATGTGTTGTCACGTTCTGAGGATTTTCGTCCGCGTGCCTGTTTCGTATTACATCCATATGTCCTCAATTACTGAATATTTCAACTCGCGGAATGAGGATAAATGGAGGAGGCCGTCCAGCTGCACTACATCAGTGCGCCGCGCGATGCTGCGGCTCGCACAAAGAATGATGGCCTCTGGGCGCCGCAGAGTGCCTTGATTTTCTTGCAGCTATTCCTTTGCCAGGAGGATAGCCTAACAAAGAACAGCTGGTGTAAATGCTCGCAGTGGCGAACATCCTGATTAACTGCTTCCTTCCCCACATGGCATCGCAGTGGTGCTTCTGTGTGGCATGAGCATTGCAACGCGGAGTTACTGCGTGCACAGTCTCGTAAACAGAGACATCAGGCACTGCCCATGCGGTTAGCAGCTTGGCAGGCCGCAGCAAAACGTCTCAGAAAAATAAGGACTCAGCTCAGGCGAATCTTAAAAGCAATATGTGCTCTGATCTCTGCTCTCTCTCTGCCTGTGATGTGGCGTGATCTGTAGAAAACGGAACTAGTCCCACACAGTGTATGACAGACCCGCGTGTACAACGAAGGGAAGTCTTTTTGAGAATCTGGTAAAATAACTAAGCGAACATACTCGAGACTCCCCACGATAAAAATAAGGAAATGTATTTCTTAATGGACAAAATGGCAGTGTATCCATTCGTGCCTGTGCTTCAGCACACTTTAATAGAAATACAAAGAATAATACGAGCATGCAGTGGGCAATGCGCAGCGGAGCAAAAGTTACCGACAGATGAAAATGTTACCAAGAAGGTGTTACGCAAGAGCTATGAAAACAAGCACTTGCAAAGCTGGACTGAAGGTGAGTGCGAAGACAGGGTGTATCTAGAAAAGGGAGTCGACTTCAAAAGCGTGGCTACATAAAAAAAAATAGGTGTCACTTAATTTGTGTTTCTGTTGACTGAAGAGGAGCAAAATGGTTGACTTACGCGCAATTGAGGCAATCATTAACCTGTGCTCAAAAACATGGGTTCAAATTAAGTTAGGAGACGGCCAAAGCATAACCAACAAAATATTCACCAGCAATGGCTTGAAACAGGGGTGCACCTTGGCTCCCTGCTTGTTCAACATCTATACATTAGATCTAGAGAACCGTCTACGCCAAGTACAGGGAGACCCCCCCAAAATTGGGGCACGTACAAATAGGAAGCCTGCAATACACAGATGATATCGTCTTGCTCAGCAAAACTCCTCGAGGCTTACAGCGGCTGATTACTCAATTAGTAGACCACACACCAACTGCACAATTGGACCTCAACTATCATAAAACGAAGGTCCTGTGCTTTTCAAGTACTTATAAAAGACAACCCAGATTCACCTGGAAGGCAAACAGCAGCATCTTGGAACAGGTTGTAACTTACAAATAACTGGGGGTTCACCTCGATCGCCACCTTAATTATAAACAATACGTGACATCTAGTCAAGGTTTGTGCAGATAATCCAGAGACGGATCCACATGTACTATTTGTCTGCCAGGCATACAAGAAGGTCAGATACCGATGGCTACAACAGGTATGCCGGAACCTTGGGACAAAGCATTGTGTGGAGGCCTATAGGCTCCTAAAATACGACACCAGTCTGCCCATAGTGTATTCAGTCTCCCGATATTTATTCTCTATGTGGTGTGTACGTTTATCCATATTGAAAACTGGGTCTATTGGATAATTTTAGCTTTTTATTGTAAATAAAACTTATTAATAATTTTTAACTCCCTTTTAAATGTTATAAAATGTGTATCCTAAGTAGTACCTTTTTTATACCCATATTCAGAATTTCTTTTTTAAATACTGCATTGCACGCGCACTTTATCTCTGTAAGATTTATATGTATAAACTGTGCTGTATTTTCTTCTCTGTGCTTTTATGGCCATAAAGGACGAAATAAAGAATTTTGGATTTGGATTTGGGATTTGGAAAAGCAAACAAGCTGTTATTTGCATTCAAAATCCTGCAAAAAAACAGAAGAGACTGCTCAACAAACCATCTTCTGAAGGTCGTAGCAGCAAAATTGATGCCTTCAATCTCGTACGGATCAGAATTGCTCAAAAGCAAAGATGCATCAGGTCTGAACATCTTACAATCCAGCCTTTTTAAGAAACTTTACAGGATTCCATGACATATATCACAAGCACACATCAGGCCGGAGTTCGGACTAGAAGAACAGACCACAGCCAGACAAGGCACCCTAATAAATGTTTATTGGAGAATAAGGGCTGCAGACATAAACTCCCTCCCCCACCAATGTTGGCTCAAAATAGAAAAACAATCCAGAGCAAAGAACTCAGTCTACTCCTGGTTACACCAGTCACTTGTAGCCTTGAAACTAGAAGAGGCCTGGCACACAATACCTGCATACCCGTAGTTTAAATGAGTAACCAACAAAGCTTCCAGTGAGCAACCATTGTCAATAGACAAAGCAGCCTTGGCGATCAAAAGACATGCGTGGGTTGTGATGCCAACATGCAAAGTCTTAAAACCTCAACCATGTATGTATGTATGTAGAGGATTTATAGAGCGCAGGAATCACCCCCGAAGGGGTATCTCCGCGCTAAGCATAGAAACAAGTCAGTCAGGCACAAATTCCCATAGCTCAAGCCTTGAATAATTCCGTCTTCAGGAGTTTTCTGAAACGGGGAAGACTAGGACATTTACGTAAATCCTCTGGCAAAGAATTCCAGTATATTGGCGCCAGATAGGCCACAGTTTTGCCTCCAGATCGTTTTTTCTTAAAACGAGGGACCACCAATAACATTTTGCCTTCAGATCTGAGACACCTATTCGGGCAGTACACTTTGAACTTCTCCACCATATAACTCGGGCTAGTGCCATAGAGAGCTCTGTGAACAAAGCAACAGAGCTTAAACTTTACCTGCTGGAACACTTTTCAGAATCAAAAAAGCATAACCTGACGTTACTGACGTTGGGAGTCTTTCCATCTAAAGATTTAACACCAAAATTGAAACAGACCTGGCCAACCCTGGAGTGCCGCCTTTGCGGACACAGCAGTGAATCATTACTTCATTGACTATGCATTTGTCCGGCCCTTCTACCCCTCCGGAAAAGTCTACTACAGCCAACATTGAAACAGCAGCAAATAAGAACATGCAGATCTGCTGTAATAGAATGACTAGGAGGCTCTACAGTCCAGCTAGCATGTAAGGTAGTGAAGTTGCTGGACTTAGCAGCAAAGGAGTTAGAAAAAGGAGACAAATGAAACCAGTCCGTTCACCGCTGCCTTTTATTCCCCCGCCTTCCCTTTCCACTCCAGACAAGGCCATGGAACAGCAACAAGAAATGCAGAGAGACATATTCACCAAACAGACTGGTTTGAGCCTTAAAAGATGTCACAGGCTGCATAAAGACAGTAGTTATACACGAAAATAGGCTTCAAATGCACATGCACCTTGTATGCACCAGCCCCAACGCACTTTGACAGTTTACATGTTCCTTGCACTAGTACTTTGAGCTTTTCACAACTGACATGGTACTAGTCGATTGTCTTAGTTATTGCCATGATGTTTTAACCATGCGTGTTTGGCCTAACTTGTATGTATTAGATGTACCAATCACAGATCTCAGGGGGTGCCGCCCTAGGTCTCTAGCAAGTTTTTTGTATTTCTCGGTTTTATATTGCAAGTCAGTAACTCTGTAAAGAATTAAAAAATATATGTCAACCTCTTTTATAATTTTAATTGTATGATTTTAATTAATCCAACAATAAAACTTACTTACTTGTTGACTTATGCATATTTTCCCAGAGTTGTGAAGGGAAATCTTAATATTTTTATTGTACCAGACGGAGGAGAATATGTTTGCTTAATGACGCAGCACCTAAAAAAAAGAAAATAAGTATGAAGAACATAAACATGCTGAAAAAAACACAAAATCTAGCAATCCCCGGGCAACAAAATTTTGATAAGCAGTGCAATCCGGGTCAATCCGTCCTCTCAATGTTATTCCTTTTGCGAATGTCTCTGTGTCAGGCCATTGCAGACGGTACTTTGGGAGTGTTTGCTATCTCTCAGAATGCAGGTCACGTGTATGGTGTCTGTGCTTGCACCATTTTGGCAGCCTAGCGCCAACACAGGTGCCCGTGCACCATGGTGCAAGGGTGCCTGCATTGCATGCTGGATTGTTTTTGTGCAGGAAAGGGCACCTTCCTACAAAAACAATCCTGGGAGGCTATTTCCTCTTTCTATGTGTACTGCAAAATGCAACACACATAGAAAGAAGAAATAACGAGGAGAAATAATCGTTTTTCTCCTTGTTGCTCCTCCCCTTTGGAGGTGTAAGGTTTTGGTGCATCCCCAGGTTTACATGGTCTGGTAAATCTGGGGATGAGTCAAAATCCATAGGTGTTGCATGGGAACACCCACCACAATTCCCATGGAACGACTCCCTAGCGCAGAGTAAGGCAACTCTGCAATGTGTCCTGCCTTGCCTTACTCCATATCCATGAGGCCATTCAAAGCCACGCAAAGTGGCTTTGTATGGCCTCATAAATATGATTTGGTGGTTTGAGCCACCGTTGTGTCACAAAAAGTGATGCCACGGTGGTGCAAGGGGCTCATAAATATGCCCCTAAGTGTTCAGAGATATGACGTACAACAACAAGATAGATCTAGATATGTAAAATTAAGAGTGGTTTTCTACGCCTTTTACAGCTTCACTTGAGTTCTGGGGAAGGGCGATTCTTGATATATATACAACATATGAGTTACGAGTGCTTGTCTTTTCTCGTGATTATTGCAGTGCCGTCTTTAGTTGCCCTGTGACTAGTGCCGCTTCACTGGGCACCAACCTTGAAGAGCATCCTTTGCATGACATGCTGAGGCAAGATAAGAGCAGCCTGCAGAGATCTTTGTGTGCCTGGATTTTTTAGGAGATAATAACAAGGGTATGATTACTCTGGCTAATGGACTTAATGGAGAGAACTGTGATTTGCCTAGTCACAGTTTTGACTCTTAATAAAATACCACAGAGAATTTATGTCCGCAGTGCAAAGCACAACGTGTAACATCCAGATCACAGATTTGTATTTTAAATAGAGCGCTCAATGGGTTACTGCTTTTGTCACAGAGATCCTTTGTTACTTGGAGGTCAAAAGCTACAAATCTTCTAATATAGCACGTTGAGTTATAAACTGTCATCAAAGTGCAGCATGCAATTTGCAAACATGGGTTTCGAACTTTATTGTTGTTTCCTCAAGTTTCCTTATTCTAAGACTGCTAAAAAGGGATAATTTAAGTAGTAATACAATTAAATTATTAGTATGACACCTCAATCATTATGTTACATTTAAAATCCTGAGTTTATGGGGCAGATTTACTTGCACGCTGTGCCTGGTTTGCATTACAAAACTGACACAAACCTTGTTCAAAGTGTTGTTTTTGAGGTTTACTTTCCAGCACAAATCCTGAATTGCATTGGACAGTCACCCTAAAGTAACACAAAGTAGCACGATGCACTACTTTGCATCAAGGAGGCGTTTCATGGGTGGTATATGGACATTCACTTGCTCCCACCCATGGCTTTTGGTGCTAATCCCTATCTACTAACTTTGGTAAAAAGGCATTTGCATCAACAAATTACTCCTCCTTGAAGCAGGTGTACATTTAGAGAAAATATTTATTTTCTCCAAACCTTTCCAACTTTACTATACAGCACATATACAAAGTGGTGAAGTGAAAATCTTTGAAAATGCATATAGTTTTGTGCGAGAAGGGTACCCTTCCAGTATAAAACCTATGCTTGCCGTCTTGCACAGAACCTTGCACTATGATGCAAGGGAGTGTGCATTGACGCAAGACAGCCAAAGGTACGCCAGCACTAGAGGAGAAAGCACAACAGCACCCTGTTTTAGTACACATGGTGCTGCGGTGCTCTCTACTTTTCAAGCAACACAGAACAACAACTTTGGTTACAGTCAGGGTTGGACCTGACTATAGGGCAATGGGCTGGTCTGACAGACCAGTGGGTAGGCAGGTTCTTTAGCAGTTTGTGGGCCTGTTTTATGGCCAGGTGGACTGGTTTTTACTGTTGATTTCCCTGATATTAATCATAGCCTGCATCAAGCAGAAATGCTTCCAGTCTTCCATACCTTGCAAAATACCCGTCTGGTTATTTATGAGATGTGTTGCATCACTGCCACAAAGCAGGGATACAACACTTCTCAGTGCGCCCTCCTTGCGACACCATTGATGTGTCATATTTACTGTATGACGCATCATGTCGCAAGGATTTACTGATACGTCAGTATTACTGACGTATTTGTATGCGCAAAAGTGGCACATTGCTGGGGTGTGTCTGAAAACAGATGCAACTCCAGCAATGTGTCCTTTCACAGGGGGCAAGCCCCATGTGAAAGGGCCTGCATCACCCTTTTGCCTGCCATGAGGCAGGCGTAAGGTTTTGATGCAATGGCGTCCTAGAAGTGGCACACTGAAATCATAGGTTTCACTTCACCACTCCTACGAGGCTTTGATGTGGGGGAGCGCCCACCCTGTGTTAGAATAGAAAAATTCATGTTTGCGCATTGTTCTATGTATGTTAGCATTCGCAGTGCCATTTTCTATGTCGGCGCCATTTTGAGTTATAATCAAAACTTATTCTCTACTATTTCCGAGAAAAGGCCTCTGTTGAGTTGTTTTTCTCCAAGGCTAAGTTTTGCTTCACTAATGAATACACTGTTCTTATTAGCGCATACCTATCCCTTTAGATAGAGGCCTTCTCCCACTTGTCTAGTGGCGGGCATGGGCAGAGCTACCTTGAGTAGTAGATAGTGTGTGCCCGGCCTCAGAATCAAACGTATCCTCTCATTGTTTAGCTGCATCTGCTTGGAAAATTCCATTATGGGAGTGCCTTCATTGGTTCTGAAATGTGATGTCAGTCCCTCTGCAGCGCACCTAAGCGACTGGGCAGACTAGGCTCCACTCTGAGTGTACCTGAATAAACTGATATTGGTTTGTATTTTCTACTGTCTGACCGACTCTTCATTTGGTATGGAAGGCTGAGAGGTGGTTGTGAGTGACCCGGGTGACCCTAATTGGGCCACTTCTCTCACCTGCATACATTATACCTGACGCAGGTATAATGTAGCGCAGGGGATTACGAAGTGACTCATCTGCCTAGATGCGTCACTTCGTAAATATGGCGCAACGTGGCGCATTATCTAGGCCGCCGCAGCATCACAAAAAGTGATGCAATGGCAATGTAAATGTGACGCAAGGGCTCATAAATAAGTCCCCCATACTTTTAGAAAGTTGGCATTTTCTTACGTTAGCCATTTGGTGCCTGCTGCCTGACTCAGAACACATGTCTAAGGTGGGTGACAGCTAGGCTTTGTGTATTCACCATAGACAAGCAAACACAATGGGAACTTAGGTGTGTCTTGATGGGCCATCCTGGCAGGATGGGAGGGAGGAGTTGGACCCAGACTCACTTACACCTGAATAGGCTGTGTCCTGTCCTCACACAAAGGGCTGCATACCCACCTGTGGTGAGTCTGAAGTCAGGACAGGAAGGGAGGATCTCTGTGCACCTCAAAGGCATGTCCTTGAAGTCATATATATGATGTAACACGCACAACTAATTGTATGCTGGTTTAGAAGTTTATCAATCTGTTGCGTGCATCAGGGGTGTCACTCTCTGGTCAATGAGTGTAGTATATCAATTCACAAGTAGCGAACCCTGTTAGGGTCCGTCCCCCTGCGCACTGCTCAGACCCCATCCTCCGGGGTTAAAAAATATGCATTGAATGGTGATACAAACACTGGTTCAAACGCAAACTTTAGACGTGAGATTGCATCATCTTTATTTGTTATCAGCCATGTTCGATATTAAATTCTCATATTGATGACGTTTTGTCAATGATGAAGCATCATGGTAACACTGTTACATGTGGCACCACACTTCTGTAACATGCTGTACCAGAGACTTCATTCTGAAATTTCCCCTGACGAAGGGCTCAGTAGCCCGAAATGCATTGGGAGGGATGAAGGAAATGATTGAAGGCCACATGTAACAGTGTTACCATGATGCTTCATCATTGACAAAACGTCATCGATATGAGAATTTAATATTGAACATGGCTGATAACGAATAAAGATGATGCAATCTCACGTCTAAAGTTTGCGTTTGAACTCAGTGTTTGTATCACCATTCAAAACATATTTTTTAACCCCGGAGGAGGGGTCTGAGCAGTGCGCAGGGGGACGGACCCTAACAGGGTATGCTACTTGTGAATGTCCTTGAAGTCTCCCACACTTCAAAGGCACCACTGGGTATAAATACTGGACCTTAGACACCACCACTTCAGTACACTTCTGGACCTGTGAAGACTCTGCCAGGGAGAATGGCTGTTGTGCTGTTGAAAGGACTGCCACTCTACTGGACTGCTGTTTTGCTGAACTCCTTCCTTGCTATGCTGACCTGCTGCCTTCTTGCCTGGGCAAGGGGACTGGACCTGCATCAATTGAACCCAGAGTGACTCCAAGGGCTAGCTGGCTGGCTGGCTCCCTGATCTGAAGTCTCAGGGACATATAAGACTTCCAACCACCCTGCTTCTGCACCTATACGCTGCCAACTGTGAGTCTACCCTGCCAAGTGGTTTCACCCCAGTCCTGGACCCATGGAAGTGGGCCTAAGGTGCTTTTCTAGTGGAACCGATGCATCCTCTGCTAAACGACACATCCCTGAGCTGAACTGGTGCATCTCCTCCGCTGAGGTGCGCATCTTTGGGCAGAACCAACACACTGTTGAGTGAATTGGACCAGTTGCAAAATAATTGCATTGCCGCTGCATCCCGCATCTGGGACCGACACATCACCTTCGGAACCGACACTGCAACACTTTTCCAGTCACAAGCTCCTCACATCTCTCTTCAATGGCAGCCTCGACAATGCAGCTGAACCTCTGTATCACAGCTTCACCGCTCATTGAAACTGACGCATTGTAGCCACTGCACCTCGCATGCTTGACATCAGCCTTCACATCGCAATCCCCATCAACCTGATTCTCAACGCTGATGCATCACACCGCAGTCTCATTGCATTTCTGAATTGACGCATTACCTCTGCTGCGCAACGCATCTTGACGCAGATCCACGCAAGCTCTCTGGAACCAGGATAATGGTACTTTGGTTCAGCAGGCCTAACTGGGTACCTGTAGCCGGACTGTGTTCCATCGCGGTCGGCCTGAACCTTTGACTTTGTCCCGGTCCGGCGCAACCAGATAGCCCCAATAGCGCTTTTGGCATCTTACTGCTAGTTTTCACTCTAAACTTTAAAATTCAATATCTCAATTCCTGTATGGTGTTTTCACTGATTTACTGTTTGAAGTATTGCAAAAATACTTTACACATTGCCTTTAAATTTAAGCCTGATTGCTCTGTGCCAAGCTACCAGAGGATGAGCACAGGTTAAATTAGGCTTTGTCTGCCTCTTACCCTCGCTTGCCTGGGGTTCATACCCCAGTCAGCCACCAACTTAATTTCTAACAGCCACCAAGAGGTGTCACAGGGGAAGAGCTTGTTGCAGAAGATTAGAACTTCCTTTTTTTCTGTGTTGAGCCGGAGGCAGTAGTTTGCCATCCAATCAGTGATGTTACTCATGCAGTTTGCAAAGTTTGCATTGGTGGTGCTGGTTGAGTTGGTGAGGGAGAGGATGAGCTGTGTGTCATCGGCATAGGATACTATGTTGATGCCATGGGCTCTGACGATGTCTGTGAGGGGTGCCATGTAGATGTTAAAGAGTGTTGGGCTGAGTAACGATCCTTGAGGGACTCCGCAGATCAGTTTCTTGGGTTCTGAGGTGCAGGGGAGATGTCTAACTCATTGAGTTCTGTCCATGAGGAAGGAGGATATTCACTTGAGGGCCGGTATACTGATATCCAAGTGCTGAAGATTTCTGATGAGTGACTTGTGGGAGACCATATCAATAGCTGTGAAGAGGTTGAGGAGGATGAGTGCAGCCATTTCTCCTCGGTCGAGGATGCTTCTGATGTCATCAGTGGCCACAATGAGGGCTGTCTCTGTGCTGTGGTTGGTGCAAATGCCTGATTGAGAGCTATATAGGAGTTGATGGTGTTCTTGGGGGTCTGTGAGGTGGGAATTGATGGCTTTCTCCATGACTTCAGCTGAGTCTGTAGCTGCTGAGGGTGTTGGGGTCCGCTGTTGGTTTCTTCATTATCATGTTGACTTCTGCATTTTTCCAGCAAGATGGGAAGGTGGCAGTGGCTTTGGAGGTGTTGATGATAGCGGTGAGCTCAGGGGAGATAATTGGTTCTTCCATGGTTGTATATGCAGCCATGGTCCATGCAGGTAATAACAGTGGGGCCGGGTGGAGGGGATTTCGACGGATGATGACAAGGAAAAATTTAATAAATAATTATTTTTCCCTCTGCATCGTCCTCGAAATCCCCCACCCAGACCCAACGCCGCACCACTGTTACCTGCACGGACCGCAGCAGTGTATATGAAGTGGGGGCATTGGTTTTTGGAGGCTCCTGAGTGGATGGTATTCATCAAGGCAGTGGTTTTTTTGTTCAAGATGGGCTTTCAGTTGCTTAGCTGCTGTTTGGTGATGAAAAAGGTGTTCAGCTGATCGGGGGAGTTCGTATTGGTATGCTGTGGGTTGTAGTTGCAGAGTGCTTGGGATGATGTATTTTTGGAAGCTGCAGGATTGGAGAATGCCTTGAGGATGCTGTAGAGTTCTTTGCCAATGCTGGAGCTGACTTCTAATCTGAGAGTTAGGGCTTTTTTCTTTGTGTCTCATAGTTGCTGGTGGTAGAAATTGACTGGCTTTGTATTTGGATCTTATGGTGGTGTTTTTGTCGAGTCTCCATTTTCTCTCAAGTTGTTTGCAGTGGTGCTCAGACTCCCTGAGGTCATTCGTATACTAGCTGGGTCATTTGTTATTTTTGTAGGTCTTGTTTCTGGTGGGAGCGGTGTGGTTGGGACTGTTGGTAAGCCATTTATTGAAGAGCTTGGTGTCAACATCGAGGTTCCCGGTGTGGTTGGATGGGCGTTCCTGTGGGGTCCTTGACCAGTTCAAGATAGTTGGAGCCTTCTGTCCCTGAGACTCTAGTCAGGAGGTCAGCCAACTAGCACTTGGAGTCACTCTGGAGCCCTGGGCTCAACAGATGTAGGTCCAGACCTTTTCACCCAGACAAGAGGTGTGCAGGCAGCAGGTCAGCAAAGCAGGGTGACAGTCCTTCAGAACAGCAGTCCAGCAGAGTGTCAGTCTTTTCAGCAGCACAGCAGCCCTTCTTCCAGGCCAGGTCCAGAAGTGTACTGAAGAGTTAGGTCGCATGGTCCAATATTTATACCCCGTGCCAATTTCGAAGTGGAGGAAGCTTCTAGAGGTTTCCATCCTCACTGAGGTGTCAGACATTCCATTCTTCCCTGTCCTGACCCCGGCTAGTCTGGGGTAAAAAAAGTCTAGTGGCTAACCCTTTGTGAAGGGGCTCAGGCGGAGCCTTTGTGATGTGCAATTGTGGTAGGTGACAGCTCCCCCCCCCTCGTTAACTCAGAGTGGCCCATCCTGCCAACACCTATCTTCCCTTTGTCTCACTGACTGAGCAATACACAAAGACCAACTGCCAGCTACGCATAGCCATGTGACCCAGGATCAGGCTGCAGCCACCAAATGGTTAGGACAAGAAAAAGCCATCTTTCTAGAAGTGCCATTTTCAAAATTACGACTAAAAACCAAATTTACCATTAAAGAGGGCTTTTAATTAAACATCTATAGACACCAAATTCGATCTACCTACCTGCTTCCAATTGGAAGGTACATATAGGAGAGGTAGGTCTTGCAGTAAAAAAACAAATGTAGGATTTTTCCCTACCAGGGAATGTAAAACTTAAAAGTAAATGTCTTACTTTTTTAATACAATGCACCCTCCCTTTGGGCTTTTCAGGGCCTACCCTAGGGGTGACTTGAAAGTTTGGGCCTTGCAAAAGGTTTAATTTGCCAGGTCGAAATTGCAGTTTAAAACTGCACATTTAGGCTGCAAAGGCAGGCCTGAGACATGTTTGAAGAGCTACTTAAGCGGATGGCAAAACCAGTTCTGTAGGCCATATAGTTGCATTTAATTTACAGGCCTTGGGTACATGGAGTACTACTTTACTAGGGACTTACAGGTAAATTTAATGCGCCAAATGGGTGAAAGCCAATTCTACCATACTTTAAGGAGTGAGCAAACGCCCTTTAGCACTGGGTAGCAGTGGTAAAGTACACAGAATCCTAAATTCAGCAAATACAAAGTAAGCAAAACAAAAGGCAAAGCATTAGTGGAGAACCACACCATGGATGCCAGGTCTAATATGGCCTGATTTGCAAAAGTGGTCCACTTTTTTAGCTATCTGATCTGCTAATGGGGGGCACTTTTATTTTGGTGTCCCAGCCTATTTTTTGTTCCACTCCGAGCATGTTAACAGTATGCAGAAACTGAGTGAATTTGCTCCTTTATTTCTCCAGATCAAGCACCCTTAACATATAATGCCTGCCAACATGGATGACATGTGACTCTTACACCTTATGGTCCTAAATATTTTAAGTAAAATTTCCTATACTATGATTTACCCACTTGTATGACTCTTCTCTGTATAATATGTTTCTGATGTAAAGTTCTCTGACACTCTACATTGGAATGATTAGCACTATGAAATAAATATAATAGAGGCGCTAAAGAGAGATTATGGGCACCATTGGAGTGTAGTCGTGAGGGAATCTATGAAGAAGGCAATTATTGTGAGGGGGCACCAGCAAGATTTTCGCACCGGGAACCACCATGGCTAAAGTCGGCCCTGGATTATTGCATAGTAATAAGGTTGTGTACGAAAATGTGCCTTTTTCTCAGGGTCACCCCAGATTTTCCAGCTTTTGCTGGACCCTATATTTTTGCTGACTGTATAACTCTATGGACTTTACCACTGCTCGCTAGAGGTAAAGTGACTGTGCTCCTTGTGATGAAATTGGCATACCCTTAACTGGCTGTCAGGGTTCACGAGAGGTTTCCTCCTCGTGACCCTTCCGTAGCCATTGTTTCTGCCCCCCAACCCCACCGACAAGGCTTGGGGTCCCGCTATGGCCTCAGTTGGCGAGCATGCTGGTGGCGCTGGGTTTCCAACATGGCCGCCAGCGTGCCCGCTGTTCAGCGGTCTAGTCTTGCCTAGAACACCCTGGTTTGCTGAAGCGTGCACCAACATTCCACGGCGCACTTCACCAGAGATTCGACCCGAGTGACAGCTTACCTGCTTCTCTCCATCGCGTCAGATAGTTAGGGTAGCTTCGTCATTCCGCATTTAGCTTCGGCGGCTCCCGTTCCTCACCCCAAGACAAGGTCAGTGTATTTATTGTTGCGCATGCCCCGAAACTCGTTTCAGTCGAGTTCGGCGCATGACGCTTTCTGAGAAGTGTTCCTGAGAGAGAGAGTCTCGTTAGCTTATGTCTGTGTGGGCTAGTAGTGAAATTTAGTCGCGCATGCCCGAAACCTAGTTTAGTGGAGTTGGGCGTATGACTCATTAGAGAGTAGTGATTCCCAGTCAGAGAGTCTAGTCTGCTAATCGATGCAGGCATGAATTGCTCCTCACGCCGTATCAAAGCGCTGGCTCGTTACTATTCTCTAGTTAAAGAAGAGAGATTTAGTTACAACAAACCAAACTGAACCCTGAGTTTATTATTTAAAAAGGTTCGTAGTCTTTTATGTTCCTTATAGTAAATGTCACTAGTTGGGCATTGTTCTGAATACGATAATTCCCACGTTGATTACAGAGTCTTAGGAGAACGAACTCAAGTGAGATAACAATATTCTGAGGTACCTCAATTACCATTAGTCTTCCTTGTAATATTTTAGAAATACAATCTCTCACTAACCTTATGTTTCTCTGTGTGAAGAGTAGACTATCGGAGATGTCCTGTCTCAACCTGCAAGAAAGATAATCGAGTTAATATCTTCTCCAGTTATCAGCACAATCAACATCACTAGAGAAGGTTATAGAAGAGAGGCTTGGGTCCAAGGTATTTCTGGTAAGATAAGTTACCATACATTAAATGCATAATTTAGAGTTACAAAGTGATATTTAGAATTGCAATTGTTTTCAGCAATATAAGAAGAAAGAAGAAGACGAAGCAGAACAGGCAGAATACCAGTCGGGCTGTCTCTTCTCTTCTCTATTCCCAATCCCCTTTCCCCCCTTGGTACTTACCTGTAAAGGATTATTAAACCTAGCAGGAACGTTCTGAGAAGGGCATTGGGAACTAGGCATCATTCTGCTCCTGTGGTATCGAGAGTTCTAGAGACCAGGGTCCTGACAGAGTGAAGTGCCCACGTTGGTACTAACACCCGAGCAGAATGGCTGAAGGTTTTGATTTAAAACATTTAGGTGAATCCTGGGAAATATTCAAAGAGACCTAGAAGCACTCAGAGAGGAAAATAAAATTCTGAGACAGGAAATAATCAGAATGGGAGAATCTGTTTCAGGGGCTAGCCAGAAAACCTCAACCTTTGAAACCCAAAGACCAAACACGAGTCCCTTGTCCTTTGCTCCTACCCAAGTTATTCACTCACTGTCTCCTGTAATACCCCTCGCCCCCCCCAGAGCGATTTAATGGAGACCCACAAAAGGCGCACATTTTTTTGACTCAGTGCTCCCTTCACTTTATGTGCCGCCCTACGATTTTCCCCGATGCTCAATCTCGTATGGCGTTCGTCTTGTCCTACCTAAGTGGGGACGCTGCCTCTTGGTCGATGCCCTTAGTGACCAAAGATGACCCTATCCTGTACAACTTTGAAACTTCAAGAAAGAGTTCCTCCGGATTTTTGACAGGAGAAAGGTCTCGCAGGCTACGGACAACGAATTGCTAGAGGTAAGACAAGGAAACCTAGAACTGGTAACTTACCTAGCCCAGTTCAACAAGCTTGTTGTGGAGACAGATTGGCCAGAAAATAAGAGGGCAGCAGTGTTCTACCGAGAGCTAAAAGAAGAACTAAAAGATGCGTTATCCCAGATTCCTAACCGTCCTACTGAAATCTCGGCTCTGGTAGACTTGGTTTTAGAAATTGATTTCCGGCAGAACAAACGGAAAGGAGAAAGGAAAAGAGAGTTTCGATTGAGTGTTCCCAGTTTCGACTGGATCTAGCCAGAGGCTCCGCGAGTCACCGAGAATTCAGCTGGAGTGGAACCAATGCAGATTGGCGCCATTCGAGGTCCCTTGTCCAAGGAGGAAAAGGAGAAAAGACGTCAGAATAAGCTGTGTATGTACTGTGGAGGTAGTGGACACTTTGTGAAGGCTTGTCAGAAAAGACCCAAGACTCCAGTGAAGGAAAAGGAAAACTTGCAGCACCACCAGTAAATTGAGTTGGACTGGTGTATGCAAGCGGAGAAACAACTCCAATGAACCATCAGTTAGCAAATACCTTGCAAGTGTCTTCACACCATTTGATTTTGGCCTTAACGTTGAAATTTCGAAACGTGGTTGTGAAAGAAATCACAGTCATGATAGATTCTGGGGCTACCGAAAACTTCTGCGACCGGAAATTTGCTACACACATAGGTCTACAGGCCATCAAGAAAGAAAGAAGTGAGTTGATCAGAGCTGTAGACGGAACCGACTTAACGTCCGGACCCATAACCAGTCATACCGAACCTGTGCAAATGATCACTAGAGAAGGTCATCAAGAAGTGCTACAGTTCAACTTGATTGATGCCCCACAATTCCAACTAATTTTAGGACTTCCCTGGCTAACGGAGCACAATCCATCCATCGATTGGGGCGCTCGAACCATTAAGTTGAATTCCGAATGTTGTGAGAAACATTGTTTTGTGGACAAAGAAATCCAGTCAGAACCAAGTGTGGCTGCACAGCTGTGTGAGAACGGAGTGTCGGTGTGTGTAATACAAACAACCGAAATTCCAGAAGAATTCCAAGATTTTGCGGATGTATTCGATGAGGTCAAGGCTGAGAAGTTGCCACCGCACAGGTCTTATGATTGCAAGATAGACTTGGAGCCAGGGACAAACCTGCCATGTAGCCGCATCTACTCCTTGACAGAAAGAGAGGACTTACACTTAAAAGAATATTTAAAAAAAAATCTTGAGAACGGTTTCATCAGACCATCACAGTCTCCAGTCTCTTCCCCCCTTTTCTTCGTGCCAAAGAAGGGGGGGATCTCAGGACTTGTATAGACTATAGAGCAATCAACAGGATAACTGTAAAAAACCGTTACCATTACCCCTCATCTCGGTGCTTATAGACCAGGTGAAAGAGGCGAAAATCTACACCCGATTAGATTTGCGCGGGGCCTACCACTTGATCAGACTCTGGGAAGGCAATGAGTGGAAAACAGCCTTCAGGACCAAATACAGCCTCTATGAATACCTGGTGATGCCGTATGGACTGTGTAACGCACCAGCGGCGTTTCCAATACTTCATCAATGACGTCTCAAGAGATTTTATCGATCAATGTGCGATAGTGTACATAGACGACATTCTGATCTATTCAAACACGGAGGAAGAACATCGAATGCAAGTCCGAGCCGTGTTGCAGCGCTTAAGAGAAAACTTTTTGTACTTAAAACTTGAGAAGTGTTTATTCAACACAAACACAGTAGAGTTCCTAGGATTCGTGCTGTCGCCCACAGGAATAACGATGGACGAACAGAAAGTGAAGGCAGTGACGGAGTGGAAATCTCCCACAACCATCAAGGAGGTTCAGAGTTTCATCAGGTTCGCAAACTTCTATAGAAGATTTATTCACGAATTCTCCCAAAAAAGTCTGCCTTGACACGACTACTAAAGAAAGGAGTACCCTTCAAATGGTCTGAGGAAGCCGACAGAGCCTTCAATCTGCTGAAAGAGAGTTTCACCACAGCAACAGTCTTACTTCATGTAGACCCCTCCAAGCCCTTTTACCAGGAAACAGACGCTTCGGAATTGGCCATCGGGGGCATACTCCCACAGAGGCATAAAGACACCAGGCAGCTGCATCCAGTAGCTTACCGTTCCCGTAGGCTAAATCCAGCCGAATGTAATTATACCATCATGGAGAAGGAACTTCTGGCCATAAAAGACGCCTTTAAAGATTGGAGGCACTATTTGTTGGGTGCTAAGCACACAGTGACGGTATTTACTGACCACAGAAACCTAAAATTTCTACAATCTGCTCAAACCCTTACACCCCGTCAACTCCGATAGTCGCTCTACATTGCAGATTTTGATTTTGTTATTACCTACCGGCCCGGTTCAAAGAATGGAAAGGCAGACGCATTATCTAGGTTAGATACAGAACACCAGAAGACAGTCGTTGAAAACCAACAGATAATTCCAGGAGACAAAATCATTGGAACCATTTCCCAAGTACCTTTTGAAGAGCAAATTCGGGACCTTATAACTGGATCAAATATGGAAGATTGGGTTGCAGAAAATCCAGAGAGAGTCCTCCAAGATGGCTTGCCTTATCACCGGAATGCATTGTTTTTGCCCACAAGAGATCTTCAAATTAAGGCCATGCATGAATGTCACGACAACCCCTTGGCAGGCCATAAAGGAGTGCAGAATACGGAAGACCTGGTCAAACGAAGGTTCTGGTGGCCACACATGAGCCGTGACATACGCCAGTACGTTTTGGGATGTGAGAATTGTGCATGGGGAAAGTCGGACAGGCAAGCTCCTAAAGGACTATTGCAACCACTACCCACCCCCATACCCTTGGCACACAGTTTCTTTAGACCTCATTGTAGACTTACCATCATCCCAAGGTTTTGACACTATCCTTGTTTGTGTAGACACCTTCAGTAAGATGACACATTTCATACCATTCAAGGGAACACCCACAGCAAAACAACTGTCCCAGCTTTTCAATCATAACATAATCCGTCTTCATGGCATCCCCAAGGTGTTACTTACTGATAGGGGTTCTCAGTTTTTGTCCCGATTTTGGAAGGCTTACACCAAAGGGTTATGTATAGACCATCGATACTCCACCAGTTTCCACCCAGAAACTGACGGGCAAACTGAGCGAATTAATCAGGAGTTAGAGCAGTATCTCAGGCTCTATTTATTAGATGAGGAAGGTGACTGGCCCGATTATCTATGGACAGCTGAGTATGCCCATAATAACGCCCAAAATGTGTCCACTGGTTACTCACCCTTTTTCATGAATTCAGGCAGACACCCTAATTCCCAAATAGACATTGGAGGTGTAGAAGTCCCAGCAGTTCAGGAAATTACCCAGCACAAAGCTAGAATTCACCAATCAGCAACAGAGAATTTGACTCTAGCTAAAAGTTGTTATAAACGCTTTGCAGATCAAAAAATAAGGAAAGCCCCCAATCTCCAAGTAGGGGATCAAGTTTGGCTCTGCACGCTTCATAGGGCCATACCCTATCGAAAAAATCATCAACCCAGTGACTTACCGTTTAACACTACCAGAGACTACCAAAATTCACCCAGTCTTTCACATTTCCTTGCTCAAGAAGGTTCAAACAGTCTTACGAAAAACAATTCCTCCTGTCCCTCTAGTTGTTGATGGTGAGATCGAATACGAGGTTAAAAGAATCCTAGATTCAAAAAAAGTTAACAATTACTTCTTTTATCTTATCGACTGGAAGGGTTATGGACCTGATGAGCGTTCCTGGGAGAAAAGTTCTGATGTCCACGCTCCCCGATTGGTCAGGGCGTTACACACTAAGTTTCCTGCTAAGCCACGACTGGAGGAAACCCCGTTGAGAGGGGGTACTGTCAGGGTTCATGAGAGGTTTCCTCCTCGTGAACCTACCGTAGCCATTGTTTCTGCCCCCAACACTACTGACAAGGCTTGTGGTCCCGCTATGGCCTCAGTTGGCGAGCATGCTGGCGGTGCTGGATTTCCAACATGGCCGCCAGCGTGCCCACTGTTCAGCGGTTTAGTCTTGCCTAGAACTCCCTGGTTTGGTGAAGCGCACACCTACATTCCACGGCGCACTTCACCAGAGATTCGACCCAAGTGACAGCTTACCTGCTTCTCTCCGTCACGTCAGATAGTTAGGGTAGCTTCGTCAGTCCGCGTTCAGCTTTGGCGGCTCCCGTTCCTCTCCCCAAGACAAGGTCAGTGTATTTACTGTTGCGCATGCCCCTAAACTCGTTTCAGTTGAGTTCGGCGCATGATGCTTTCTGAGAAGTGTTCCTGAGTGAGAGAGTCTCGTTAGCTTATGTCTGTGTGGGCTAGTAGTGAAATTTAGTTGCGCATGCCTGAAACCTAGTTTAGTGGAGTTGGGAGTATGACTCATTAAGAGTAGTGATTCCCAGTCAGAGAGCCTAGTCTGCTAATCGATGCGGGCGTGTATTGCTCCTCACGCCGTATCAAAGCGCTGGCTTGTTATTATTCTCTAGTTAAAGAAGAGAGATTTAGTTACAACAAACCAAACTGAACCCTGAGTTTATTATTTAAAAAGGTTCGTAGTCTTTTATGTTCCTTATAGTAAATGTCACTAGTTGGGCATTGCTCTGAATACGATAATTCCTACGTTGATTACAGAGTCTTAGGAGAACGAACTCAAGTGAGTTAACAATATTCGGAGGTAGCTCAATTACCATTAGTCTTCCTTGTAATATTTTAGAAATACAATCTCTCACTTACCTTATGTTTCTCTGTGTGAAGAGTAGAGTATCGGAGACGTCCTGTCTCAACCTGCAAGAAAGAAAATCGAGTTAATATCTTCTCCAGTTATCAGCACAATCAACATCACTAGAGAAGGTTGTAGAAGAGAGGCTTGGGTCCAAGGTATTTCTGGTAAGATAAGTTACCATACATTAAATGCATAATTCAGAGTTACAAAGTGATATTTAGAATTGCAATTGTTTTCAGCAATATAAGAAGAAAGAAGAAGACGAAGCAGAACAGGCAGAATACCAGTTGGGCTGTCTCTTCTCTATTCCCAATCCCCTTTCCCCCCTTGGTACTTACCTGTAAAGGATTATTAAACCTAGCAGGAACGTTCAGAGAGGGGCATTGGGAACTAGGCATCATTCTGCTCCTGTGTTATCGAGAGTTCTAGAGACCAGGGTCCTGACACTGGCATATTTAACTTACCTATAAGTCCCTGATATGTGGTATAAACTTGTACCCAGGTCTTATAAACTGAATGACACAAGTAGACTGCAGCACCCATTGTACCATCCAGCACAGTGACAGTGTAAACCAGACTGCAGGCCTACTATATGTAGCTTGGCTGCGTAGTTTTAAACTGCAAATGGGACTTATCAATACATAAATAATAATACACCATCCCTAAGTAGGCCTTACTGCCCACAAGGAAGGGTGCATGGCTTTTAAAAGTAGGGCATGTAAAAGTTTAATGTTAAACATATCCTTATAGAGAAAAGGCCCTAAAAGCTATTTTCATTGTAGCACAGTTAGCTGTTCCATAGGAAGGCATTGGCATACATTGTTACATTTAATAATGATATCCCCAGCTAGGAAGCAGTTACAAATGTCATTCTTGGACTTTTTGGAATATTAATTACAAACTCAAATTACTGGTAAAGTTGGATTTGTAATATGTATTTTGGAAATGGTTCTTTTAGAAAAGTTATCTCTTCCTTGTCTAAAGCCTGTGGATTGCTATTTGCATGATACCCAACTGTTACTTGGCAGCTGAATAGCTCCCTTGATGAGGTGTGAATTTGCTCTTGTGGCTGACACAAAGGCCTTGGTGGTGGGGAGGTGCTCTATTTCTCTGGCAGAATGATCATGCGGGCAGTGCTGGGGAACTAAATTAAACGGAAAGCAGCTCCACTTGTTGCAGGCAAAAGTTAAATGACATCTGGCCAGGGCCTTTCTTTTCTCACCCAGCCAGTCAGGCACCAATCCCAGTGGGAGAGGAGTGGTCCCAAGATCTGGTTTATAGAGAATACAGAGAAGGGATTGCTCATTTCCCTGGTCACACCACTGGGCTGGCCACACAGGCTTTGCACAAGAGGAAAAGGGTTGCACCTTCTTGCATTTAGGCACTGAGGTGCCCTGTGGGGGATTGGGTTTTACAAGGGCTCACAGGAAGGGCTGTAAAGGGGGTAGGACAGCCCCTGGGAACCTTTACCCTATTGGTTAAGTAAGGATCAGGAGTCACCCTACCCACAGACTGGTGCCAGGCCCAAATATGGCATTAGAGGACTGTACCTACTGTGTGTAACCTGAGAAGAGCCTAGAAGACAGAACCTTCTCTCTCTCTTCTACCCAGGGCAAAGAAGTTGACTGCAAGGGTCATAAGGATCGCTGCATGATCAAACTACAGGGACACAAACGTCTGCAAGAGGCTTTTTCTGCAAATTCCCAGCTGATCAGTTCTAACTAAACCTTCCCTGGACCCTGCTGCTGGCCTCTGCTGCAGTGAGTCTTGCCCTCCAAGTGCTGTCCACAAGAACCTGGACCCTTGGCTGGTGTCAAAGTGTATTCCTCCTAACTTTTACTGAAACCTGAGACTTAGATATGTTTTGGCTCCAAAGACCTCCAGCTGACAGGACCAACATGCCAAGCTAATCTGATGAATTGACGTTGCGACTGCGCCAAAGATTAAGGTTGATCCCGCTCTGATCTTTTCCACAGAAGCAAATCTGATTCAGCAGAAACTTGCAGCGAATGTATGTGACCTAGTGGGGCCCTCTTCGGCTTCAGCCTGCAGCCATGTCTGTCTGGAATAATCTGCGCTCCATAAAAGTGACTGAAGGTAAAAATCTTTACTAGGTGAATGTGCCAGGAGTATCTGGCGACCTAGAATCCTTCTCTGGGTCCGAAATTCAATTTTCTGCGACTCTGAGCTTTATTTCCAAAAGTCAGTGGCTTCACTGAGACCTTGTCCAGGGGCAATCCGACGACGTGAAGACCTCTTTGGCCACAGCCAGTTGACTTGCCCAGCTGAGGAGTTTTTTACTTCCATTAAAAAAATTAAGCCTGAAGGTAAACTTCTGACCAGATTGAACCTGGTTTCTGTTTCTGACCCGTGATCCATTGCCATCTGCATTCATTTGGGCCTGTGTACCGGTTAAGAGCAAATAGATGACCACAGTTGGTGCTTCACAACACTTTTTGACACTATTTTGATCCTTAAAATTTAAAGATTCATCACTCTAGTTTCCCTTATGGATTTTAGTTAATTGTATTTATTAAAATCTACTCTATTTTTCATAATTGGATTGGGATTTTTCTTGTGTTGCGTTTTGACTTTATTACTGTGTTGGTTCTGCATAATTAGTTCACACATTGCCTCTAAGTTAAGCCTGTCTGCTCAGTGCCATAGCTACCAAGTGGTTGAGTTTAGGCTAATTATATTTAGTGACTCTGAAGGTTTACCCTGACTAGTTTTGTATTTTTTACGTGAGGTGGTACTCAACCTCCTCAAATAATACCCCCATTTGTTTACAGGTTTTTTGACAAGTGGTGCAAGCTTAAAGAAAGAATATTACTTATGGTCAATTCATCTTGCTCCAGATATACTTTTCAGCAGCATGCACCCTATTTCCCTTCCCCTCATTTGGGTATTCCAGTCCTTTGTGATTTACAAACAGAGTTATTGCTATAGAAAGATATGATTCTGGGAGTGTCTGTCCTCGAGGAATGAAGGCCTAACAATGAGAGCAAGCATTGGAAATGTGATAGGTCTCGCATTTGCTTGAGTTAGAGCTATTGGCATTGTAAATGACAATGTCTTTTACCCAAGTGTTATGGAGCGTAGGCAGGTGGTGTGCAGTGGAATTATGTGGGTTGTATTGGAATAGTTAGTTGTGGAATTGTGTGGCATGGAATCGTGTGGTGTGGAGTGTATTTTTGTAGTGGAATTATGTGGCATGGTGTGCAGTGAAAATATGTGGATAGTAATTATGTAATATTAAGTGTACTGGAATTATGTGTAGTGGGATTGTTTGTTATGGAGTGTAATTATGTGGAATGGTATTTTGTGTTGTGGAGTGGTATGTAGTGGAGTTTAATTATGTGGTTTGCTATTGAATTCTGTGGCATGATGTGAAATTCTGTGGTGTGGATATGATGTATGTGGTGTGTTGTGTAATTGTGTTGTTGAATTGAATTATGCGGTTTGGTGTTGAATTATGTGGTTTGGATAGGAAATGTGTGGAGTTGGATTATGTGGCATGGAACTGTGTGGATAGCTTTGCCTTTTTGGTGAAGTTAAAAAACAAATAGGTAGGAGCTAAGGTCCAGTTCTGTGTGTTTGTGTGTTAAAAAAAGACAAGCTATGGGTGCTTGTGGCACCTGTGTATATGCAAAAAGAAGTAAACAGTTTACTTTTCCTTTGTCCCCCTCTCTGTTGTGGCCAGCTGGGGATTATTTTCAGAGTGTGGCTCTATATTATGGGCAAAAAGAAATAAAGTGAATTACTCATATTGGTATGTACTCCTCTTAATGATCTGAACTCTCCTTGAACATGCACAACCCACTGGCTCCTAGACTTATGCGTATCCTCATGGGTAAAGGAAGGGAGTGTACCTCATGCACATGATGTGGAAGGTACTGTGCCACCATCCTGTTTGTTCTATGGTGATGTGCATTCTGTCCCCGGACAGCAGAATGTTCAAAGAGTGTGGCTCCAGGGGAGCAAGATGTACAAGAAGAGGGTGGGCGAAGACCTACACCTCAGGATCTAAATGTGCAACGACTCTTGAAGTGTGGGTCTTAGCAAGGAGAGAGTGGCCAAAGACCTACCACTCTGTCTACTGTCCTTGCTGAACATCTATCTTTACTTGGAGGAGCCACGGGCTGGCTCTTTGTGACACAAATATGCAATTTGGTTTAAATTTTTTTATTTATATTATACATGTACACAATGCAGCACTGTCTGTAAACACCCTAGGGAACATACAAAATTATAAGGCTTTCATAATGTTAAAGCATATAGGAAGGGTGATTGCTTTTTCAAAACAAGCAAGGACGGTCTGGGGTGGGGCGAAGGGGGCAGCACATAGAGAAATGTTTGGTGGGAGGGGAAAGCAGTAACAGAGGACAAATAAGCCTTTTAAACAAGCTTACAATTTAACCAAAAACATGATATGTGCATCGCAGTACATAAGACCGACGCATTGTGCAAATAAAATGAATAGTGAAAACCTGGTAAGTTACAACGGCTCTTTGCAGCTATATGAAAGTAACAAACAGTTTTGAAACATGGTGAGAAACAATAAAGCTACTGGTAGCGATTGCGTACCCAAAGCAGCCCGAACCAGTGCTGTGCCTGACACGCTTCTGAACACAGCCCCAGTGAAGCAGGCTCCGTGAAACAAGTAATATGGTGGTAGGGGTATATGGCCACATCCTATTGGGTAGAATTCTGGTGTCTTAGGGCTCAAAGGAGGACATCAAAGCAGGCAAACATGTCTGTTTTATGTTTATTGTAAGCATGTGAGGGGCTGCACACTTCTGAATCCAGCTCAGAGGGCTCGCACCAAGCAAGTAACGTGGCAGTTTGGGGTGAGGGACGGGACAGGAGAAGCTGGCACAAGGGGGAGTAGAAGGGGCTGCAATGCCAAGTGGCTCCACGGAAATCAGGAGCAACATACTTACACTCCTCGTGCTGTGAAAAGCAGAACAATGTATAACTAAACTACGGGGAGAAAACGGGGACGGTTAGAAACAGTAAGACTCCTGTTAAACAAGCCTGGAGTGATGCAGGGATGAGGGAGCATGGTAGCCGCTGGATGCTGAGCTTGTGTTCTATTATGACGCCATTCTGAACCTGAAAAGGAGCCAAACCGAGCAAAAAAATAGTGTGCCGACAAACACATACATTAAGAACAGAGTAAGCATACATGTAACAGGGCAGTCCTCATAGGAGGAAACCAAGCAACAAATGTAGGAACAAATGCAACTAAGTGACCAGTAAAAATCATGCCGGTATGAGATGCCCTACAAAGAATCAATTAAAAGCAACAGGCAGCAATGGGTGTGCACTTACCCCACAGAGTAGATACCAGCATGTCTCTAAGAGACAGCACATGCGCTGCCATAGGCAAGACCTAAAAACTAAGGTATTAAAGTTGCTGCCTGTAAATAAATATAGAGTATCATAGAAAAATTGTATCATTTTGACAGAAAAATGTATGTACATACTGAAATAATAATTAAGGTGGTAGTAGGCCCTTAATATACACATACAACAAGAGATAGAGGTGGCATAATGTCTATCTTTGTGTCTTTATTAAAATCAGTACTTTCTGTGAGGAAAGTGGTTTATTATAGTTGTGAGACCTCATCATGTAATAAACTCCCTACTTGCACAGTCCAGTAAGTTTGTTTTGAAAAACCTAAGCTCAATCCAGGATAGCTGTGGCTCTCAGTAAACATGCTTTTAAAGCATTAAAAAGTACCAAAACAGTCAAATAAGAAAGAAACAAGACTCAATTAAAATCAAACACAATTGTATAACAATAGGTTGTATTTTTATTTTTAAACAGACACCTCAATGACATAAATCCACAAGTGGGTTCCAGAAACAAGAATTTTCAAAGGATCAATAAACTGCTGCTTCTTCAATCAGCACAATAAATGATTGTAATGGACCGCACGCATGGACAACTTTGCAATCTTTGGAAAATGTTTATAAAGTTGTAAACTACTTCTCCTACCCTCTTCGGATGACCAATTCCAGCAGGGAGTGAGTCGCAAAGGCAAAGTAGGCTGGGTTGGATAGTTATGTTGCAGTCAGCGCAATCTCCAGTCTAGTTCCAGTCTCTATCGAACCCCCAGGGACTTCAATGGAGTGGTTCTGATGCAAGGGATACAGAATTCTGAAGTATGCTGAGGTTGAAGGGGAATTCCTGAGGCTACACCTCGGTCCATGAACACAGTGGGCGACTTTGGTGAAAAGTTCCTTGCTGGGTGACCTAAGTGCACTCTGATGACCCTCCCAGGTCCAGCAGACTCGGGTTCAACTTTTGAGGATCAGGACTCGGTCTCCTGGGCTGCATGTTGGTCAGGCATTCTTGGCTACCAACTCACTGAGGAAGACCTTTTCAGCTTTTGTGGCACCCTAACTGTAACAGGAAGTTAGCCAACAGACTCTTGGAGTCACTTCTCCTGTCTGAGGCTTGAGGATGACTTTTGCTTGAGCAGGGCAGCACAGGCACAGTCCTCTCTTTGCTAGCACCAGGAGCAGCAGGTGCAGTCCAGTCTTGATACAGTCTCTCTTTGCTGGGTCCAGGGAACAGCAGGGCAGTCCTTCTTTGGTCCACTCTTCAGTACAGATGTGGTATGAGGTCGAGAAGCCAGGAGTGCCACTTTCATGCCCAGTTTGTGCCCTTGCAAAATGTGGCGACTACTAGCCAATGGGATGCCGGGTTCCCTCCCACCTAGTGACAGCATCCTATGACGTGTGGCACCTAGCTAGCCCAGAATGCTCTATTCTGCCCACTTTCAACATGGCAGAACTCCCCTCTTGGTATGTGGAGATCCCTAGCCCATTTCAGAGGCGAGGCTCTACATACCCATAGAAAAACATGGTTTGGCCTGGGCTACCCCCTCTCTGTCCTCGACACCAACAAAAGAGCAGACCCTCTTGAGTGTCCATCATTTGCCCTTCAAAGGCAGCTTTCACTTTGAAGATCTCCATTTGGGCTCACATGCTGTTTGGCCTTCCTGCTTGGGATAGGTCACTCCTTTTCCAATGGCAGGCCCTTTGTGCTCCTTCGTGAGAGTCATTCACACCTCACCCCACAAGGGCAGAAGGCTGTCTTGTGACCAGCAACTGTAAACGATCACTGGACAACTTTGGACAGCAAAGTGGCTGCTTACTAAACTTACATGAAATTCGATTTGAAAATCAAGTTGGGTTTAATGCAGTAATTCTTTTGATACCTTGAAGTAATATATTTAGTACCCCCATTCAGAAGTTAGCACTGCTGAGTTGTCAGCATGGCCCTGTACTCGCCAATGTGACTACTAGCCTTTTCACAGTTAAAATGACAATGTGGGGTTTTTACTGTCAGGGCATGTAAAGTTAAAAAAACACATGTCCAACTATTTAATGTAATGCGCCCTGCTTTAGGGCTCAGTAGGACTGCCTTAGGGGTGACATACATTAAAAAAGGGAAGGTTTGGGATTTACCATTATTTTTAATGGCAATGTTGAGTGTTGAGTTAGTAGTTTAAAACTGCTATGCCAGCTAGCACTGGTGGACTGAGAGACACAATTTTCTTTGTCACACACTTGGCACAATAAGTGTTGCAGTCCGCAAGAGACACTTTAACTTACAGACACTACATACTCCAGGTACGGTATACTAGGGACTTAGAAGTAAGTTAATTTATGCCAATTATGGGTGAACCAATCAGACATATACCTTTTGAGGGTTAGAGCAATAGCACTGAGGTCTGTTTAGCAGGCCTCAGTGCACCTTTAGATTAAAAAACTGGCAGCATCAGTCCAAAATTTGGGAGTGATCATGCAAAAAGAGAAGAGGCATTTCCTTACACTTTTCTTCATTTGCTGTTGGAAAATCTGCAGTTCACAGCAAAACTTGAAGCTTATATATGCTTGCTCAAAGCATACTGTCAACTATTTAAAAAAAAAAAAAAAAAACGTGGAACTAACTTGCAATAAAAATTATGGAAGGTAGAACCCCAAGACCAATTGGAAGCTCCTAAAATGTCTACACAGAGAGTTCAAGACCAAACAAGCTGGATGGTACAGCTTCTTTGGAGGAATGAGCACTAAAAGAATTGGTATCCACCCAGCCAATCTCATAATCCATTTAATTCATCCAGCTAAACTGGGAAAGGAGACTGGACAGCGGGGTGTTTCATAATAAATTATTAGGTGATCAGCACCTTTTCTGCTAGTGCTTGCATGCCATTCATATTTATGAAGGCAGTGAACCACACAGTTTCAAATATACAGGAGTAAACTGCCCTGAAACCAGAAGAACCGTTAAAAAATAGAAGACATATACAATTCAAGACAGTAGGACAGTTTGGCAGCTAAAGCAATAAGAGAAAGAAAAGCATTAAAAAAGTAAATATTTGCAACACATGATTCACATTCAATAATGAAGAACATTGAGAAGCAGGGGTATTACCTAATTTAAAACCTCTTGATAATCTGCAAATTAAAGGGTTTTCCACTTTGTTTTATTGTTAATGAAAATAAGTTTGAGTGAGATGGATGATCCGTGAGTATTATTGGTTCTGTTTAAGACTTTTCTTGAGTCACTATTTAATATTGGAAATTAGTGGGGGCAAAGCCTAGCCACCGCTGAAGATGGCCACCTGATAACTGAGCTCCGCAGCACTTGGGTCCTCGGGGGCTGAGGCAGTGTCCCAGAAGCCGCAGCTGCAACGAGAGGAGGTGTTGTCCTGTGTGGCCCCCAGACCCCATCTTTGGCAGAAGGTCATCCACAATGGTCCCTGAACCATACATTTTTCCACCCGGAGGGCCTGTGCGGGTGTGTGGTGATGCTCTGACAGAAGTGCAGGCAGCACAGCTAAGGCACAACTCATTCTTTGAGTTTCCTGTCACAGCTGCACGTCCAGCAACTGCTGCATTGCCCCTGGTGCAGGCCACAGAATCTGTGGCATTGGGTGAATCTGTCTCACTGAAGTAGAGACCTGAGCTCTGGGACTGGCCCCTGTTGGACTTGGCCCTTTTTGCAGGGTCATCCTCGAACTTTTTGCCTTCCTCCTGTTTTTTTTCTGACCTGTTGTTGGTGGTTTTATGACTCTGGGCACTTTACCACTGCTGATCAGTGCTAAAACGATACAAAAGGGGATGATGGACGGAACGTTTGAGCCAATCAAACACTCACCCCCAGTCAACGGATCTGGGTTTAATCCATCATCATTCTTTAGCTCACTCCACCACCCCAGTTCAGACATGGCCATATGCAAATCAGTCTGACCCTGTGCCTCATGGGAACAGTCCAGCCCGAACTGCCAAGCCATGTCTTCCCTGGACCGGAAACAAGCATCCTAGGACCGGTTTCTGGCATTCCAGCCGTCATCAGCCAGGCTTGCTTGAATCCAGTGGCAAAGTGAGCAAGGGACCCACGTCTGGGCATACCCCCGCCAACTTAGGACGAACAAAGCGATACAAAAGAGGATGATGGACGGAACGTTTGAGCCAATCAAACACTCACCCCCAGTCAACTGATCCGTCCATCATTCTCTTTTGTATGCTTGTTTCCGGTCCAGGGAAGACGTGGCTTGGCAGTTCGGGCTGGACTGTTCCCATGAGGCACAGGGTCAGACTGATTTGCATATGGCCATGTCTGAACTGGGGTGGTGGAGTGAGCTAAAGAATGATGATGGATTAAACCCAGATCAGTTGACTGGGGGTGAGTGTTTGATTGGCTCAAAC